>MU394012.1:0-548138 GCA_022578575.1 Hypoxylon sp. FL0543 | reverse complement strand
AAGCTTTGGGGGTGGGGGGGCTCGGGCGGCAACGGCATTTGGGTTCCAGTTAACCAGTTCTACCCTTTGGTCGACATCTTTTTTTTGCCGTGACCCAAACCCCCCCCCCCCCCCCCCCCCTTCTTCTGGCAAATAACGCTCAGTACCTAAGCTAACAAATCTTGTACACAAAGGCGAATCTCAAACCGGCACGGATATCACCTATACCCACGAGACGTCTGATGCTTACACCGTTACTCTCAGCCCCCAGGGCAAAAACAACAAAGGGAAGGTGGGGCATGTCACATTTGCCATCTACAACACCGACAAAAAGGGCACCTGGGTGGTTAATAAAGCCACGTGCGAGATGGCCATGAAGGCGCCTCTCCTCAAATATCTGTCAAAGCGCACCGAGGACGGAGAAGAATACGTGCAGCTGGGGAAGAGGGACTACTGCTATGGCAAAGGGCACAATGACTACGAGGGTGGCTATTACCATGTCAAGAATATCGGTGCCTTCGGTACCGAGGTCTATCCGGGCGCTATCCCGAGTTCATAAACACACCTTATATCCGCCGCACTGACCTAAACCTTTGGTACCTAGACTAGGAGTGCGGATGGAGTGCGGATGCCAGCCCTGGTCTATCCGGCGAAGATAAAAGTTGTGAACGAACGTTGTGGCATGGGAGAATAGGATGGTCCGGTTTCAGGGCTTTTGGGCAACAATTACAGCATGGTGGTATAGGTATATTTTATAGAATAATGGTTGCAAGAAATACCCGAGGTGCGGCTGCGGGAGTATCAACTGTGTGACGAGCGGTAGACATCATTCGATAGCTGTGAGGCTAAGAAGCGGAGCGCAAAGATATCATGTGTCGATGCTGAGGCTTCGCAACTGGTGGGAGACCCCGAGCGTATCTTCTTGAGAGACTGATTAAATGAAGCTCAGAGGATGTCTTGTGTATTTCACCGTCAATTTAACCCCTTTCTATAGAGGCGATCCTCTACGATAGGGCTATAGGTATTACACTATCCAGCGGAGCAGAGGGCTTGGAGCAACCTCTATTGAGGAGGATACGGTCTTGCGAGAGAGATAAGCACCCTTAGCAATGCTTAGCCTGATGGGAACCCCTGGGACGGAGATAGAGGTCTTCAGGAGGGATTTTGAGCATAACGATTCCCGAAGGATACCCATACGTAAGAGGCTCTTTAGGCTAGGTAGGTTACCTAATAAGTTAAGCCATTCATGTTATTAGAGACTTTCATATGCACATAACAACAAGTGTCCTCGAAGGGGCTGTTACCGCCACAAAAGTTGGGTTCAAGACCAACACACTAACCTACTGTAGAGTGTTTCTCATCTTTAAGCCTTACTTGGCAGTATCGATCCCGGGAACCTGTTCCATCGCGCTCGTCTTCCTGTTCTCTAGGTCATCTTACCACTTGAAGATTGTGATGAGTCGGCCGGGTGTGTCATCAGTCCGCTTGGCATAGAAGGAACTTCTGTCCAAAGCACCATCACGATCTTAGAAGCTGAGGACTGCGGGAAGGCGAGGTGTGGCTAATGGCCCACCTCAAATACAGAAGCCAGATGGTTACCCCTGAAACTGCTCACTCCTTTCTGAGTTGGGCAATCACTCCCTATAGAATAGACTTTCACTGTATCACCTGGACAGATGGCTCCGAGTTAATGATGGTATGATTCCAGATCAGATCGTCTTAGGAGGTAGGTACCTGACACCTCATGAGGTAGTTCCTAACCAATGGTAACAGCTACTATTCTGCGTCTTCCGCTGTTATCAAGGTACCTACGTTGACACGTAAAAACAGAGCAAGTGGACTCGGCGCCGCCATCTCACAGTGAACCTGACCATCGCAGTCTATCTCATCGACTTATTCTCTTTCATCTAACAAGCTACTTCGGCACGAAGCGTCTTACATCGAGTTCCGAAACACCATGTCTATCTACCTCTAAGAAACGCATAATCGTGTTAGTATATCACGGACGCCCGTATCCAGCCTATCATACCCATCCGCCTCACCCAAGTAAGTACCTAATCCTAGGCTACCTAGGTAGCCTTCCCCGTGCCCTCCTCCTCCCACAACAGAGCGCCCGCCTCTTTTAACAGGCGCACACACTCCGCGTTCCCGATCTTCCCCGCGAGGAACAGCGGTGTGTTGTTGGCTCGGTTCCGCGCGTGCACGCTCGCGCCCCGGACCAGCAGCTCCTTCAGTACTTCCGCGTTGGGCCCCACGGCCGCGAGATGCACCGCCGTGTTGCCCATGTAGTCCGCGCGCTGCAGCAGCTCCGCGCCGGCGTCGTCGAGGATCTCCAGCACGGCCGGCACGTCGCCCGCCGCGATCGCGTACCCCAGCGCCGCGAACGCCGTCTCCGCGGCCCCGAGCCGGCTCGCCGCCGCGTCCAGGTTGCTCGTCGGGTGCGTGAAGCTGGGCATGGCGAGCTCCGTCAGCTCGCCGCGCAGCGACGTGCCCATGCGGGCGGCGATGTCAGCGGCGGAGAGGTCGGGCAGGGCTAGCAGGTACGAGAGCTTGGTAAGGGCGGCCTCGGAGGTGAGGTCGTGGCCGAAGACGACGCCGGCGCGGCCGAGGGCGAAGCCGGGGGCGTAGAGCGGCGAGACGAAGCCGTTGGTGCACTGGCTGACGTTGACGACGACGACGCCGCGCTCGACGGCCGACGCGATCACCTTGGTCAGACTGCCGTCGACGCCCTCGGGCGCGTTGCCCATGCCGAACGTCTCGAGGATGAGCCCGCGCAGGTGCGGCACCCGGAGCACCGAGTCCACCATCTCCGGCTTGATGCCCGGGAAGATGCGAACGCAGGCCACGTGCGCCGTGTCGAGGTACGAGGTGATCTGGAACTGCGCGATCTTGGTGGGCCGCCTGACTAGCGACCAGTTAACGTCGACGCCGAGGCTGGTGACCTTGGCCAGAGGCTCGCAGTTGGGGCTAGCGAAGGCTTCGAAGGAGGATGCAGAGACCTTGGTGGTGCGGTTCCCGCGGAAGAGCGTGTGGTGGAAAAACAGGCACACTTCTGGGATCACGAAGGTGCCGGCTATGATCAGCGACCCGAGAAGGTTATCAACGGCGTCTGACTGCAGCGCGAAGATTGATGCTTGCGAGCCTGTCAGCACGACGGGCTTGCCTAGGTCTTCCTGAAAGTGTGTTAGCAGCGCTGAGGTAGATCAAGTTCCATGGATTTGGCCGGCGTATGAATGGCCCGGTTCACATGGTCGCGTGTACATACCATCATGAAAGACAAGGCCGAAGCAGAATATGACAGAGAGTCGGTTCCATGAAGCACCACGAAGCCGTCAAATAGGTGATAGTTTGCCTTGATCGTGCTCGCGATCTGGGTCCAGCCAAAACTGCTTATACTGGAAGAATCAAGCAGCGGCGAGAACTCGAGAGCTCCATATCGGATATGTCGCGAGTATGAGCTCGGCGGCGTGCGTAGGCTGTCGATGGTGACCTTGACACCGTCTTTGACGGCACTTAACGGCACTGGGTTGTGTCAGCCCATCTATACCATCTTACTGCAATCCAGAGCCCCCTGGCCTTTTTTTCAAGAAGTGTTCTCTAGGCCATCTTAGCATATTGGCTCGGGGACAACCCCCTTCCTCTAATCATTCGAGACTAGCACCCTCGCAATAATAAGAAATCCCACGTACCTCTCTCGGAGAAGTCATTAAACGACGGCCGTGGCGCCATAGCATTATCCAAGAAGCCATCGACAGGCACCAGACCGCTTGCTGAAGGTTGCATGCAAATGGTGCCTCCAGTGATGATAATCAGCACCCTCGACTCCGGGTACGTAGACTCGGCATTGCCGTTCACGACGGCTGTGAAGGCGCCCATCTTCGCTCCCGAGGGACCGTGAATAGGTGAGAGTCTGCTTCAGTCCGATTTCTCGCCACCCGATCCAGACCTTCGTTTGCGAGCGTTCCCCCTTTGATAGGTACCTACGTCTGCTTAGAACTCAAAAGGCCGCTGGAGTCCTACGTCTCAGATAGGGCGAGGGGGTCCGCCGCCTCAAGTCCCCGACGCAGCCCGAAGTCCAAGCTCGCCTCGTATCGCAACCTAGGTAACTGAACGCTACCTATCCTCGCGATTAGTCGCGAGGTAACAACCTAGGTAACGCCAACGCTAGCAACTATGTGATATCTCAATTTCTCAGAACCTCCGTTTTTCCTCAAACTCCAACCTTGGATTTGTCTCAAGTCTGAAATTACCACCATAAAAATTATATCGAGCGAGAAAATTAAAGTCTTCAAACTAATTAGCTAAGTAGATCCGTCTGCCCCTACCGATCCCATGGCTTCGCAAGGGCCGGTTTTACGTCAAAGAAAGGTAATGGAAAATCTCAAGGTAGTAGCTTCACTAGAACAAGGGGACTGACTCCACCTGAGCCTCGAACTAAAAAAAATGAAGACAAACAAGAAAAGAGAAGGGGGGAAAAAGGTTTGAAAAGAATTGATACGACTAGTACCGATTACATTTCGCTCTCGTTAGATAGGCTCCAGCCATCTATCTGCGTATCTTTTTTACCTTTTACTAGCCTGCGGTGTGAGCGCGCGGCTTATCTCTTGAGGCACACCTGGATTAGGAGAAGGAAAGGTGAGAGGCTAGGAGAAATGTATATAATCCCATATTGGCGGAATACATGTACATGTATGAAATCTTAGATAAGCCAATTAGGATGAGGTCCGATGACGGAACCACCCATTGCACATGTAGGCCTGTAGACCACGACATCCGCGACTTCGCATCTTCACCGAGTACGATTCGGACAGCTTTATTAGCCCGGCTGTTCCCGGGATGCATTACTGTTTTGATTCTCAATGCTATGCTTTACCGTCGCTTCTCGACCTTCGACGGTACCCGTCCTCATAAAGCCAACCCATCTAACCAGGCGTAAAAAAAGCGAATCCGTCCTCTTTGGGCGGATTTATCATCATTTTGTCGTACCACATCATAAGTGTTCGCTACATGGGTTCTCTAATCAAGTTAACGACCTCGCTTGATCCCTTGGAGACTCGGAGGACATTTGTGCTTCCTTTTCCTTTCCTGGGCCGACATACATGGGGTCGACCTAGCCGTTCCTTCGCTCTATTGCTGAATCGTGCTCCGGTGATCCCTTCTAGCAGCCCTTTCGTGGATTAGCCTCTTACTCGTCTCTACATCATACCCGATAACATTCGTGAGGTAGTGAAGCCTGGTCACGTTAGTAGTCGTCTCGAATATGTAGAGTTTATTTGATGGACCAAGAAAGAATAAAGGCATGAGAAGACAAGGTTACTCACTTTTCGGCGTTGGCCTCCTTCTCCTTGAGGTTTTCGAAACGTTGCTGGCAGTCCGCCCAAGCCAATGTCCGCTTCTTAGGCGAAATAGACTTGACAGTGAACCTGAACTTGCCGGTCACGGGTCGGTGATCTGATACCCGAACCTCGTGCCGTCGGTATTCAAGCTGTTGTATTCTGCCAAAACCTCGGTGAAGGAGGCGATCGCACCAGGCAGGAGAACGCTTCTTCTCACTGGTGTCGTAGTTATCGGTTCCGACATCGTACTTGTACGTAGGCGGGAATTGGATAGGCATCTCGTCGAAAGCTCGGAGTTTGAAGGCTGGGTTCCTCCGACGGGCCACCAGGAGCTGGTCACGCTCAAGGAGCTTGGCTAGGTTATTCTGCTTCACGGCAATCACGACTGTATCCCGCGACATAGTGTCGATGCGGTAGTTGAGATCACCGTTAAGCAGGCACAACTCGTGGTCAAGCACCATCGTCCCGTCACCGCCGCCCACATAGCTGTCGATACGAACACTCGGGTCTCGCTCCACGGGTAAGAGACTGCTCTCCATGATCGCGGCTATGTCGTTATGCCGTTGGTTCGCACCCGACTGCCCCGCCGCCAGATGGCAATTGATGAAGCAGAGCGAAGTATCGTCTACCATAAACCGCACAATGATAGCACCCTTGTTGCCATGCAAACCTCCCATTCCACGTTTGATCTCGGCGTTGCTGAGATTCCGTATACGATCGCGCAGAGTTGATTTTACGAATATGCAGGTGAAAAGCCCTACGAGAGTTGCTGTTTGGAGCAAATGATAGAGATGGTCGGCGGGCATGTAGTCGTCTAGACTTCTGACAAGGAAGTCCCTCCAATCTCGGTACTGATGGCTCATCTTCTCCTGATCTGATGCATCCTTCTTTTTGGGCTTGAAAAACCGCTTCGCAGTCGCAGTCTTATCTTCTAGATCAACCAATTCTTGGAATCCAAAAACAAGAATATCCGGAGAGTCGCTCGACTGTATCAGATTCTGCATGAATACCGCATCCGACTCGGAATATCGTAAGCTGTTGGGAGTCGAGGCTCCTGCGTTCCATGTCATCGCCAAAAGTTTGATATCCTCGAACTTGCAATATTGCGTCTCGAGCGACTTCATCTCGTTCTCCAGGAAGTCATCTTGTAACAAACCGTCCCAAGACTTCAGCATATTGTCCGCCCCAAGCGAAATAACTTGGCAGCGGTCAAGTTTATAGAAGCTTGCTGGATCGGCTATGATCTTGATGACTGGGTTGTTGTGTGCTTGCCAGTCCTTCTTGATTACCCATGGCGACTCTGTCACATCGTATACACATATCTTCCCGGTATTAAAGCCCGCCCATATATAATTACCCACCCCGGCCAAGGAATTGATCTTGTACGAGTTGACGTTTAGCACGCTGAGACATGTGAGGTCTTTTTGCGAATAAATGCTGACTTTGCCGTCGCTATGGCCCAGGAATACTTTGCCGGGGTGTGACTTGAGGAGAGTTCCAGACGTCACTTCACCTGCCCCTTCTGTGACTAGAGGTCTCATAAGGACCTGTAGTTGGTTTCGGCCGCCGGTGGTAGGCGTGAAGATGCGGATTTCTTTGCCTGCCGCATGCCATAATTCTTCGCCTACTATCATCGAAAACGTATGTCCTTTAGGAAGCCTGTAGGTCTGGTGTGGATTAGAGCCTAGATTCGGGGCTCCGTCGCTATCTGGTCCCCAGACATGCAGCGTCCCTCCTTCATCTAGAGTCCACATCTCGTTGTAATGCCTATAAATCTTGATTATTTCATAGCGGCCATGGGCATTCGTCTTATTCCCGATTATACTCTGAGACGCAATGTCTGCCTCTATTATCTCGCCAATATTGTTGCCGATCCAGAGTCGTGTCCCTTCTTCTTGGACATCCGATGTCGGTTTGAATGCCACCGCAGTTGCTTTAGTCCCCTCTTCGTGAGCAAAGCTCATAACGAGTTCACCGTCAAGTAAGTTCCACACCCGCGTGAGATGGCCGGTAGTACATACGTATTGTCCGCATACATCAAATATCCTGGTATCGTATTTGGTATAAATCTCATGCACACCTTGCTTTATGAAGGGTGGACGGCGGTTTATCCTAGTTGAGTCTGGGAATTGTGAAACAACCTCTACCTGGCCCGTGGAAATCGGATGCGGAGAATCGGACGGGAGGCTGTCGCCGTCGCTTAAACCAGGTCTCCTAGACGGAATGTGGAATTCGGCCGGTGCTCTTTCGGATCCTTTGTCTACTGTCAAGGATCTGCCGTGGGAATGTGATGGCGGGGGCGCATATTGACTGGTTGGCGTCGAAACCACGCGCTTGGGTTGAGAGGATATAGGACTATCTATAGCCACACTGGTAGTGGTAATCCCAGGCCTTGGGGGTCGAGGAGGCGGTCTCACAACGGAAGTCGCTGGAATCCGAGCGGACACAGGGTCCGTGATAGTTTGTGGTCGAGCTGGGAGAGCAGGTCGGTCTCCTGCGGACTGGGGTGAGATGGGCGATCTAACATTTCCATTGACTTCATGGTCTCGTCGTATATTGGCAACTGTGTGGTGAACGGGAGGGGGCTCAAAGCCTCTTGGTAACGTGTTGGTCCTCGGAACCCCTTTTTGGGGCGGTTGTCGTCCTGGCCGATTTGGAAGCACTGGAGGCTCTCCGTTCTCGGGACTGCTAGGAGGACTATTAAATGGTGAACGCTGTTCTGCAATCTGAGGTGTCAATTCGAGCTTAGGCGCGTTTTCTAGCCGTCTAGACAGTCTGTTGGCTGGTTTCTCGGCGCGATTTACAGGCGGCGGAATCGGCGGTGAAGCTCTCGCCTCGCGTTCCCTTCTCAACTCAGCAGATCTTCGCGGAGGCGGTGGTGAAGGAGGCTGAGCTGTGGCAGCAAGTCTGGGGGATCGGCCAGGCTCGAGTATTGGAGTATTAGGTCGGGTAGGAATCTTGAATGATCGAGGTGAGGAAGCGGCTGGGGTATTAGGAGACTTCGAAGGGTCAGGAATAAGATGAGCGCTCGTATCGTGCTGTAGAGCAGAGACCGGCCTCGGTTTCGGCGGTGATTGAGGTGGTTCTATCAGAACCGCAGGCGGCTTAATAGGCCTGGGACTTAACGGCGGGGGATTTGCGACCTGGGTGGAATGGTGGTTCGGTATGTTTAAGGCAACGCTTGGCTTGGGCCTTCCATTTTCCGGCGGCACATTCACACTTCGGCTGGGTCTCGTGTCAGGAACTGGAGGAGGCTTCGGCGACGGTGATTGATTTCTTGAAGGCGGGGCATGAGCTCCTCCTGTACCATCTTTGGGCTTGTTCATATTCTCAAAATGAGACCTCAGGGACGAGACTGGCCTCTGCCATTGTAGTTAGTACTCAGACGATACGTATATGGCTAACCCGAATGCGTGAAGAGGTATCTTACAAGGGACGAGTCGTCAGGCCCATTTTGACCGTTAGACTCCATGGCGATGAGGGGCAGTCTCTATAAGCCTACAAGATACCGGTCCCTCGTGCTCCCACGGCATCACTAACTGCAGGCTAGTTTTCGAAAACCATCCAATAAGGCAATTTGATAGTAGCTCTAGAGTCTTGCTTGTTCAGCAGCAGGAGTTGAAAGCCGTTGTCTCTTCGTGCGTGCTCGGTTCACGACCAAAGGGAAGTCCAAGATGAATGAGCACGTGGCAGCTCAGACGATGCAGTCCCGCTTGAGCAAGGAAGACGATGCTGACAGGCCAAATTCTGAAGGTGTCAATGGGATACCTCGGTTGCTAGTCGTGGTCATGTCCTGTCTCGCTTTGTGTGGTCAACTTCAGCGTCGACAACTGCTTCTTTAGAGTCGTAACACTGTAACCTATAGGATTGGGTCGCAGTCCTCTGAATGCAGCGTGCATATGTTTATACGAAGGTAAACTATTATTTGGGGATCGTCTAGGTCTGTTATTCAGTAACGAGCGGATTAATTTTGGGTTCTCCTTTAGAGAGAGTTGGTTCCAGACAATGCGAAACCTCTAACTTTAGTGAGTGACCACTTGTGCAGTCAGATTGCAGATCTTAGGCGCATTAGATATTCCCGTCAGGGCGTGAATGGCTGCAGTACATAATCGATACGTAGCTGCACTACGTAATGCCGCCAATCCAGTCCCCGCCGCAGAACGTACCTCACAAAGTACATCCCGTAACCGATTTAGAGTTCTAGTGTATTCCCGGGCCTGACAATACGCCCAGGTACTCTGAAAAAGCCCTGACGCCACCAGGTAAATCTGTGGGTACCTAATCCGAAGAATCCAATGAGCGCAGGAGCCGGCATGCTGCATGCCCATGGGGTGCCAGAAGCTTGCACCTCCGGTTGCCGGTACCGGGTACTTGGGTACCTTCTGACAGCCCCCAACTAACTCCCGAATTTCCAGCCACAATAGCGCGTTGCAGTGCTGACTTACAGAGGTGACCGCGCCTAAATGGAGGCTAAAAAGTCGACAGGCTTGCGCTAAACGGCGGGAGTGCTTGCAGGGTCGTATCATTCTCTAGCCCGAGGTCCTGATATGATAGATCATAAAATAAACGTACCACTTGTATTCAATGTTCTAATCTTCAACTTTTTCAGATTTCCACGCCAACCTACCCTGTTACCCTTTTCTACACCTCTTTGACGCCATTGCGAAGAGCACAAAAACCAGATTCAATCGCTATCATATATCATCCTCAATATGAATACAGTATGTGCCTCCAGGAAGAGTAATGCATCTAGGTCTTGGTGGCGCAAGAGCTAACTTTTAATCTCGTAGGTCAAGTCATTTTGGTATGTGAACCACCACGATGTGCCGCATAAGAGACTAGGCCGCTAATCGCCAATCCCTCTTATTAGGATGGGCTGGGGCTCCCTCTGCCTTGGTACGTACACGTCGGAGCTCAACCATCCGCGGCCTTGTACTCACATGAGCGATATGTAGCTGGCGCCGGCGCTTACTACTTTGCGAAGAAGAGTATCAACGCCGATAGAGCTGCGCGCCTCGAAGAAACCCGCCGAAAGAAGCAGATGGTCGACTCCCTTGAATACTCGAGCAACGTCCCAAGCAAACCTCTATCCGCCTCGACAATGGGCGGCTCTGCGAACGGCAATGGCCATCCGGCTCGAACCGATACAGCCGGCTCGCCGAGCCAAGAAGCGAGCAGTGACCCAGCTCCAACCAGACACGCTCCAGCTACGGAAGGACAACAAGTTATAGAGAAGAGCAAGTACGAGAGTAGCACGCCGTACAGAAGTCCGAAAGGCGACCGTTTCTCTTAGCCCTTGCCGGTAGCTGAGTGTACCTATACCTTATGATGAGAAGACTACGAAAACTTCCGTGTATATAATCCTATTTCGAAAGAGGAAGGGACAAAAGAACTATTCTACTCCTTCCCCGTCCCTGTGGTAAAAAAGGTAGCTTCTTGATATGGTCGAGACGGTCTAATTTTTGAATGATGGTATGCGTCATATGTATATACTAAAGTCATTTCCATATCTGACCGATTTTGGGTCGCTTCTACAGCATCTGAGACTGTTGGGGATCTATTCGACATATACATAAGAGTTTGACCTTTGGTGACTGCTATGTCAAGTACAACCAAAACGGGCAGACGGGTCTCATAAAAGTCATCGGCGCAAGTATAGAACGACCTTGTCCTCTTCGGGGTTAGCTGTAGGCTATAGTGGGCTGACATTCTAATCCGACACCTACACTACAGTACTGCTGTGTGTAGCACTACGCTAAGCCAGGGTAGGTAACGTCCGTGCAGAGGTGCCACTAGGCACTTAAGGGCTACATGTACGTATACAGCAGACAACCAAATTAAGTCAACGGCCTTGTGCCTGTTGCCGAGTTTCTCGAATTCCATCTACCAAGTTTCTCAGGTGTTCAACAACGGTCTGACCTAAGAGCATGCGTACTTCTAACTTTGTAACTGTCATCACATTATAACAATGGCGTCGCCACAGTTAGCAATAGCCAGAGTCTCATTTTCCGCTGTTCTCCTTCGCCCAGATCCGACATCATGCTCGCGCGGCGAGATCGACGAGTTCCTTCAGCTGCTCGACGCGACCATCTCGCGATGCTCTCCGCCCAATGTTCAGGTTTGAGCAACACAATCTTTTGAAACTTGGTGTCTTGTGCGACGGCTAAACGCTCCGGCACATAGAAAAGCAAGCAGTGGATATTGAAAAATCTGGTTCAGTCTCCTGCCAGAATTACCGCCCTGGGGAAATACTTGACCGCATTAGCCAAGTCCTTCTCCCTGGATATCGCCGCTAGCAGAAAAGCCCGCGAGACTTCTTCGAAACGCAAACGGCTTCACATCCTTTACGTTCTCAATGATGTGCTTTACCACGTCTTCGTCCGGGATCACAATCCAGGCTTCGCGGAGAAGCTAGAATCGTTTATCCCAGACCTTGTCCGACTCGCTGCAAGTTTTCTCAACAGCCCGAAGCATTCCAAGAAAGTGCAAGACCTTGTAGATCTCTGGTACGAAAGGCAACATTTCTCCGAAGCCTTCATTCAGAAGCTTCGCGCCATCATCGAGGATGCGCCAAACTCAATTTCGAAAGTCGATGCGCCCGCAGATGGTGCGCTAGCTACGGGCACGAAGTTCTCAAAAGACACCCCCTTTATCATGCCGGCTATGCATGGCGACGTAACTGTGTCGTGGTACGACTTGCCTGCGGCCAACTGGCTACCCGTCATCGAACCCAACTCTACAAGGCCGATGAACCCAGATATGATTAAGCCTCTACGACTTACCGCCGGCCCTGCAGAGAAGAACCTGGTTAATGCTGTGCAAGATTTGCTGGCTGATGTGGATCGTATCTACAATAAAGACCAGCGTGACGCCGACCGGCCCGTTGAAGACATTAATCAACTAGGGCAGCGGGTTGTGCGCGATGAGATCACCGGTGATGTTATCGATGGAGAGACCTACTACGGCTGGTCTCGCGCCTTCTGTGAGAAGATGAAGCAGCGGCGCAAGAAGGCTAGCAGTAGCGGCAATGGACATCGTGGACGGAGCATGTCGCGTTCGCGCTCTCGAAGCTCCTCTCGAAGCTCCTCGCGGCCGGCATACAAGCGACGGCGCCTGTCTACTTCTCGGAGTCTGAGTAGGAGCAGGAGTAGGAGTAGAAGTCCGCGGCGGCGTTACAGTCGAGAGCGCAGCAGCCGGCGAAGATCATATAGCAGCTCGACATCAAAGTCACGCTCACGCTCACGCTCACGCTCACGCTCAAGAGATGCGCGGTACGGACGATCACTCTCTCGGTCTCAAGGACGCAGTCCACCACCTCCACAATCATACGACCAGCCCTATGGCAGTTCAAACGGAAAACAACAGCCCGGTTTTCCGACCCAACCACCCTTTCCACACTCCCAATATCCTCCTCAGCATTCTGCGCCTCCCTTCCCGCAGACCTTCCCGCCAATCCCTCCGGATCTCAATCAGTTCATACCGCCTCCGCCTCCGCCGCAGAACTACCAACACCAATGGCCACAGCCACCTCCATTTGGTGGCATGCCTCCGAATGCGCCCCCGAATTGGCCTCCGGGCATGGCGATGGTAGGGTGGCCGGCACAGCCGCCACTACCACCTCCGCCGCCGGGACAACCTCCCCAGCACCAAGGCGGTGGTGGCTTCCCGCAGAACGGAAGAGGAAGGAGAGATAATCGTGGTGCGTGGAATCATCGCGGAGGTGCTGGATGGTAATACGAACGAGGCACGTGATCTAGATATGGGAGTTAGGTCGTGGAGACGGATCGTACTACACATTCCGAGATATACGAGAATAAAGCTTGTATATTAGCTGCGTAGCGAAGAAGAGGATGAACGCTTTGCCTTACATTTTCTGTAGCGTATGTGTTATATATCTGATCTCGGGGGTTATACAACGTAAACGTAACTTGCTTCTGCATCTTGATATAAGTTCTGGAGCGCATCATTAAGACCTTTCATAGTGGCCAGGAGGCGAAACCCCAATTCCGCTCTTCCAGCCCCCGTGTTCACCTGTATGAAATTAAGAATATGTGCGCCGCAGTCACTTGCTTCGCTCGCTCGCGGGAGCGAGCAGCTAGAACGCAGCGGCGAATCCTAGATGACTGCGTCGCGCAGGTAAGGTAAATGTTCACAGTCGCCTAAGCTTATAGGAGCAAGCCAGTGTCCCTTATCTAAGGTACCTAATTATAAATCCCATTGAGCCGGGCGTACAAACTAGCTGCGCGGGCTGTTTCCGAGTAGAAATCGATTCACTGCCTCCGTCTTGAGACCTACACCCCGGGGCCGTTCGACGGGCGCCTTTCGAATACCTCGCGTCGTCTTGCTCTACTCTACATAGGTATCTTACTTACCTACCTAGGTAAGTAAGCGTAGAAGTGCTCCTAATACCTTTTCCACCATGGCGTACCAGCGAAGGGGGAAAAAAAAAGAAAAAAAAAAGAAAAAAAAAAGAGGCATAAGAGCTTGCTTGATACGTTGTCACCTTCGCATGAGCAAACGCACGTAAATCTAACTCAATAGTCTCGTTACTTTTATTCGTTTCATTCATTTGATTCCATTTCTTTGCTATCTGAGCATATCTCATCTCTTTTCTCTCAATGCTAGCTAGTATCAGCAGCCCTAGATGCTCTGCGCAAAGGGCGGCCGTGGCTGTGTGGGAAAAGCTATCTATCTACCTAGGTGCTATCTACTAAGATCCATGTGTGGGGGGTGACGTTTCGAAACGTAGCAAAAACGCCCTGCGTCGTCTTCCAACGTCTCGTGAAGAACGTGCGGGCAACAAGTTTCAGAGGTTCCATTCCATTTACCAATCCGGCTCCGGCGGCATCTCGTCGTCAAGCGTTACGCGCCGGAGCTGACCCTTCCTAAGGTCTGCTTTGCATGGCGGCTAACTTCGTCGTCATCATGTCAATTAAAGTCGAGCCGCCATGCCGTGTCCATTAAGATACTAACGTTATACGTCCTGTTTGCGTACCTTGTTTACCATTTCCGTTCGAATTTTGTGCCCTTGCAAATAGCTAGGTCGAGCAATGAGCAGACTCCTCACACCAACACGCATGCACACCCCTCTAGGCGGAGATAAATCCGCAGCCTCCCGCCTGCTGTCGATGTGTTGATTTGTTCGAATGGTGTACTTTCCGTAGAGCATCGAATCATAAGTCACTGTGGATCCCAGGGGTTGATGCTACCTGCTGATGTAATTCTGATGAGGTGGGAGAGGGTGTCCTTTCAATATCCCATATACCCGGGATCTTCAGACTCATATCTTGCTTAGTGATGTCTACCTCAAAAGACGTAAGTAGTCTTCAGGACTTGTTGATCCTGAGGTTGTAACTGGTTGAAAAACTGATCAAACTGAGGGATAATCTGGCGATAGATACCAATTGCCTAGAATCTTCGTTAGATATCTCATTCCATCAAAACACCGGTAGAAGACTGCTTACCTTTTGGAAATCCTCATGGAGACCGCTCTTGGTCTCGCTGCGTAACTTGAGATCTCTATATCGGGCAATCGAAGTGAAGAAGTGTAATAGAGATTTCTCCATGGCCATTGGGTTCTTTTCCACAATGGCGGTGAAGCCTCGGAATGCCGTTGCCTTTTCGTCAGAGGGGTCAACCTCATCCATAGAGTTCAGGAAGTCTTCAGCAAAATTCGCTAACTGTGGCGCCAGAAGATCTCCATTGCCCAGTCCAAGGCGTCCAAGGGCGATCGCGGCATTTTCAGTCACCCCCTTAGGGATAGCCGGGTTAGTTAGGATCTCGATGAAGCGTTGAAAAAGTTCCGGGACGTAAGGGGCCATATTAGACTTGTGTCGGATGGCGATCTCGCCCGCGGACCAGCAGGCATTGTTAACGACACCGAACCCGCTGTCGATATCCTCGTCGAGTACACCATCTAGGTCCAACTGTCTCAAAAGGACCGGGAAAATGCTTGGCAAAGATGGCTGTAACTGTTCAAAGACGTATTTTGCGCAGTCTCCAAGGAGCGCATATGCCGATTGACGTACTTCGTCTGTTGGGTCTTCCATGCAGAAGGTAAGAAGTTCAAAAAATGCGGGCTGGGATTCTCGAACAAGTGCGGAGGACTTCGCTGGGTCTAGCGCCTGAATAATGGCACTGAGGAGATCCAAACTGGTGACCAGGAAGTCCTTATCTGGTGCGTCAAGGGTTGGGTCGTTTGCTAAAGCGAGAGACGCCTCGAGATTTTGATGAATGATATTGACACAGCGGACGAATATTGGCTGCGCATATGGGGTGAATGCGTCATTTAGGGCCATCGCCACATACGACAGGCACTCTAGCAACGGGAAAAGCTCTCGGGACTGGTCTGACACTTTGGTCCACCTCTCGATAAGAGCTGGCATTAGCTCGTTGACGAGTTCAGGTCGCGCGAGAACTGGGCCGATGTGTTCGGCCAAGGTCTGGACGCAGTCGTAAAGAATATACATATTCCGATCCTTATATTTCTTGAAGCATCGGACGTACTGCTGGATGATCGGGAGGCTGTAAGGTTCCAGTTTCTTCCCAGCCTTCTCCTCGAGATTTGCGAAAGCTGAGGCGCCAGCCTCTTGGACTTTCTTGTTGGGATCCAGCATCTTCGTTAGAATACCTTCCATCATTGGCTCAAAGTACAGCTGCTTTTGCGTAGGATCCGTCAAATCCGCGGCCCAGGCAGAGTAGCGGCCCAATGTCCAACAAGTGATTTGCCGGACAACAGGCTCAGGGTCGTTCAAGAGCGAGATCAGATAGGGTACCAACTCAGGTAGGTGAGGGGTGACAACGTTGAGACAGCCTTCTGCCACAGCGCCCAACGCAAGTACCGCCGCCTCTCGATATGGCCAATCGTTGTGCTTCAGGTTTTTGGTGAGATACGGCAGGATGGACTCAAAGACTGGATCCCTGAAGTCACGGGCGAATACGTCCAGGGCAGCTGCAGAACACTTTCGAAGAGTCCACCGCTCATCTGGATTCGCATCATCACCGTCCTCAAAGTCTTCAATCTCGCCTTCTTCAAGGTCGTCATCCATGCTAGCCAACTTCTCGTACGCGTTCCCGTTCTGAGCCGGATCCGCAGAGCCTTCGCCCCCATTGGCCTGTCGCGTGGCCGACTTTTTCGCAAACTGAGGTTTGATATCCTTTTCTAGATCTTCCTCATCTTCATCATCAGACGCGCCACCCAGAAGAGCTATATCCTCTGCGCTATACACCATGCATTCAAGGAGAACTGGGATGATCTTGCTGATATACGGAGTTAGGGAATGCCAGAGATGCTCGTGCTCTCCGACCGTAAGCCAGAACTCGGCCGCGTCAGTCGCCAGATCCTCATCGTCGCTCTTTTGCTGCGTGATGATATAATCGACAAGGTCGGGGAGGTGAGGCTGGATCTTGTCCGGGCGAGATTCCACGAGCTGAGCAAATGCCCTACAGACTTGTCTTCGGACGTCGTTGTTCGAGTCCGACGCTAGAGGGAACAGGTGCTGGAGGAGGTCGTCGATTGAGTTAAGCATAGCTTGGGACTTTCGGGCGGTGAAGACATTAATGGCGGTCAAGGCGTGGGCGCGGACCTTAGGCAGCGGGCTCTTAGTAGCCTGAATCAATTTCGGGAGAATGAAGTTCAGCGGCCGTTCCCCGTTCAACTCGCGCTCCAGCATCTTGGTGTTGTCTTCACAGATCTTGGCCATGGCCGCCATAGCGCCCTCCTGTGCTTCGTTTGTAACCTGACCAGACTCGTTCCCAATCATCTTCAGGAGTTCTGGTAACAATTCAGGCCAGCTCATTATACCTCCTCGGCGGATCATCTCAGTTGCAATGACACCTGCGTAATTGCGAATCTGGGCATTCTTGTCTCTCAGACACATGGGAATTCCCATCTTGATGAGGGCGAGACTACTTTCGGGGATCGGTTTAGAACTCGTCTTGATGTTGTTCTTCAGCATGATCGCGGCCGAAGACCGGATAAGGAAGTAGTCTTCTGCCGAGCATTGCAAACCACTCGGAGGTTCCTGGCTGGAGAATAGGTAGACGAGATAGTTGTTGATATCGGGGTTAGTCTTCGCCTGCGTGAGCATCTAGACGGAAGCTTGTGTCAGCTCAAGATGTGAGAAGTATCGGTAGGGCAGGCCGTCGCCGTTGTCCGGTGATAGAATAGGAGAAGGAAGAGGGTCGCTTACAATCTCGGCTTGTTTCTGCGCAGCTTTATCGAAGCCGCTGAGGGAGTCCTTGAGACAAGCAGCTAGCATGTTCAAGGACTCGGGCGACGGCTGCCACGCCATGATGGGCGGCAGGGCAATGAGATTGCGGGTATGTGTGCGCGTTCGAAGTCTCGGGGTTTAATTTGAAACGCTCGAAGATTTCTAAGGTGCCGGGATAATAGAAGGGGAAGGGAGGGAGTGAGAGAGAGAAGGGGAGGTCAAGTGTTAATGGTCAGTAGTAACATCGGCTCTGGAGATGGTGGGGTCTTAAGGCGATGGGCTAGCTTGTCGAAAATAAATTCAACCAGGTAAAAATTGATAAAGTAGTCGGACCAAGGTGAGGCAACTTCTTCAAAATCTGGCCTGTCCGAGGTTATATTTGCTTGTTTTGCTCCTTATTTCCAGATCGATTTCCGTGTTGGTACAGTATTGGAAGGGGAAAAGGACCAAATGACCTGTTGCGATCACCTTGATGTTCCTTGCTGGTTTGCGAGGAGGGAGGCCGTGACCTTCTGGTACTGCATGACTGAAGGGTTTGGGGTCCTCTTTTTAGAAAAGTTGAATGGTGGGGTGTGGCTCTTTTTTTACGTTTCTTAGCTCTTTTGAGAAGTGCGAGGCGCGGTTACGATAGAGGTGGGCGTATACATGTAAGTGCCTGGTACGGCCTAGCGCATTACTTGTAGCTACCATGGGCCACCTAACAGCTTAACCACCTAAAGTATCGGTACCTATGACAATCGAGCTACATGTCTGTATGTAGAACAAGACCACATGTACGTACGATAATGCTGGTAATCATCACGCCGGCTATTCGTAAAAATTGAACAGCCTATGCTCAGCATTCTAGTGCGCTAAAACTGTGGAAATACGCGATATCGTTCCTCCGTACCTAATGCCCAACTTTTCCTGCCATGTCCATGGGTCTACATGTAGGTATGTAGTGTCAAGCCGGTGTATGGAATGTACCTAGAGTACTCAGAGTACATAGGCTCCGTTGGACTTCAAATTCCGTTCTTTCTTAAGTACATGTACATATATGTATTTACTGCCTTAAGATAAACTGATGGAGGAGCCCTGGAGAGAAGTTCAGTTTGGTCTGGCGTTAGCAACCCCCGGCCTTGGGCAAGGAATGAGACATCATGGGTAGGTTAAAACGTTTAACAAACATGTTAATACTTACAAGACAATCATCGGCATTGGTTAGTAGGAAAGTATGTCGACTAACTACTGACACGTCAACTATCAGGGCCCTCGACTATCTTCGTCCCTCATGAAGAATATTCAAGAAATATTCAAATTAGCATGTGAATAAAAACACTTGGGTCATGACCGGGATCAGTTCAGGCCTTCGTGTGCGGATAGCGCCGTCCAGTGTTGTCGTAACCTGCAAGACGCCAAGTCGGACTAGAATACGAAGTAAAGCGTGCGTATAAGGTCAATAGAAGGTGCTAGGCACGATGAACCCTGTGGAACGGTGCCTAATATCAGTGTGATACTGAATCAAACCAACCCTCAAGACGGACAGTGTGAATGCGGCACAAAGGGTACAGTCACTGATGGTGGCTAGACAATAGATTAACGAGATGGACAACTACACCCACAAAGTACATCAGCAAGCCGAAAGAGCATAGGTTGCCAACTACTGAGTGATGGCACGAAAAAGCAATCACCTCCTTTGTGTGAGTCATCCCCCTATAATCGGCCGCATCATATCTACCTCTGTAGAGCTTTGCCAAGAGGCAGTTTGGAAGAAAATGGTTCCAAGGTAGAACCCCCTAGCCTCACGGGATCTGTTTTGGCTGCCAAGGATGTGCGGGTTCCACGAGATAGCCAGAGACGTACGGTGACCAGATGACCGAACGCTATAAGTTTGTTACATCTCTTCAAGCCACCGTGATGGCGGATGCTGTGTAACTCGGGGATCTGCACAGGAGATTATTTGATCCGCCAGCTTTATACCTACTGTAGGCAGACGGCATCTTGCTTGGACCCTGGATGTTCCGTCATGGGCCTGGAGCGGTTGGGTTGCACGTATGCTGAGAGGGTCAAGGATTCAGACGTATGCATACAGCCGCCCGAGCTGCCGATTCGATGCAGACCAGCCGCTGTTCTGAGTAGGCGTCTCTGAGAAGATCGGCAGAAAAATGTGTGCATAGAAGTCGTCGAGCAGATCTACCATAAGCCTCATGTAAGTAACGTCGCTTCATATACGAGCTATGCATCACGGTTCTGCTTAGACTATATATAGCTCGGGAGCTGTATATCAAGGCTGAGTATGGTCGTAGTATAGTTGAACAACAGGATGGCCCTAAAGGTCCTCAGGAGCCGAAAGTTTCGTTTAAATGAAGAAATACGAGTCTTTATTCCTCGTCTTTTGAATAGAGTGGATTGAGAGAGCCGGCAGGACTCGGACGCGATCACCCTTAGCGTACAGTAATACCAATCACGTATGCACTGGCCACGCGTAAAGGACCCTAGCGATAAAGCCATAGGGGCCTAGCAATATCTGCACCATCATACCGTTATAGCAACGGCTTACAAAGGCCCAGCAGGATATCCAGCCATCTGCTATCTGAAAATCAGTAAACCAGCATCCTATAACGAACCCATGTCTCTTTCGAAGCTCAAGACTGAAGTGACACTTAGCGCTTCATGGAAGTTGTGGTTCCAGGACTTCATGTGTTTGTGCATCCTTGCTCAAGGCAGCGAGGAATCAATCGAGTCATTCAAGTACTTCGTCGCATGAATGAACGCTTCTGGTGCCTACGACATGGCAGGGCTGACATTTTGCAAAAAGTGTGTAACAGAACTCCCAAAAGTTGGCATCTTCATGAACTACTCGTTCCATTTGGTAAGGTGTCAGGCGACTTGATGACACCTTGAAGCTTGTCGAGCAATACTTCGACGACTTTTTTCAGGGCTTCCATTTCCTCCTCTACTGTTCCACCAAGCCCGGTGTTGGCGAAACTGATAGAATTTCCAACGTACACAGGCATCTGAGTCTTCTTAGCCAGAATCTTAGCCAGCCTAGTAGTGAATTCTAGTGTGGCCTCCACGGAGTAGATTGTTGTCGATAGTGGCTGGCTCGGATTATATTTCTGTACGTAGACGCCTCAATTAGGCGCGGGTCCATACATGATGATTAGGGAACGTACGTCAGGTAGGGCGTAAACGAAAGACCCCATTGGGACTGCTTGGTCTTCTTCACCCGCAGCGACAGTCGTTAGGAAGAGCATGATGACCTTAGACTTGATAGTCAAACGAAGATGGATCTTCGTATCTAGTGACCGAGGTAATGGGAGTGAGAGCTGTATTGGCTGGTCGATTATCTCTTCCATTGTTGGCACGCTTCTGCCCCTGACACGCTTGAACGGATATACTAATGAAGAAAGATGAGAAATGGTATCGAGTCGTAGACAACTAACTACGCGGTCAAGTTCGTATCAATTTCGTTACTTGCGAAGGAGACTTGAAATAGGCCGAGAGTATCACCAGAATCAAGCCACAGGTTTGGTAATTAGGTAGTGACGTTTTGAGTTTCGGCTTGGGTGAGTCTTGGGATGTTTGTAAGTCTGCATGTAGTACAGGAAGCGGGACCCCACATTGGATCCTATCCATCTGACTGGGGCAAGTGGCAGCTACAAGTTAGGGACATCTGCCTGGATGTACAGGCAGGATTGAGTGATGTATGTACCTCCCCCGATGTTGCTAGCTGCAGGTACGTACCTCCTTAGGTACATCAGATAGGTATCAATGATGTAGGGAGTTTGCGGCGCTCCGGGCAAATCTTGACAAATCCATATCCTGACAATCTTGACGTCGGACTTGACCTCTCTCTCCTACCCTTAGCAACAGACGACTCGTCTAGTTCTAGTCTCTCATTTCAATTCTCTTAAGTCGTGGGCCCCCTCCGTCCGGAGATATCCATCATTTGGACAGTGGCCCCACCATTATCACAGGTTTTCCAACTTCGTTTGTGTTGGCGGCATTGAAGACTGTTTTTGTCCGTTTTGCAATTACTACTCTCTTCATTGTCGAAGGTCGACCCGCTACCACCATGGAAACGGAAGCCCGGGGCTTCAGTGACGATTTCCAGTGGAATAGTGTGGAGGATGCTATCGAAGACCCAGAGGAGATTAGAGTCATTTTTTGTGCCCTCGATTCATTCAGGTTAGTAGATTACTAGGCCACTGTATCCTCGCATTGAGCACACTTGCGTCGAAGAGACGGGGCGCGATTTGCTTCCAGTAGGCATCACATGCCCTTGCCCCCAAGTCGCCTTCGTCACGCCCGCTGACGAACCCGAAATACCTAGCCAGTATGCGAAAACGGCTCATCTGAACTGCACCCATCTGCGCAGACAGGCGTTCTACGCTCTCCCTCAAGCGCACTGGCAGTTGCTCGCAAAGCCGCCGTTCTCGTACCTGGATACGTTAAATCGAATAGACGATGCCATTGAGTGCAATGCAGAACTAGCTCGTATTATCGTTAAGTTCGGTTTGCGATCCTTGGGTGTAGTTGATGCGGCCTCGGAAGAGGAGCTAGTTATGCCCGAGGAATGGTCTGGCATTGCTAAATACAACGACTTAGACAAAGCCCGGAGCACTATTCGGCAGTTTTACCGTGACTGGTCTGCGGAAGGCATTGTTGAGCGCGAAACTTGCTACGGCCCGGTATACCGTGCGCTCGATGTCGAGAGAGCCAGATATCCTGGTCGGCAGCCTATGAAGGTCCTAGTACCTGGTGCTGGGCTAGGACGCCTAGTATTCGACCTCTGCCGATTGGGCTATCTGACTGAGGGCAATGAGATCTCCTACCATCAACTGCTGGCATCATCATATATTCTTAACTCTACTGAAACTGCTGGCCAACACACCATATTCCCGTGGATACACTCCTTTTCCAATCATAAAAGTCGTGAAAACCAGTTCAGATCTTACAAAATCCCGGATATTCATCCACAAGCTACGCTTGCAGCGACGCAAGGAATCGGCTCGATGCAGATGTGTGCCGCGGATTTCCTTTGTCTATACGGGGATGAGAGTCATAGGGATACTTACGATGCCGTCGCTGCTGTCTTTTTCCTCGATACGGCACCAAATCTGATTCGCTATCTAGAGGTGATCCGGAGCTGTTTAAAACCCGGTGGCATTCTTATCAATGTTGGTCCTCTACTTTGGCATTGGGAGAATCATGTCCCTGGTCACCACGGCTATGATGGAGACGGGGATTATGACGAGAACAATTCCTTGGGCATCGCAGACCCGGGAAGCTTCGAGCTCACGGATGACGAGGTCATAGCTTTGGTAGAACGGATGGGATTCGTTATCGAGAAGAGGGAAGCGGGACTGCATGCCCCTTATGTCCAGGATTCCGAGAGCATGCTACAGACGGTATATAAAGCTAGCCACTGGATTGCCCGAAAACCTGATGTTGGTTTTGAGATCAGAGCCGAGATCTAGACTAGGTACATCATACATACTGGAGCTTACTGGTAGCATTTAGAACGCATCGCATATGGAGTCGGAGCTTGATTTTATACTAATACCATCCATGCAATGGGCGGGGGATTGAACAGAGGTACACCCTCTAGCATCTGGACATGTAATATCTTATATGAGACGAGGACATAACGAGTAATGATATATTTGCATGGTATTAGTCATGGCACTCACTCTCCACGACACGAAATTCTATAAAATCACAACTTCGATTCCGCAGCTTCCAGTAATGCGCCCCTGTTCCACAGAGCACCACCATCAATCTCTATAGCCGCACCGTTCACATGCGAACCCGCCCGACTTGCCAAATACACGACCGCACCCGCGATATCCTCAGGCCTTCCTAGCCGCCTCGTAGGGTTGGCCGCGGCGTGCTTCTCGACGCCCCCCGACATAGCCAGCAACCCATTCGCCATCTTCGTCGGGAAGAAACCAGGGCAGATCGAGTTGACCAAGATATGCCTGGGCCCGAGCTCTACCGCCAAGTTGCGCCCCAGGTGTATAGCGGCGGCCTTGCTGGCGCTGTACCCGAACGTGGCCTGCTTGCCGAGGGTGCCAACTCCGAGGCCGGCGACGCTGGCGGTGATGATGACCCTGCTGGGCTCTTCGACGGTGGCGCGCTTTTGGAGCAGCGGGGCGAACTTCTGGACGGTCAGGAAGATGCTCTTGACGTTGAGGTCCATGACCTTCTGGAAGGCGGCGTCCGGGTGCGTGTCGAAGGCCTCGCCCCAGGTGGCACCGGCGTTGGCCAGCAGGATGTCGACGTGCTCGGTGTGCTGCCGCACCTGCGCCACCAGCGACTCGATGCCCTTGAGCGTCGAGCTGTCCGCCGGCACCGAGATGGCGCGCGCGCCGGGTTGCAGGTTGGGGAGGGCGTTGAGTTGGGACACGGCGCGCTCGCAGGCGGCGGCTTTGCGGGAGGTTATGAATACTTTGGAGCAGCCGGCTTGGAGGAAGCTGGGTTGGGTTTGGTT
Source organism: Hypoxylon sp. FL0543 (assembly GCA_022578575.1). Taxonomy (NCBI): domain Eukaryota; kingdom Fungi; phylum Ascomycota; class Sordariomycetes; order Xylariales; family Hypoxylaceae; genus Hypoxylon; species Hypoxylon sp. FL0543. The sequence goes on along the minus strand of MU394012.1, from coordinate 524,136 downwards.
AGCCGATTGTTTGTTCGGAATGGATCTTTCTCAATTCAGGTAATAGGTAGAACACGTCTGCATCTTATTCATGGCTGAAGGGTTAGGTAAAGTAAATATGAAGCACTCACGCCGAAGCCGCGTTCAGACCAAGACCTCGCGAGCCACCCGTCACGACGGCGACTTTGCCCTTGAGGGAGAAGAGCGACGGGAAGTCATTGAGATGCGTTTCGTCGGCCATGGCGCGATACGTCCGGGGAAACAAGAGGTCTAGGTGAGGTAATTGGCAAAACCGCGAGGCACAAGTAAATCAAACGAGGAATTAAGAGCTCTAATAAAAAAATAAAAAGTAAATCGAGAATGCGAGGGCGCTTAATAAGAGTTGTTGACAAAGGATTGTCTTGAATCCTTGGGATGCCCTCCTATCGATAATGGCGACCGAGGAGCTGGAGCTGGGGAGCTCGGTCTTCCCCGAGTTTTGCGGGGGCGTGCCGAGGTTCGTTGCTTTTTGATAGCGAGATGCGATCGCCAAGAGATGGTGGCATATAGTGATACCCTTCCCGTAACCTACCCCTATCTTCTTATTATTACAAATCATAGGTACCTATTTTCACCACCAGACTGAGGATATTGATTTGATTAGTGCGATCCCGAGGACATTGGGAAAATAAAGACAGAATGGAATGGAGAAAATCCAATCATTCATAACTCTAAGCCATCTGAGTGCATTTTATAGTAGGTATCCCATGCTGAATGCCGGAGCGATTCGACGCGATAGCTCAACTAGTCGTACATGTCTTCTGGCATATCGTCCATAGCCGCATCGTCGTAGTCTAGCTCAACGTCGTCTTCGCCACCTCCTTCACCGTAGTCTTCGTCCGAGTACTGATACTCTTCCTCGGAACCGCTCACGTTCTCGTCCTCGACAATATCGCCTTCCGCTATGTCGGCATTCCACAGATCATTTGGAAGTTCGCCTTCTTCCTCCTCGCCCGGCGCATCAGCGTCATCACCAGGTTTACCATCTACAGCTCCGTTGTGCGAGTTGTTACCGTCATCGCCACCGGTATTGGATGGGGCATTGGTTACAGTGGATTCGGCTCTCTTCTTGCTCGCACGGCGTCGTTTGAGTCTCGTATCGAGCTCCTCCATCGGGCGCAAGAACGGCTCTAGGGTCATGCCGGGTGGCTTCTCATTCGCATCTGGCCATTGACTGATCCTCTCGGCAAGAAATGAGTTGTACAGGAATCCGGGCTTCTGCGGGTTATCATCGTCCGAACCCATTCGGCCCTTCTTGATGGCGATCATCTTCACCTTCATGACCATCTTGATCTTAGCCCACGTGCTCCTGTAGTACCATCCAGATTCGACGTCGCACTCATCCCTGAGAGGCGCGTTGTCGATGATATTACGCACGAACGGATCTGTGATATCACAGATCTGCCAGAACTTTCCATCGGTTGAATAAGTTTGCCCATCCCAGATGTGACTGTTGCGGTTCTCCCTCTTATACTTCTTCATCTGGCCCTTCCTAACAACCTCCCACGGGATTTTCTTCGTTCCGACTATGTTCCTCTCCAGCTTGAAGGCTACGGTCTGGTAAAACCGAAAATTGGGATCGGGCCTAGGGTCGACTCCGTACTTGATAAATGCATCTCGCCATGGTCCGCCCCTGAATTGGTAACCGACAAGCTGGAGGGCAATCCTGAGAAGCGTGTCGGTATAATCGCCTGTCACCCTGTTGAGAATAGCACGACGTGTCCATATAGGTCTTTCCTCCATCAACTTATGAAGCTGCTCCATCAGCGGTCCAGGTATCTCCGTGGCCGGCTCCCGTCGAGGCTTTTCCGGTACAATTTCCTTATTATTATTATAGTTGATGAAATAGCCGTAGGAGTGCTTCTTCCTGCCTTGGATGTTTATTAATTGCTGCTTCCCTCCTTCGTTCCCTTCTACTTTCGTGTTGGGGTTCTGCTCGTAATTGTAATTAAATCCAATAACTCGATCTGTGAAGTGCGGTGGAGGAATTATCTCCTGACCAGGGCCTGCTGCCACTCCGGGCGCAAGCTTGATCTCTCGCAGTTTAGAGACTAGAGGATATGTTAGTAAACATAGGTAACATGGGAGCTGGTTCGGGGCCTACCTTTCATTGGAAGTAGGTGTTCCGCAGTCCTAGTTAAGAATGAATCGCTTGTGTTGGCGAATTGGAAATCTGCTAAGCCTCGATACCTATGGGTGTCATGGACGTTTCCGACAGCTTCTACTTGATAATCATCGAGGTTATCCTGCATCTTTCGGAGGATAGACTTGGGCATGTCACGTCGACCTGCGGAGTTTACTTGATCAACCTCCGAGAAGACGGCTGTTTCTTTGACAGGGTTGACATCGCCCATGAACGGGTCGTTGGTACCCCGTTTCCGTTTCCTGCCTGTCCTCTTTGGAACAGTTATCTTGAGCAGAATATTGTTGGTTGCAGCATGATGTGAAACTAGAGGCTTTGAAGTAGGATTGTCAGGTCTAAACCATAAAGGCACTGAAGTAGGTTCTGGCGTATCGGAGAGAAGCTGTTGCGACAGATTAGCCCCAAGCTCCAATAGTTATGCTGTAAGTGAAATGAGACACGTACTTTTTGAAAGTCAGGATCTTGTCCAAACGTGGAGAGTCCTTTATCGAGATTGAGAACAACACAGGGATGTTCTATAGCAACTATTTTCCTCTGAGGCACTTCAAACGAAGGAGCGCCCGAAGGGTAGTCGGGGTCATCCGAACTACCATGATAGTATGAGCCTTCATCGATTTCCATCATGACGGTTGGTTGCTAGCATCGCCCCAGTAAGGATCACAAGTAATACAGACACTGGGTACTAGAGAAATTCGAGTTCTTTAAGGAATTAAAAGAACTTGCGCGTGGATCTTTAGAGAGTGTGGCGATACTCGTATGGCGACGAGACAGAAGCTGGTTGCAAGACTTTTCGAGTAATCTGTCTTGTAAGGGAAAAGAGCTATGGAAGCTCCTGGTTTCAACTTGTACATGCGTAGTGTGCGTGTCTTTATCCGCCAACACAAGTCCTTTGCGTTGTGTGTGATGCCTGGTTGGTGGCCTGCGATTGTCGATTGCTCTCAAGTCAGTCGAGCTTCACTTGCGGATTTCTTCGCTGTCCAACTTCTCGCTATGTTAGACGCAGGGTTTACATAGTTGAGATTCGGTGAAGTCCAGTAAGGATATAGTCCGAAGTAGAGTGCGAGCTCAATACGTACATCTACAAATATGACCCGTCCAAAATCCGCGATTTCCTTCAATGCATGTAATGATTCATGGAAGACACGAATATCTCCACGGATTCGCCAAAGCATACATGATTTTTATTAGCATGATTGATAGTTTTGAGATGTCATCGAGCCCTTTGGAATTTGCCCTGCTGTTGTGTCAGGTATTAAGATGTATTATTCGTTTAAATAATAAAGAGATACCGCGCCTTTGACTGGGTCTTGATATGTTATTAAAGCTGATATGTGCCAAAAGGTAGATGGTAGTAGCTGCAGGAAATTGTTTGTACCTAGCAGGGAGCTCACGAGACATCCATGAGCCCCGCCGACTAACTTATGATTCGACGCGGCTCTGCACCACTAAAGTAACTAGCACAAATCTATTATGCAAAGAGACTCGGGCTAAGGCACACATTCCGCCAGCTGGCACCGACTGGACCCTGCACAAACTCTTTCAATGAATGGCATAACGCGCGACCCATACGTTAGGTACAGAGGCCACAAGCGACCTGCATCTTTTGACGACCCAGGTACCTTATTGACGGTCAGCAAAGCCTTACGATGCTTAAAGATTGATACTTTCTTTTCTTTCCGATCCCACTTGAAAAGCCGTGTCTACGTTAAACTCTTTTCCATTCCTGCTTCTAACACAATTGAACCTAATACCCCGCGTTTATTATTGATAAGTTGTTGCTGGGATACCCATTCCGTACGGCCGCTGCTTCCTTCTGTTGTTACCGTACGTACCAGCATTGAGGTAGGTACATGTACGTATGTACACTACCTACCGGTTCCAAGTTGGCCGTGGCTACGTAGGTACCTACATATGCCGTCCCCTTGGCCCTGGAAGATCACCGGAGTCCCTAATCCAACCCGCCTACAGTAGGCGCTTCTCCACCTTCCACAACGACAACTCAACTCCATATCAGAACTGCTCAACACTCGACTGTTCATTCGTCTCTCTCAGGCTAAGAGGCTCAATTTGAGCTATCTTACATGAGCAACTTTTATTAATGCTTCACCTGTGACGGCCGTCAATTTGCTTACCTGCCTTATGCGACAGCCGCAACCGTAACGCCGCCGACCTCCTTACGCCTGAACTTTCGTGTACCTTCCCACGACCTAAACAGACGGTGAAAACACAACCTAGTTACTCTTCTCGATCGCCTACTTCTCAACACAGAAACTGGCCCTTACAATACATCTTGGAGTCATCGGGAACCACTCGTGCGACGCGTCCTTCGACTCTGATTCAGCGAGTTTCAATTTCCTACGTAATCCCCGTAACGAGACGAGAGAGCCGGCCGTCCCCACCCCTCAACAGTAGGGGTTGTAACCTACGAAGATGAAGCGCTTCAGCCGAGCCGTATGTTCCCTCCTCAGTCACAATCGTATATCTCTATACAAATATAATAAGTTGCTAATTGGTGGTTGTTCAATAGCTCTCGCGAGGCAAGGGTGACAGCAAGTCCTCTAAGAAGAATAAGGATTCTAAGGATGGGACAGCCTCGCCTTCCTCTGGCGGCTCCCGAGAGACCCAGTCGCCTGTATTGACTCCCTCTTCGTCTACATCAACCCTGAACGACATCAGGAACAAACCTCTTCCCCCGAATAATACTGGAACACACGGCGGTGATCATGGTGGCCCGGCTCTTCAAGGCCAGGCTGGTCAAGTGCCGGGTCAAGGTGCTCTTCCCGACAGATTTGGCAATATGGGACCTCAGCAGTCGCCGAATGGTGCCGCCACCCCTTCCCGACATGGAGGCGCTCTCCCGCCAACTGTGGTCATTAGCCCAAGTGCTCCAGTATGCTATCCTCGCCCTGATTGTCAAGAGTTTAGCTAACCTCACTTTTATCAGCATGTTCCACCTCCCGGTGCAGCCGAGACGATGCCACACGACCTAGCTCCGCCTAAGGCTGGCCAGAAGTCAATAATGTTTGATCGCCTCCATCAGACTCCGAAGGACGTCCCCGAAGGCCTCAGAACGCCCAGAAGGCAGAACTCGTCTCGATTCGACATCTCGACTCACCGAGAGCTCGAGAAGCTGCCTGGATTCCACGAGGTGCCACCTAACCGTCGACAGGAGCTTTTCATGCAGAAGATCGATCAGTGCAATGTCATCTTCGACTTTAATGACGCTAGTGCCGACATGAAGTCCAAGGAGATCAAACGTCTGGCCTTGCACGAACTGCTTGATTACGTAGCCAACAATCGTCAAGTCATTACAGAGCCTATGTATCCCCGAGTTGTTGAGATGTTCGCCAAGAACCTATTTCGCCCTATCCCGCCCCCAATGAATCCTCAAGGGGAGGCATTCGATCCCGAAGAGGACGAACCCGTTCTTGAGGTGGCTTGGCCCCACATCCAGGTCGTTTACGAGTTCTTTTTGAGATTTATCGAGAGCCAAGACTTTAACACGAATATTGCCAAAGCTTACATCGACCACAGCTTTGTGCTTCAGCTCTTAGAACTCTTCGACTCGGAGGATCCCCGCGAGAGAGACTTCCTCAAGACGACCTTGCATCGAATCTACGGGAAATTCTTGAACCTTCGTTCCTTCATTAGACGTTCCATCAACAACGTCTTCTTCCAGTTCACGTACGAGACTGAGAGATTCAACGGTGTCGCTGAACTTCTTGAGATTCTGGGATCTATTATCAATGGATTTGCCCTACCTCTCAAGGAAGAGCATAAGCTATTTCTGACCCGAGTATTACTCCCTCTCCACAAAGTTAAGAGTCTTAGCATGTATCACCCTCAGCTGGCCTACTGCATCGTCCAATTCCTGGAAAAGGATGCGTCCCTAACTGAGGACGTCGTTCTTGGCCTTCTTCGATATTGGCCCAAGGTCAACAGCACCAAGGAGGTTATGTACCTCAATGAGGTCGAGGACATTTTTGAGGTCATGGATCCTGCGGAATTCGCCAAGGTTCAGGAGCCACTATTTCACCAGCTAGCGAAGTCGGTTGCAAGTCCGCATTTCCAGGTTGCAGAGCGAGCCCTATACTTCTGGAACAACGAGTATTTCTGCAACCTTGTGAGCGACAATGTCGAAATCATTCTGCCCATTATGTTTGCGCCGCTGTATGAGAACTCCAAAGGACATTGGAATAGGTAAGCTAGCTAAACTAGATGTCTAGTTTTCAAACCTAACAAAATGTGAACAGGACAATCCATGGAATGGTGTATAATGCGATGAAGCTCTTCATGGAGATCAACCCACAGCTCTTCGATGACTGCTCGCATGAGTATACAGAGCAGCAAAACAATGCTGCAGCGAGAGAAGCTGCTCGCGAGAGAAAGTGGGCCGCCATCCAGGAGCAGGCTAACAAGAGGAAGGCGAACGGCGCCAATGGAAATAGTGGCCCGGCCGCCAAACCACTGAACATATTACCACGAGTTGAAGAGGCAGATGCGGTAACGGAGGATAATCAGAAGAGGCTGGATTCGCTTAAGCTGCAGGATGCTGACCGAGGCAATCGCCGCCCGAACGTCCACGAACGACAGAACTCGGTAGGCTCTGCAAGAAGCCGGTGATTCTGACTCCAATTTCTCTTCTATCAGGGACATTTCGACAACAGGTGTTTCAATGACGCTCGGCTCCTCTCACTATAGAAGTTGTAGGCGATAACGACCTGGTTTCCACAAACCGCCAGAATTATGTTTCGATTCACACAACCACACATTTTCATAGCTTATTACTTTCTCCAACCATCGCACCACATCCCTCTCGGCCTTACTTCCGTGGCAATCGATCTTGATTCGCATTCCGATTACAACCAATTATCATAGGTTTCGGCTCAATGAAGCGGGTCCAGCGGTGCCAATTCCTAGGCGACGCCTTGGTTTTGTCAATCTCTGGGATGTCACGTACACCCCAGGTATTTTCTTTTCCAGTACATACTTGGCAGCCCTTTATGGCGGTCAAATTCACCTATCGTCTACGGCATTCAAGGATTCGACTGTCTGGCGGGCACGCCCCCATGAGACGCCCCTGGCATTTACCGATATGAAACCACAACAAGAGCGATCACCATTGAGAAAGAGAACGCATTTGAAGATGAGGAAAGGGGGTTTTCCATCTTTGAGAGAGGCATGTTGACGGCGCGTCAGTGCTATGGAAGGGATGGACAGTAGGGTACGGGAAGCTTGTATCAAGCTCCCCAGTGTATGGGATTTTGTCGACTGATTCTCAGGACTGTGACGAGTCAAAAAAAAAGTTAGGTGACTCTTTGACTCTCGGGGCGTCTAGAGGAAGGAACAGGGCAATGAGATGACACACGGCTTCTTTGCAACGATAATGCAATCTTCATAGACTTGTATCGTGGGGCGTCTTTCTTCTCTCACACTTTTTTAAGTATTTTCAGTCTACGAACACTACGCGCTGATTAGCATACTTATTCCTGTGAACTAGTCGTCGCTGACAGTGAGGCTGAAGCTGAGAGTGAGGACATCGCCGACAACAGCAAGGCGAGGAAGATGTTGTGTATGAGCTGTGAGATGCCGCTGAGAACATGGGCTGGGGCTGATCAGGGAACCTCACATGAGGGCTGTTGCTGGGAAAGGGAGTTATTGTTAGGTATGAGTTATCGCTAAAGAAAGTTTTGTCCCTGTTCAACCAGCTACTGCGACGAGAGATGAGATGTGTGCCTGTTCCTTCTCGGCTTGTCCTTGCTAACAAAAGTTGCTTGTTCGTCTTTCATGGATAGGAGTGGCGCTGAGCACCTCTTAGGAGGTGAGCAGTCGATGCGACTGTCTATAGCGTTTAGTAGCTAGTTATCCGTCTAATAGACACCTCGATACGAAACTTTCTCTATGAAGCATTTTATTTCCTAGACGTGTCTCAGGTTCTAATTCTGGGAAGCTAAATCATAGTATCCTACAGCGCGAAGCACAAAAGTCGTAGTCTGAAGAGGGACTGATGATTGTTTATGAAACATCCATTTCTTTTACTTTATTGTGACAGAGTAGGCTTGCTATCATCGGGCACCTAGCTCGTGGTATATACATCCTCCTTGTACATCTTTCTATTCACTGCTCCTCGACGTATCCCAGAGCTTGTCCCATCTTGACCTTCTGCCCCTTCTCCACCGCCCACACGAACCCGCCCTTGGCGCCCGGGTTCTCGGCCACGGGCGCCTCGAACACGAGCACGATGGTGCTGCCGAGCTTGAAGCCGCCCATCTCCTCGCCGCGGCGGAGCGCGTGGCCGCCGAGCACCGCGCTCGCGGCGGCGTAGCTGGCCTCCGAGAACCCGGCGTACGGCTCGCCGCGGGCGGCCGCCTCCTCGGCGGCGCGGTCGGCCGCGGTGTCGGTCAGCAGGGAGTTGGTGCGCAGCTCCTTGTCGAAGTTGACGGTGATGGAGCCCACGTTCGTGGCGCCGACCGGCACGAAGCTGAAGAAGCCCCAGCGCCACCGCCCCAGCAGCACGACGCGCTCGTTCAGCGTGAAGAGGCCGGGCAGCGTGCGCTGGAGGTACGGCGACACGGAGAAGAGCTCCCCGGCGAAGTGGCGCCGCCGCTCGACGACCCAGTTCGCGGGGGAGTGGAACCGGTGGTAGTCGCCCGGCGCGAGGTACACGACGGCGTAGTAGAGCGCCGTGCGGTTGTCCGGGGATAGCAGCGCGTACCAGGGCTTTTCGCCGAGAGCGAGGTCGGCGCGGACCTCGGAGACGGCGCCGGGGCTGGAGGGGACGGCGGCTTGGTCGTCGAGCTTCTTGGCGTCGTGCTTTTTGTCTGGGCCGGAGAGGAGGCCGGGGAGGGTGTAGGAGATGCCGTTTACCCGCGCGAACTCCTCATCTTTTGCGATGAGCTCTTCGCCGCCCTGCCGAGGGGTCGGCGCCGTTGATTGGTCCACCGCGTCTGGGCTTTTGTCTGATAGGCTGGGTGTAGGCGTGTTCTTGCCCAGCAATGCGTCGACGGTGTACGTCATGCCCTTGACCTGTTCGATGTCGTTGCCCTCGATCTTTCCAAACTGAAGCACGCGTCCGTCAGCCGGGGACAGCAACGCGTTCGGATTAGGATCTAAGGGCCGGACGCCGGGTTTTAGCGTCCGGTAGAAGAAGGCAGATAAGTTTGGGTAAACATGAAGGTCCGGCTCCGACACCTCGTCTAAGTTTACGCCGAAGATGAATGCGTAGAGCTTGAAGCCCGGAACCCGGAGGTAGTACGGGATGGTGAGCTCATTGAACTTGCCCCATAACCGGGACATGGCCTTAAGGGGTAGAGTCGACATTACTTGTACCTGCCTAAGAGCAGATTAGCCGCTGTAATGACGATGGGTCTATAGATTGATTTTGTGTATTAAGCGCATACCATGGCCCATCCGGTCGTATCCGCGCCCGTTTCTTAGGACGGACGCCATCGTCTTCTGCCTCTCTCTCAATTCTCTCCTTCTCGCGTGCCTGCGTCTTATAGAATTGTACAAGGCCAAGAAAGCCAATTCCTAAACCAACCGGTATGGGATACCACCGGACCTTCGTATCTCTCAACGCAGTGCGCAATCTCGACCCGAAGCGCTCATTACTCTGGCAGTTCTGTGACGACCGATGGAATCGCGGTCTCGGCGTAGCAGTGAATTGTCTTGTTGACTGTCGTGTCGTAGCCGTATAGGCCTGTCGAAGCATACATGGCGATATTGACGGGCGCTTGAATGCGGGCGAATGCCCTCGGACTGGCGCCGAACATAGACTTGCCATTGACATGCCGTACGTCCTCTCCTCGAATCTTAGAGTAGCCTCATTTAAGTTTCGAGGGAGTGACAATCTAGACGGCTTGATTACAAGTCGGCGGAGACACAGCAAACAAAAGACTATTATCTGGCATATAATGGTATTCGTCTGATATGATAGCAGGTAAATCGTAAGTATAGGAAGAAGAACTAGTTTCTTCAATTTTAGGGGTTACTTAGTACCTCTAGATCAATCTAGAGAATTAGAATAGTTCGAGGCCTTTGGTCGGCCCATGTACATTAGGTAGGTAGTGTAGGTAACTAAGTCTGTAGCCGATTTGAAGACCCTCAATGACGGAGAAGTCCAATGTCAGCGGAGCCGAAGGAGCTATCCCTTTTCAGCTCAGTTCCAGGGCGGTGAAACCTGGCAGAGTTCTCGCGTGGCTTGCACGGGAGTAACACCCCTCGATACGTACCATCCGCCATCCGCAACGTGGACGTTCATGTTATACCTTTTTGGTACCAATAAATCGAAACTCCACCAATCCATGCCCACTAAGGCACCTGCTAGAATCTTAGACTTGTTACCTAAGCAAAATGACATGACAGCTTGCAACTGATAGATCCCGTCTCGACAACGCCGTCGGTTGTCTACGACGACACATAGTTGTACATTACTTTCGCTTCTCTGCCTCGACTTCTTCCACATTCCCTTGATTAAGGTCGCGCTTATATTAATTTGATTAATTCCATTGGGGCCACTCCGCGATTCCGCCTAACGTCCATAAAGCTACGTGTCTCTTGCGCGAAATCTCCTGCCTGACATGCTTTCCGTCGTCACATAGGTAGCGAACCTGGTCGGGTAGTGCGCGTCTCGCCCTAAATACTTTGGTCGCGTCAACTTGTCTATTCACTCCTATTATAAATCGAATTGTTTGCGGGTTGTTACGTCTGGAGATATTTGGAGAGTCGTGATAGCTTCTGAAGAAGAGTAACATAGTTGATGCTGTTGGTTTGATACACAATAGGAAGAGTTGGAGTGACCGTCCGAGCCTGCTTCTAGCATCACTCGAGCATGATGGCGTCCGACGAAGCCGCCGGAGTAGCATCTAACTCGGAAGCCGAATCGGCGACGTTCACACTACAGCTCGTCTCACCCTCTGTAGGCGTCCCGCAACCGCTATCGCTTAAGCTCCCGACAGACATTACCGTCAAACAACTGAAGGAGAGAATACGAAATGCCGTCAATACGAGGCCTGCGGATGAGGCCCAGCGCCTTATCCATAGAGGCCGTCTCCTTGGCCGTGATACTGAGACAATGACTGAAATCTTTGGGCGGGAAGCAGTACGTATTGTGCAATTTTATAGGATGCCGAAGACTATCATCTGACTAACCGGCTTCTGAATATGTAGCTCCAGTCGACCGACCACCAGACATTGCATCTGGTACTACGAGATCTTTCCGACGGCCGCGTATCGTCCACACCAACTCCTAATAATGCGCATCACCCTTCTACCTTCCCTCTGCCTCCCGCGGCAAACCATGCACCTCCGCAGCAATATGCCCATCGCCATCCCACGTCTACCTTTACCCAACCTCAACCTCAGCCTCAGTTACAACCTCAATTGCGGGCTGTTGCTTATCCCCACTATCCTGCCGTCGCCTTCGGTCTCCCTCAGGGGATACCTATTCCTAACCAAATGCCCGGGCCAATGATGATGCCCCCAAATATGCCGCCGCAGCAATACAGCCAGTGGCTGAGGGCAATGAATGTGCAGGGAGGCGCACCCAACCAGAATCAACGAATGGCTACTCATGGGGCGCAAGATCCGTCCTCCGCCAATCTCAGGGGTACGCCAGGAACGAACACTCCTGGAGCGGATGCTACGCGCACGACGGTCCGCGAGGGAGTCGGACCTAATGGCATGCAGTGGCGAGTTACAATGAACGAAACGTTTATCAATCCTATGCAACGCCAGGGAAGAACGGAATCGCCATTTTCTGCAGCTGACGCGCCAAACTCGGGAAGTGCGCAACCTCGCTCAGCGCCTAATGGGGGCCAGCTCTTCAACAATGAGGTACACAACCTTCTCCGCGCTGCAGATGCTGGCCCAGCTACCCGGGTCATGACAGACGCCATGCGCAGAAATGCTAGTAGCTCTTCCTTGGCAAATCTTGCATCTAGCCAGGTCCATCACCCCATTGCGCCTGGAGTTACGACACCTCTGGTTCCATCTAGAGCAGGTAGTGCTAACGCTACGCCTGACCCGCTCAGAGCAGTCGGACAAGCAAGACCCGTATCAACATCTCAGACTCAAACACAATCGTCTCAGGGCACGCCGGAAGTGTACATTCTATCTTCACCCAATGGACCTCGTGGTCTCCTGCTTAACAACAACTTGGAGACCTATTTCACTCCCCAGGTTCGTACCGCAAACCAACCGTTTGGCTTGTCAGTTCCGCAAAGGCCGCTCCCTGGACCGTTTGTTAATCCCTCCAACTTTCCCCATCTGACTCCAACGCCAACCATTCAACCCGTTGGACGTCACAGGACCGGCCCCGAGCCACAGCACCCGCCTGAACAACACCAGCAACACGGATTACCCCCGCCACCGCAGCATCAGCCACAGCCTCATCTAGGCCATGCCGTAGCTCGCGCGGATAACCCACAGGTACAAGCGATTAGATTAGCCCAATTGTGGCCTTACATTTGGATGATTATTCGTCTAGGTCTGTTCATCTGGTTGTTCACGTCACCAAGCTCCAGTTGGTCTCGCTGGTTCACGGCGATTTCTATTGCCATTGTAGTCTTCCTCGCCAACACCGGACTTCTGAACCCTCTCGCCGAACAAGTATGGGTCCCGCTCCGCCGACACCTTGATAACGTGATAGGTAACCTCATAGCTTTGGCGGATGGTCATCATGAGGACGCGCAAGCAGCTGCTAATGTACATGGAGCAAACAATGCCGATGCCGCTAACCCCGGACAACAAGGAGAACCGGACCCTGCGGATACGGCTGCAAGGTTGGTACAGCAACGCCGGAACGCCAATGCGAATTGGTTGATGGACCAGGTCCGCAGACTCGAGCGCGCAGGCATCCTATTCCTAGCTAGTATCGCACCAGGAGTAGCTGAGAGACACATTGCGCAGCTGGAGGCGGAAGCGCGAGCTGAGCGAACACGACGGGAGGCTGAGGCTGCTGCTGCGGCTGCTGCGGCCGAGCAACCCCAAGACTCGGAAGAGCAGCGGCAAAACACAGAGAATCACGAGGGGGAGAACGGCACTCGCGATTCAGGAGGACAGAATCAAGTGATTGAGGGTGATAGGAATGATGACAATAATGAGCGACGGCCTGCTGAGGAGCCGCTCATTGCGCTATAACAGCGCTTCAACTCCACGAGAGAGTAATTGGCCCGTGTACAATGATATCTATACATGCCCTGGAACTAAAGATAAACATCAGCATCCATGCCCCCAATATACCAAATTCAGAGGCTCTATCTTCCCAAGGATGACTTTGTTGTACACATTCCCGCCGTCGCTTTATTAGCCCTGACTTTCAAACGCCACGGACACGTTACCGCAATACCCTCTGGCATCCAACGTGAACTTCGGTATAAGACTATACCATTTGTACAACCACCATCGCCATGCCCACAGGTCCCCTATTTCTACTATTCCCCTAACTTTGATATTGGCAAACACATTGGCCTAAATCAGCAGGAGTGAACCCTTATGTTGCCAGACTCATCTTGGCACTGGAAGATATTCAGTCCCTTGGCCGTAGCCCAATAATAACGAAAGAAGAACTCGGGCGGAACGCATTGCCCTCGCTTCTTAAATACCGACTTGGTTCCCTCTGCCACCGAGAGAATCAATGGCGGTTGAGACTCTTTCTCGGACAGATTTGGCCTGTCTTGTATATCAACTGTGACATGCTTAAGATATCCACGGCTGCTGTCAACACATCCGTTTCTCCGTTGGAATGCCGTTGCGCTGTACCTTTCCTTTACCCTACTTCAACCCCGCCTATCCTGACTTTACCTCTCGGGGGGTTATCGCCCAGCAGTTATTCAGCTGATTGCCAATGTTTCATTTCTCTACTAGTTGGGCTGCGACGGTTCCCATTAGCAACTCGGCTTTGGAAGGCCTTCCGCTGGCCTATTCTAGGAATAGCTGGTAGTACAGCGGGACGACGACAACACCCAGGCAGCCGTTGAAAACTATTTTCGAGAGATGTCGTCTAGGCTTGGACGGTCTTACTAGGTATTGGTCGCAATTAAACTCGAGGGGAAATCATACTCGGATCAGAGCCGTGATCCCGACCTTAGGAAGATTGTAGTTGCCGTTCATTGTTCCATACGGACCGTCCTCTAACGCCAACTTAGTGTCTCTACGCATGAACAATGAAAGAGCAGAAAAAGGACAGATACTTGAGTGGACGTTCGAAAGCTCCATGACAATGCATCTTGTTGGAGCTTGGACGGACGGCCGGTTATGGTCTTGCGTGTTGGGCGGAATGCTCGGTGTAAGATAGTAAAAATCCATCGCAAAATGGTACCTAATGTGATAGAGGGTAGCATGGGCAATCGTGTCTAATGAAATCATATTGAACTACGATCCTCAATCGTCTCTTACCGTAAATACAACTTAATGTTCGATGGAGATGTTATTCCGTCTTCTAGTTGCGTCTTTTACGGTACTGTGATAGGGCACGTACCCTAGACCCGGCCTCGTATCGGGTGTTATACTGACCGCATCGCATGTCGTTGCATGCTATCAGAATTGCTGGAGTGATCGCTTCTACGTAGGTAGATAGGTAGCTCGGTAGCTATCTCGATTCTAACGGTGAACAGAAAGCAGCTACCGCTTAGGGTTGGGCAACTAAGTAGCCTCAGTAGACTCGACGATTTATACTACTCATTGCCGGGAGAGGAATTTCAATAGCACAAATAAACTAGCCTAGCCGCTCAGGGTGAAAGTAAATAACTCATAGTCGAAAGGCTTAAGCATATTTACACGACGAAGTCAACCATCAGTCAATAGAAGCGAAAACGTAATGATATAATGGTACCTAGGAGCTACGTAGTTCATGACACTACACTAGCACTGTCTGGCGATGTGAGCATGTGCTCTGGTTCTCATTCCTCTCTCATCCCTCTTCTCGATCACGTCTATGTACATCGGACCTTGACAGCGACTTTAATATCGAACGTCAGACTATTCATTCCTTTACTCGTCCATGACAGCAGCGAACTTGTCCAGCATGGTCTGCTGGATGCTCTCGTACTGTAGTTCAAATTAGCGCTTCAACTCTTATCGCAACTTATGAAAACATGGTCATGCTTTGAAGTACGTACCTTCTTGCTAATAGCTTCCTGTCCTTCACTCGGCAGCTCGAACTTGAGCTGTCTGAGCTGAGCCTGGAGGTCGCTCGTAGCCTCGCGAACCTTAGCCCAGCTCTGACCCTGGGCGATCGCCTTCTGCGCCTCGTCGTGGAATCCCACCATGAGCTTCATCATCCACTCGGTCTTCCAGATGGGGCAGAACTGGTCGTAATCGGAGTAACCATTCTGCTGCAAGAAGTCTTCCTTGAGCAGAGTCGCTAGATCCAAAGTAATCTTGTCCGGGTCCGACAGCGCCGATTTACCTACGAGCTGCACGACCTGGTCCAGCTCTTCCGAGTCGGAGAGTAGCTGCTTGATGCGGTCACGCAACCGCGGGAACTCGGGGTAGTCCTTTTCGTACCATTTGTCCAGTGTGTTTGTGTACTTACTGTACGACAGCGACGTGTTGATCGACGGGAAGTGCTTTCGCTGTGCCAGTCTCTTGTCCAAACCCCAGAACACCTGCACGATACCTAGCGTGGAGCTTGTAACGGGATCGGAGAAATCACCACCGGGGGGACTGACGGCACCGACAATGCTGACACTGCCTTCACGTGCGGGAGAACCGAGGCAGCTCGTTTTGCCTGCACGCTCGTAGAAACTGGCTAGCTTAGCACTGAGATAAGCAGGGAAACCCTGATCAGCAGGCATTTCACCGAGACGACCGGAAATTTCACGCAGAGCTTCGGCCCATCGTGACGAGGAGTCAGCCATCATGGCCACGTTCATGCCCTGGTCACGGAAGTACTCGGCTACTGTAATACCGGTGTAAATAGAAGCCTCTCGGGCGGCGACGGGCATATTGGACGTGTTGGCAATCAGAGTCGTTCGCTTCATGATGGGCTCCTTGCGGCCCTCGACCTCGATGGAAAGCTCGGGGAAATCCTTTAGGACTTCAGCCATCTCGTTACCTCGCTCACCACAACCAACGTACACAATGACGTCGCTGTTGGAGAACTTGGAGACAGACTGCGAAATGACAGTCTTGCCGCATCCGAAAGCACCGGGGATAGCCACGGTGCCACCCTGCACACAGGGGAAGAGGGCGTCCAGGACACGTTGGCCGACGATGAAGGGGTTATTGGCGGAGAGCTTCTCGGTCGTTGGTCGCGGGACACGGACGGGCCAGGTGTGCATCATGCCGTACTCCGTCTTGGTGCCGTTGAACTCGAGCTCGAGGATCTTCTCGTCCACGGTGTACTCGCCCTTCGGGGCGATTCTGGTAATGGTTCCTCGTGCGCGCGGGGGTAGCAGGATCTTGTGGACCTTGATAAACGAGTTCTCGAAGACGGTTCCCCACACATCGCCACCAGAAATGTGGTCGCCGACCTTGAGGGTAGGTGTGAACTCCCACTTCTTGGATCGGTCGAGGGCGGGCGCGGCGATGCCACGGGGGATATAGATGCTCTTAGACTGCTGGGAGATCTTCTCGAGGGGCCGCTGGATTCCGTCGTAGATGTTGTGTAATAGGCCAGGGCCGAGCTCGACGGAGAGAGGTTTGCCGGTGCGGTGGACAGGGTCGCCTACGGTTATACCAGCTGTGATTTATTAGCTCTTCCATTTCTCTTTTTCCCTTTCTGTATGCCTAGTTGAAAAAAACGCACCGGTCTCCTCGTAGACTTGGATTGTACATTGGTCGCCGTTGATTCGAATGACTTCACCGACTAGATTATCGTGGCCGACTTTGACGAGCTCGTACATGGCAACTCCAATCATGTCCTCGGCCACCACGACAGGGCTGTTTTAGGGATTCGTTAGTCTCGTAAATCTAGAGCTAGCTATACATAGGTGGTGCGTCGTTCACGAACCCGGAAACGGAGTATATCTTGCCTAACACACAGGTACATGGTCAGCTCAGACGAAGAGTATTTCTTGATGCCAGACTTACATACCGCTATTGAGTGCTTCTTGGTCGCCATTTGTGGCTTTCGCTGACTAGATACACCAGAAGTATTAGAGATGCAAGTCATGTACCGGCGGAGGGAGACAAGGCAAGCTGGTTGCTTTGTTGCGAGTTTGATTGCATTCTCTCACGAATGCACAGATGGTTGCAGCTTACCGGAGCCATCTTGGGAGTCTGTTTAGTAATAGTAGGCTGCTCTGCAGCTATAGAAATGGATGGGACAGGTAACGCAGGGACAGGCAGAGACGAAGCTGGAGACGATGACCCTGGAGTGGATGGCGTTGACGGAGTTGTAGTTGTGACGATGGCGGTGGTGGAGCTACCTGTTGTGCTTGTGGTTGTAGCTGTGGCTGTAACGCTCAAGTCGCTCGGGCTAGCAGCAGCTGGTGGTAGCAGCAGCGGGCTGGGGGGTAGTGGTAGGTTGGCAGCTTCAGCTATCGAGGCTGTGGCTTTAGCGGCTTTGTCTGGGGGGCTGCCCGTGCTAGCCCGCCTGCTAGAGCTTCCAGGTGACGAAGGTGCAGATGCAGGCGCAGGCGTGCCCGGCCGGCTCGAGCCTGGGCTCAAACTTTCGCCGTGGTTTCCCCGTCGAATGAGGTCCACCAGCGAAGGCCGGGCCCGCAGCGTCGGTCGCAAGCCGAGCATGCAGCAAAGTGGACGACGTTATGCGATGTGAACTTCTGAGGGGAAATTATCTTTCACAAAGCCTGCGAAGGTTAAGTCTTATTATGGATGCTCTGCTAAAGAATTGCAGTGCTGTTTGAACTGGAATCTCAACACGGGTGTGTTGCATGTTGCATCCGGGAGTTGCAGATTACACGCGGTTACAATCGATACAGGGAATTGCCAGGAATTAATAACACGTTCGAAGTACAAGTACAACCCGCCAAAGGTAATTGACCAACCTCTCCATTGAAATCCCCTCGCTTCCCAGATAACTTCGTTTAATCCGTTACGACGCTACACTTGATAAAAAAATGTATTTTTTCACTCCCGCCCATTTCAACCAATGTCTTATTCTCTGTACAGTATAGCTCTTCTTCTCTATTTTGAATTGACTTAAATGAACGTAGCCGATTGGAGTAGAGACTATTTCCACTTTACTACCACGTCGTTGAAAATGCATTGGCTCCCGAGAATTGCATATGCCAACCTCAATCTAGAATTCTCCTATTGGGCCCAAGGTGGAACCTCAATGGGGCTCGCTCGCTTATCCAGGAGTAACCCCTAACTGGTTGGGTTTTGAACATCGCGAGGGACGACGAGTCGAGTCTAACCTACAGGATATTAGAGACTAACAGCTATCAAGATATGGATGTTTCCAACAGAGACCTCGAGTCCAATCAGCCTCCGTAATTGAACGGATTTCGGTAGTGTCAATCCGTTCCAATGCGATCACAAGCAAGCCACATTTAACTCGAGCATAGCATCTAGATTGTCGTAATTTCTTACATACCCCTTTTCATATGAAAAACCGGCGCCTCCATCTTACGAAGTCGAAAGACAGTATCTTCACTTGCTGCGGTTATGTCTAGCTACATAGTATACCTTATTCTAGCTGGTAGCAAAATTGAAGGCATACGTGGTGGGATTAAGCCATTTTAACGTGTTCATACCAGCGAGAAGTTGCAGCACGGTGCTTGTTTGCAGCGTAATGGCGATAGCTACTGAGTAGGGGTGACGGCGAATCTAAGCGTGCTTTATAGCAGACCGGAAGATGATACTCTGCTCTTAATCATATACTGTGTATCGATAACCAAGATAGCGTGGATGTAATGGAATATTCTCTCGAACGAGTTCTCTACCATAAGTTAGTGTATATAATATCTCTGGAAGGGGGAAAAAAGAGATTGACTAATAGCACGGATAGTTAGGTACTCATGATAATAATTACAGGCGAAGAGCCGTAAATACCTAAGCTCATGAGACGTAACCGACATTTCAAGCCGTATATAGACTTTGCTATGAGAAACACCAGCAAATATCAATAGACCCCATAGCAGGCACCTCCTTTACTACCCTTCCAGTATATTGTAAAGTTAGTTTTAAGCACGTTACATACCTATTAAATACCAGATTACTTTGTATTTCCTGATCTTAAGGTACGTCGTCCCCAGGCACCTATATAGGATTAGGTAACTGCACAGTCTTACCCCAGAAAAGCTACCGGTAGCCCATTTACAACGTTGCAATGGAGCTAAAGTCTCTACGTATGTATATCATCCATGCGTATATTAAGAAAGAGGGTTTGCTTAGAACACGAGCTTCAGCCATACCGTGAAATGAGTGGTCATTATCATCGTCCAATTTCTAGTATCCTACTTGTGAAACTAGAAGGGACGAAGACCCGTATTTTAGATGTCTGATATGTAGGTATCCATCTCAGCTGCCCCTTCCAAATTATTATACGAGTGTTGGTCTTGAGTATTTTCTTAAGTACCTACATAAGCAAGGATCATCTTTGTGAACACAGGTACATATTGGCAGGGTGGGTGAATCAAGGGGACTGTGTACATGGCTAGCCTAATCAATACATGCGGCCAGCAAAAGCTCGGCAGGGCCTGTAAGTACGCTTCAGTCTGGGTACCTTACACCCACCTGCCGAGCCATATGTGTCAGCTCCAGCAGACCCGATATATACCTGGTACAGTATCATACCCAGGGAGGAAATATTCTTATTGTGCTCCTCATCTATGGTAGTTCGGGATCTTACCTCCTTAAGCACTAGGGAAGCACCAGAAACATACAACATGGAACTCACTTCAAATTAGCACATACACCGAGTCCCAGTGACTTGTATCAAGAAACAGCTATTCGTATTTATGTGCGGGGCCGAAAAGCCGGCGCCGGCTATACACCTCCCTTACAACGGAGCTTCGGCCGGGCCCCTTAAGGCTCGGCTTAAGGCTCCGCTTAGCCATTAATCTTCCTTTCCTTTCCCTTTTAGGCCTTCTGATTTTCCTTTCCCACCAGGAAAATCAACATACCTACCTCCAAGCACACAATCAGTAAGTCTGATTC
Organism: Hypoxylon sp. FL0543; assembly: GCA_022578575.1. NCBI lineage: Eukaryota > Fungi > Ascomycota > Sordariomycetes > Xylariales > Hypoxylaceae > Hypoxylon > Hypoxylon sp. FL0543. The sequence goes on along the minus strand of MU394012.1, from coordinate 503,909 downwards.
CAAAGAGGGTTTAAATCCAGAATTCCTCCCACAACTGAATTCTTTACACCAACTGACTCCTTCACTTCCCCAGTCCACAACTTCTCCAACCACTTCACCTTTTACTCCAAAGGAAATTCACTTCCCATTCATTCTGACTACCTTCTACTCCACTGACTCTACTTTGGTGATCCTATTGACATATGTAAGGTACGTGTCATCAACCCAAACATCATCTACAAACATCCATTACAGTTGTTGAACATGAACACTAACACCACCAAAAACACATAGGGATGCTAGAAGTATCCTAACAGAGTCATCTTCAACATTCTCAATGACTGACAATGATGGAGTGAAGGAGTCCTCCATTGAAGGTGATTCAAATCACAACAATATAGTAAGTTGAATTCCTTTACTGTCATCCGCCTGACCTAATTCCCTCCCATCTACGCAATTCCCTTCTTCATTTTCACTCCCTTCTCTCCCACTCTCCTCCTGTTGACTCTAAGAATGGGGACTTCACGTCACAAATATATTCATTCAATCATCATGTTAGGACTGGTAGCAGTGCAGACTCATGCCTCTTGCTCCAGCTCACCACTGAAAGAACACGCCTTCAGAGCAAGCCCATCACGAACCTCTCTCTCCACGACCTGGTGAAGACGTTTGCGATGATCTTTGCGATGATTCTTTACAATGTAAACGTTCAAACCCCCACAAACACCACATTTCCTCCCTACCTAGTAACCATCGCCCTGTACTACTGAACACTCATACGGCCCCCCCTGATCGTTTTCATACAACACGTGTATCGCCCAGCGAGACACGTGGAGCCCTTCTGGGACATGTCTAACATGCAGAGATGGGGACATTAGGGCTTACCATTAATTATTTCAACATTCACGGGTAAGTGGGTTCGTTTATTTCTTCTCTCTCCATCATTCCGCTCCCTTCTTTTCCTGTCTCTTCCTTTCTTTCTTTTCTTTCCACTCTCCATCTCATTTCATTTCTTTTCTTCTCTCCTCAGTTTCTTCCCTCTTTCCTTCTCCCACCCTCATAGATGGATCCCTTCCATTCTTCCTTTACTCCTCTTCCTTATCCTCCTTCTCTCATTGCCATCTTTCTTCTTCCTGCCTTCTTCTCTCATCCTTACCATTCCTCTCTTCCCTCTTGCTCCGTTCCACTTGCCATTCCTCCCTTTCCTTCCCATCTCTTTCTTTCCTCTCTTCCTTATCCCGCTCACCTTCCTTTCCTCTCCCTTCCGGTTCCTTCATCTCGCTTACCTCCTCGCTCTTCTCATCCTATTATCTTCCTTCTTCTCTCCACCCCTCTTTCCTCTCTTTCTCTCTCCTTTTCTTTTCCCTCCTCCTCTTATCAAACGGCCCAATGTTCATCCTTTTCTACAGAGAAGCGCGTTTACCAAATATTCATTAGGGTGGCTATTAGTCTATCTTCTGAAAGCTAATCGCTCAGAATTACAGTTAGACTTGATGGGGATTAGTAGAAACCCGCCGCTGACCTTCCGGGGGGCTTTCGGACGTGACGAAGCTCTTCTGGAATGATCCTGAGAAACGCCGCCGCCTGGCGTATTCTTTTTATAGTCATTTCAAGTCATACTGATCCCAATTATTTCAGGCTTCCTCCACCAACATCTCCTGCCCTCCCCACACATTATGAGTGAGCCATTCGCGGCCGCATCATTACCTTCACCTCTACCACCCCAACATCACAGGCGCTCCCTTCTATCCATCACTCCAACACATCATCCGCGCTACCTGTGCCACGGCTGAAGCGCCCTCCCATCGGTAAGTAATAGTTCACAAAAGCATTAGACTAGGTTAACAGCTTTACTAACGCGATATTCCAGCTTGCTTTGCTGCCGCGAAGGCGGCAAGAAATGAGCCAGAGCTTCGCCGGCCGAGCAAAGCCATCCAATTAGCTCCATATTGAAGCGCAATCCTTAACCATTCCAAACCTGGTGGTGAAAACCATGGTTGGAATGGAGGATCCACGAATGGGGGATAGGTAGACTCTGCGATGAGTGAGATTTTACTTTGCTAAAACAATACTAAAGAGACGGGGCGCGCGGAATGCAGGTGAGTTAAAACACATCATTTAAAGAATCCCAGGAACTAAGTGCTTCAAGATCTCACCATCAGTCGACCAATCCGCCCGAATTCAACATGTGGAGAAGAATTTCTCCCGGAAACTTTTGCGGCTGGGAGACTGGCATGGCTAAGATGACTACATCGTGGCGAATCGAAGAATTAACGTCGCACTCCTCGACAAGCGTAAGTATATCAAACTGATATGCAAATTCCGGGCGGTAACTAACTGTGAAACAGGACTGTGTCAATTGCCCAACCGTCATTTCTCAGTAGTCCTTTCACTATCCTTCCTACTCACTACGAAGGAGCTCCGGCAGAAGCTGGCAGGTCACGTTCACACTTGATCAGCTAGGGAGCACCGTGGGGGTGTGAGACCGGGGCTATCCTGGTCTCACACCTGGCGGGTCGGCCGTGCCGGGAGTCCCAGGCCTGGCCTCCGCTACCCTGCAATCAACACGCCGGGATCCGGGACCCCGTCTCTTTCCCCCCGCAAAAGAACCCCGTCTACCCCTCAAGTCACTCAACTTACACACCAATTCGCGTTCAGTCTCACTTATGCATATCAAAACGCCCATATCCCATCAAAGCTGGTACATCGAATTCGACAAAATAACCAACATGTTCCAGTTCATCATCAGAGTAATCAAATTCGCGGCAGAAGAAGAAGAAGTGGACTACTTCGGGCGGTGCGGAGGTGCACCTGGAGTGACCCGTTGCTAACGTACGAGTAGTCCGCGTTTCGCATTAACATACGACTACTCTGATGATGGATTGGAATGTATTAGTGACCCTCTCAGTTTCCGGCCTCCCTCGTGCCGATGACTTTAGGTCAGAGACAGGCGTCTCTTTCACTCAGTGCTGAGCTGGCTACAGCATATGCAATGCGGAACGCGGACTGCTCGTACGTTAGCAACGGGTCACTCCAGGTGCACCTGCGCACCGACATCAATTCCGGACCCAGACTTCTGCTCCGGGATATACCCCCACCCCCACCCCCCTTTTCTCCCCCTTGGTGCCTCAATGGCGGAATAAACCCACATGAGAATTTCAATTCTCAGCAATATGGTGCCGCGGCCGAGGCCGGAGTCCCGCAAATTCCAGACTCAGTCTCTTCTGCATTGTTGAACGATGACTAGTGGAACCCACAGAAGTTCAACACAGAAAGTACGTCTCTCCCGGCGGGACCGCATAATCCTTGCTATATACTTTCATAACCGAGGGTGACCCAAGAGAGAGGGCGGCGACATCCCAGCTCACGACGATGGGGGGAAAGAGCTGGGGCCCAATGTTGCGACCCACTCTCTTGGGTCACCTTCCGTTATGAAATTCATCCCGAAAAGGGGTTCGGGTATTGGAGACGAAAGTGTACAGAAGGAATTGATGGATAAGAGCTTCCATGCAATCTCTCATCGCTGCCGGAATGCGACTCCCACAAGGAATCTCACTGAGAATGGAGCTGATACACCCATCCTTCTCTTCTGGCTCTGCCTTATAGATAGACTTTACTACATTTCGAGCACGAGGCCGTCCACTTGGTACCTTCTGGTCTCCTACGGAGTTAAGACATACCGCATAGCACGATTCCATTGTTGTTGGCACTAGACGCCAACGCGGACAAGAACACCCCCCTTGTTCTACTATGGCTTGGTTCGAAGCTTCCGTTGAAGAAGCATAGGGGAAACCCAAGTCCGGGCGGGCGCCTTATGGCGTCCCAGCCAATGCGAATTCATATCGCGGAACTGCCACTCTATACCATCTCACTCAATACCACCACTTCCTCATGCTCCGCACATTGCAATCACAATCCGACCCCAATCGAGTCACTTCCGCGTTACCCTCTGGACGTTAGTCCAATCCCCGAAGAGGGTGACGAGGAAACCGGAAGCGAATCGTTCTCCAACGAACCCGTTACGCTGGTCAGTGGGAGACAATCACGGGATTCAGGTAATTGGCCAAGATTGTTAATCCCAGTAACTATGAGTTCCTAGTGGCTCCCTCCAGCGACGTCTGAAGCAGAAGAATAGAGACGGTCTCCCCTGCTTTCCGCCGGAAGCCCTTTTATCGCCTCAGCCGAATTTCTCGGAAGAGGACTCATGGCGGACCTGGCGGGCGCACCCATCAATGCCACTGTTTTCCCTGTCCCCAACAACTCTCCGGGCTTCCGCCACTACGGATGGCTCTTCGAGTGCCCCGTTCACAGGAAGAACATCAGCCTGCCTCCGAGATGCCTCACCGTGACCGACTTCGTCAATGATTAATTACAACATGCAATTCATCTGTTCCCATCCCCTATCTCTCTACTCGACTCTTGCATAGATCCAGCCTGTCATCGTCGAGTTGAGCCCACAGACTCACTTTGAGCTGGTATATGCAAAAGTTTTCATGGTAGGTCGACAGATGCACCGTTCCTTACGGCAGCCCCTGCCGCCAAGTCAGGCCAGAACTACCTGGTACTGGTGGTGGCAGGGGCACGGTGCTGGTGACTGCGGACCGGCCTCTCAGTATAGCCTCACCCTCAACTATGAACCCGAAAAAGGAAAAGCGCACTCCTAAGAAGTGGTGGGAGGGGAGACTCATAAGCAGGATCCCAGTCTGATTGGAGAAGATCCTCTCCACGGCCCGAAGGCTGTTTTCAGCAAGCACAATTCATCTGGTCAAGCAGTGAGCCAGACGCCACCACAGCAAAAGGTCCATGCTTTTGAAACCCAAAATCAGGATCGCAACGGAAGCGGTAATCACTATGTATATCCCCTGCTTTTTCCAATGCCGGTCGTCGGATACTGCTGACATCAAAGGAGATGATAAAGCTCCTGAAGTTGGTGATAATCACGATACCGAGCTGGAGAATACGGGGGGTCGGGGAGGTTCTGGTACAAGCTGACAGGATCTCACTGCCTCGTAGGAACCGTGAAGAGCAGGTGACTTATTTCACCGTCGGCGTTGAAGTTTAAGCTTAGAGGGAACCCCCGGAGAAAAAAAAAAAAAAAAAAAAAAAAAAAAAAAAAAAAAAAAAAAAAAAAAAAAAAAGAGGTGTCTGGCTTCTGTTATTCTTAAAGCAAGCGATATGATGGACATCAACGTCTGGCCTCGTTGTAGCTGTGGAGTCTTGCCTGCAGCTACAACGAGGCCAGACTCTCATCAGCGAAGAGAGGAAAACCAAGAAGCGAGAAAAGCGACGGTGGGAGGAGAACATGATTCTATATATCCTTACTTATCTACACAGTGAGTTTAGGCCTCGGCTTAACATAACCGTCCGGTTCTAGCACGACTTGATCTTACTAACGAGTTGATGCCAATTTTAGGTAATTAACCTTCGGTTACCTCATCGCAATTGGTGCAAATCCCGCCCAAGAGAGTCTCCTGAGGAGTTCTATGACAATGCCGCATACTCCATGAGTCCGGTTAAGTGGAACCTGCCTAAGCCCTTGAACGTGGCGCGCAAAATGCGGTAAGCCGAAATATATCATCGAAAGCAGGCCTATGGAGTACTGACAGTTTCAGGCCACCAGATCATGTCGTCTACGACTACCTCGAACTTACGAAGAGTTAATATCACACCCTTGGGGCAACTTCGTAAGAATTCAGATTAAGTTGAAAATCATTAGCAGTAACTAACAACGCTAAAGGGTGTCCCATACAAGTTCGGAGTGATTAGAGGTGGTGCTGAGACGAGGCTCATTTTCGGGCATCGCCCTCAACATACCTCCCTATTTCAAGCCCACCATTTCGTCGGTCCCTTGAACTGCTCATCACGAGCAGTCCTAAACCCTCATTTAAAACCATGCCTCACCACAAACCGATGCCTTTTACAGCATCCGGTTCAGCCGCCTCACCGGCACCGGCACTGGTCGTCATCCCCGCACAAAGCAGCGGGACACGTAGGTACAAGACAGAATTTCCTTATGAAGCCCTACGTCCTAACTAAATTCGACGCGATCTTTTAGCCTCCTCGGCTGAAGTCGCTAGGATGCCTCCCTCGACTGTTCGGTCGCAAGAATGTCCGAACACTGCGGTCGTGGCAGCCGGAAGTGGTACATCTTGCAGTGCGCCATAAAGCGCATCTAGGTCGAGAATTCAGCCACATAACCAACAACACATCTGGTGCGATGTATGTGGCATGAAGTTCTCGTCGTGGATGCGTTTTAATGACCATTGTAAAATGTACCACTTCTGCTGCCACGACTGTAGGTTGTTTTTTACGACCCAGGAGGAGAAGGAGGACCACCTAGCGTCCAGCCACTTCTACTGTGGGAAGTGCCGCATAATCTCCTACAGCCTAGACGAGATGCACGCCCGTCTTGTGGACGAGGAGGACTGGGCCTTAGGAGTTGAGCACGGCAAGAATACGTATTACATTCATCATCTAAATGTGGTCTCCATGGGCCAGATGTCTCCGGCCCATGGAGACCACAAGACCTTGAGTCATCGCTGGGTCCATTCTGGCCTAAGACATTACTATGCTGGTCTGATTGATCTCACCACGGCAGAGGATGAAGACGAGAGTCAAGACATGGGCTCCAGCAGTGATTCCGAAGCGACTCAGAAACGCTGCGAGCAGCAATGAGGAGGAGGATGAATATCTGCCAGCATCAAAAGTCGAATATACGCAACCTTCTCCTCATGGCTGCTCGCAGTAGACGAAAGTCAGCCACCATAGAAAGCTCCAAGACTCACTCCACCCTCCCCAACCACGACCCACGACCCTAATTTGTATCGCTAAGGTTGCAAGACAACACATCTAGTTTCCATACCATGGGACATTCACAGCCGCCGGCACGGGAATGCCGTCCCCACATTAGAGGATCGGGCAAACACCTAACAAGCTGCTTGAGTCAGAGCAGCATTCAAGCGCAGAAGACGGCATAAGCGCCTAAAAAGGCTAGGGCACCCAAGTCCAAGGCCGGCTCAAACAAGGACGCCTCGGCCAACGGCGCGGCGGCCGGTGCACATGATGCCATTTTTTGTATCGGCCGTGGGCCCGACGATCACAGATGGATGATAAGCTGTGATGTCTGCGAGGATTGGTTCCACGGTGAATCGTCGGGCTCACGGCAGATACAGTAAACCTCGCTAAGGATACTGGAGCCTAGTGATGAAAACATCACCTGGTTAGAAATAGCCGAAAGACTTCAAGCTAAACTCTAGAAGCACCACGGGTCATTTGCCGGCGACTCAGTCGAGCAAATTGATAAGCGCAAGAAGACAGACGACGAAGACCAAGACTAGATCTCAGGTGATGAGATCTCAAAGCGCCAAAGGGCCGAGTCTGCACGCGTCTTCCTCATCACCGGAGATGTAGTCTTGGTCTTCGTCGTCTTTTCGCTTGCGCTTATGACTTCGCTCGACTGAGTCGCCGGCAAATGATTCCTACATCTCTTCCTCGCCGCACTTGGACGTCGCTTCAAGTAAAATACATCTTACCTACCGAAGCTCATCTCGTACGTGCTCGTACTTGACCCTTAGGCTTCCTGAAATTTGACACTAATGTCTTCTAGCATCTTGCCGTTCCATGAGGCAAGCATCGCTTTGCCATGACTTGCCGGCATATCCGACCGGAGATGATTCCAGACGGAGAGTAAAGAGAATTAGCGGTTGAGAACCGCATTGCAGTGGCAACTTTCTCACCAGGGCTGCGCTTTATGCGTATGCCAGAAATCTTACCCCTTGATCATTTCGTCAGATTTCCAGCCATCTGGGGCATGCCCGCCAGCGTTGCATGCAATGAATACAAACGTTGAGATCGGCGAGCAATTTGAAAGGCACTGAGAACGCACCACAACCACCCTGATCAACTCCCATCGATCATTGCACCTATGCTGCTTTAGCATTAACGACACGACGCATAGAGGAAAGGAAAGAAAGACCTCCAAGTCGTCACTCCTCCCCCACCAACTCCATGGTATACAACGGCTTGGTAATCAAAGGATATCAAGCCGGAGCATACCCGTTACCTACAAACAAGACTCCTGGATATGAACCTCATGAACGCGCCACTGGTAAGCTAGCATAATTGGACTTCGACTTCTCCAATTCCCTTCGACGCAATAAGCTTCCCCCAAACGCGCATTGGTATACCTCGGTTACCATGTCCGTCGGCGTCGAGCAGCAGTTAGTCGAACCAGCTGTCGGCTACAGAGCTCCGGTGAGTCGAAACTTCTCAAGGTAGGTAAGTAGGTACCTAATGAATCTGACAACGGTCATCAAGCATTTTATCCACGGACACATAACGCTAACAAGTCCTTCCAGAGAAGGTGGAGACCCCGCAAGGCATATCGGAGGGCCGGACAGCTCCAAAGAGGACCGCAGTGGTTCCAGTAGTTCTGAGCGAGGCCTCACCTACTTGGGGAGCTGGAACCGCTCTCTGAAGGGCGGGTACATCAATGCTGTACGAGGCCCTCTGGTCACGTCTGCGGACGCAATTGAAAGCGACAGTCACCTATAAACCATGTCGCCGCTTTCGAAGCAGTCATAGAGGAGCATGGGCTCCATGAGGAGTGGTGGAATCATTAAGTACCTCCACAACTTCTTTCGCACTGTGATCTTCGCACGATCCTCCCAATTACCCCTTAGCCCCTTTTCTTGCTTACAAGACCCGAGGTACGAGAGTCGTCATGCATTCGAAGGGGGTAACGAGTAACCTACCTAGTTACCGCATGACGGCTCTTGTACCTCGGGTCTCTGCCTCTTTCCTCACAACCACATCCAACAATGGGAGCTTAAGTTGAGAGCAGAACGTTTCAGGTTTACCGAAACACAAAACTCACAAATTCTGGACGTCATTAAAAAGGCGTGAGCGCCTCAGCTCACCCCACCTACATCCAGAGAAGATGGAGCGAGAGCATCAACGCTTTATAGACTTCGATGAAAAAGGGTATAGGACTCGCGAAGGGCCTATCAGTGGATTGCTCACACCCGAGAAGATCTGCCTTTGCTCAGGTTAACCTCCTCCTGACCAATTCGGCCGCGAGTATGTTGGTCAGGAGGAGGTTAGCTGATGACACCTCTCGTCTCTGATAGGGATACCATCAGGAAATACCAGCATCGACAGACACTCCCTCCCCCCCCTTCTATCTATTAAAAAAAAAGGTCACTGGCCTGGTCAAGACGAAAGCTTTGCAGCCACGTCGAACATATTGGAAGTCACTCTTCATAAAAAACGAGAGCAGCGATGACAGCGATCTCATGGAAAGAGAAGACGGCCTCAGAGGCCGTACGTCTTCTCAACCCATTTAGGTGCTCGTTAATAGGGGCTTTCATACCAGTACCATCTACCACACCGTCGCGTACTACAATGGCTACTACAATGGCGTGGCTCCCGTGGACTCTCAAGATCGCCCGCCGATCTCAAACTTTACGTCTGTCGTTCTCGTTCTCATTCCCTAATTTCCATTTCAACACTACCCCCTTTCCTGCCGCACTCTTCGCGAATCTCACGGTCCTTCCTCTCAAACTCCTTTTCTTTCTTCCTCTACATGTGCACAGCCCTTTCGGCTACTCATATAAAGGCACCATCTCCTTGGCCTAAGCGGTGGCGTCAGGGTCGGCCGTTTTCTTCATTCCTTGACTTTCTTTATTCCTTTGCCGACAAGAAGCTTGCCGAGGCTCTTGAGCTACGCAAGGAGGTCAATGAGTACCTGGCGACACTCTGTATGTTGCTCCTACTCTATCTATCTACTTCTGTGCTAATACGTCGAGTGCAGGGCCGAACCGTGAAGTAGTCATTGCTCGCACTAAGCGACCTCGACGCCGAGTTTCGGTGGTAAGCAACATTGTGTTGGGTGAAGTGGCCAACTTAAGAACTTAAGCTGACAGCGACCGTGTTTAGTCCTTCATGCCTGCTTGCTCTTAGCGGCAATATCTAGATTGTTGGCCGATTCAGCTGCGAAAAGGGGTTTAATGTCAGCAACATGGATTTTGGATGAGATATCCACAAGTCTGGCCATACGTGCCACTATAACGCAATTACATTCTGACCCTGAGTGGATAGCGCAGACCAACTTGCGAGACGTTGTACAACGACATTTTGCAAGTTCGTCTGCGCTACCTATTTAGGGTCAGAATGTAGGAAAGGTCGGGGCTGGTGATTCCAAGCACTCATCTAAGGATGAATCGCCGAGACTACCCCCTTCTGCCCACATCACCAAGTCTTCAAATGCAACTCAAGCCGAGAAGAAATAGCTCTTAGAGAGGGTCGGGAACATGATCCGAACCGGTCGCACCATTCCGACCTTTTCACAATGAGGAGTATCTCGCTTCTACCAGCACTTAACCAAGTTTACCATTTCCCTAATCCATTCCCTAAAGTGGTGTCTCCGCCAGGTCCTCTGCATTAGCTGCATGTCCACCTCCCGATCAGACCATCCGCAAAGAACTAGTAGCGGACGCCTTTAACAATGATGAGATCGAGTACTTGGTGAAATGGGAGGGAAAGCCTCATCATCACGATTCTTGGATGCCCGGTGCTTGGGTATACGGCATAGCCGCACCTGCCATGCTAACCGCGTTTCACACGCGAAGAGGCACCCAAGCACCGGGCATCCAAGAATCGTGATGACTTCCAACCGAGTCCGAACTCCTTTCCGCTGTAAGCGAAGCTGGTCATCTAAGGGACGTCGTATCTACCTAGGTACTTTAGTCTCCGTCGTGGACGGCGCAACCACCATAATGGTCCAGCTAAGGGACAACAGCCTACAACTAAGGAGACAGACACATTGTGGCTGGTTAGTCCCATCCGAGATCGTGTCACTGACTCTCGGCACATCGCCGATCGGGTGCCAACGTCTCCGAAGGTCCTGTAATGCAGTTCATACGCGCACACCCACCCCGACACCCGCGCCCCTCCTCTCCCCCAACAAAAAAAAAAAAAAAAAAAAAAGAGAGAGAGAGAGAGAGAGAAACTACTTATATAGCGAGCTATCCAAGAGGTTTCAGCCTCAAACGATAAGCTCAAACAGGAGTGCGAGAGGGCTTACCAAGAGCAAAAAGAAGAAAAGGGGCAAAAAACCACGGCCTCGATAACGAGCGTGGAAAGTTATCTCTTCCTTTAACTCTTAACTCTTAACACCTCGCATATCTACTCAACCTCCACGACGTGTGGTAAACCAGAACATGAAATCTCTCCTTTGGCGAGGATTTCCATACATAGACCCTAAGAAAAGGTGCTCGCTATTACAAATCTAACAGCCACAGCGAGGCTTCCACAATCACGAGGTCTCCTGCAGCGATATACTACTACGGCGTCATATTCATGGAAGCAATTTGACACGCCCCGCGACATTCTAGTCGTGCAGCCACTGCTGTCGCCAGACCCTCGTAAGTGATTTATTTATATTTCTAACTTGAAGTTTACATTGAGACTAATTTATCATAGACGGCTGGACGACGCGATCGCAACCTCTATCGAGTTTAAGGAATTCCACCGCCCAACCGACCGTCGCAAGGTCGGTTGGGCGGTGGAGTACCTGGTCATGTGGGACGGGTTGGCCGGCCTCCCAGAATACCTGGGAGCCGCGCGACGTAGCTGTCATTACTTATGGTGTGCTTCAACACAAGGTACATCATCACGAGCCTAGTCGCTCGACGAGGAATGCGCCCAAGTGTCACCACACTAAGCTCAATAGATCATCCCCAGATGAGACAGACCGGCCAGCACTGCGATGGTCTTACTCGCCTTTAGTGTAGGTCTCGTGGGGAGAGTCTGCCCGGACGAAGTTCAGCACACTGGGCGCGCCGTGAATAGTCCTTAAGGAGACTGGTATCACATTTCTACGCGGAAAGGGGCCTTGGCAAATCCGAGGCCTTATACACCGTCTCCACCGCTCCGTCGATTGACCAAGAGACTCGTTTATAGCATCCTCATAGATCCAGACGACAATTGTTCCTCCTGGGTGGCCGTCGCTAAGCTTTGCCCGCAGGGTCACATTGAGCCCCGATACTGCCTCTTCGATAGGTTCGTTACGTTTCCTTCCGATCTGAAGACCATTTCCTCCCTTGGGGTGTTCGCGGCACCCACGTCAAGTTCCCTCAATTCCTTAGCTCAGCGACATCTTTCCCTCGGTTGTGTCATACCCCCACGTCTCTTAGAGCTGGTCCGTTCTTTTCGTGTGAACTTGACCCTGAGCCTTCCTGACCACACCGAAGGCTAGAAGCAACAAGGCATCGTGGAGAAGGTCGAAAAAACATCGGTGATACTGGCAACTGGCTTATTGGCTCTTTCCTGGTCACCTCTCCCTACTAGCCAGCCCGAACCACTCCTAGCTCTACGATCTTCCGGTCATCTAGTCACCATCCAGTTTTCTATCATCGACTTAGGCTCATATTCACATCCAGAGCCCGTGTTTGTCATGCCTTGTCATAGACATACATCTCTCCCCTCCCAGACCCAATTCCTCGCGGTCAACGACGCCCAATACATCTGCGTCCGTCCAATTCCGTCGCCCCTGTGGCACCTAGTAATGTTGCCACCGCTCGACCTATTCCCATATTAGCGACCGGGATTCAGAGGACGATGCCGCAGGCATCGTCCTGGGTACCGAGTTGGAGAATCTCCTGGAAGAGGGGGATGCAAGCATGGACCCTAAGGCTAGATGACTATGGTTTTAACCCATGCCCGGCTCCGTGGTTCACTTATGATGTCCTCCAACATATTAGCCGGCTTTGCTGATACTGCTATCATGGCAAGGAAGTTTACCGCTTCATTGGTCTGGTATACTTCCAGCGACATGGAGAGCTTTGTCACTTTCATGGTGGCCATCAATCGAGTTCTTGCATATTCTGTGGCGCCGAATCGTTCTGGTCACGAACAAACTGTTCCCAGTTCTCTACGCCCTGTTTGTTCCTCTGCTTAGCTGTGCCCTTCAAGGGTTCCAATATTTTTGGACATATCATTTCTGGGCAGAGCTTTGTGGCCAAGGCCATCACTGAGTGGCCGCATCTAGAGCCCACGGTGCGGCCCCTCAGGGATGGGGCAAAAATCCCGAGGAGCTGTGGGGTGGAAGGGGAAGAGGAGAACTCGGAGTTTGACTCCAGAGCCTTCTAGGTGATGACAGTGCACCGACGAGCCAAGGCCGTCGAGTCAGACGAGCGAAGAGTGAAGCCAATTATGCTGCTCGGATTTTTCAGATCATTCACCCAGAAGGCGACTCAACGAATTTCGCGCCCACACTCGCCTCGTGCGCCCCAATCTAAAAATCACTAGGGCATCTTCCTTCCAGGCCCAGCACCATTATTCCCTCTTCTGTCGCGACACGGGTGACTGCATCACGACTTACATTGGTACGCCTAAAGTGAGAATAAACAGACCAGAAGAAGAAGGAAGAGCCTTTTGGTTCTTGTCGGTTTCACTCTCTTCAGTTTGTACTCTTCGCTAAAGAGAAAGAAAAAGAAATTCGTCAATCACTCTCTGAGATACGCTTGCAAGATGGAGGGAATTCAGACTCAAATCGCCACTGCCGCGAAAGAAAAGGAGAGAAATGAAAGAGAAGACCGCCCGGGGACCATTTCCCCCTTAGGACTCCTGTGGTCGAAGCCCCACATGGGGGAAGGTAAAGAACGAAAACCCGAGCCCTGACCATCATCTTCTTCTGTCCATACTTTAGAACAGAACTGCCAGTTGAGAAGGTTATGCTTCATCCAGCTGGGTGGGGAAACGGGCTCAATGGGCCGCTGGATGCTGGCCAGTACGGTTTCGTCAAGACGAACCAGGAAGAAGAGTCCAAAGACTCAGGTTATGACTGAAACCTTCAGACCGGACTGAACACGGACATGGACCGGAATGGTGAGCAAATTCTTCTGCGGCGCGTCGTCGGCGAACGACGTGACGGCCGACTCCAGCGTTAATCCATTCAAGTATGACAACCATTCCCAACAAGTACACTATAGAACAAGTCAACCCACGAAATAGCTTATGCTATCATTTTTTTACTACATGGACAGCGTTGTGTTCACATAGCCATACTGGACGACCATACATGGGGCGTGATATACCCTGCCAAGGAATACATCCCCGGTGCCAATAGCTTCCGTACCGTCCGACGTTACTTCAACGCCAAGACCTCACCATCACCAAGTGCGAGGGGCTAGATATGGTAGCAAGTTCGAGGTAGAAGAAGGGAGTACGGGTACGAGTACTTTGTGCAGCATTGGGATAGGCGCGAAGTCGGAAATTAAAGGGTCTGTTCATTAGGTTCGTTGTCCCCTCTCGCACCTCTTACCTTCGGTGTTCACTAACAAGTCATCTGTTTTAGATTCGCAGAGCAAGAGGCAGCATTTGGGGCCATGGGGGACCTAAACAACAGATGCGACCCCCGGATAAGGGCAAAGGAGCTGAAACCCCATCCCCCCTCCCTCTTCCAACAACAAAAAATAAGAAAAGGGGAGGGGGGGATAGGGTTCCTTTCATCTAGGGGAACCGAAACTTAGGCATCTGCATATGACCAATAAACGTCTACCTTTAAAAGTACACGAACGATGCCCTTAAACGAGGGCCTTCATGGCCTGGGCAGTGATAAATTGAGAGCGGCGTGAGTAGTGCTGCAAACGTTACAAGATTGATACCTCGTATCAATGCCTTAGCCGTCACTGGAACGCCAGTCAAAGCGCACATCAAAGATATGGGGATTACCGACGTCTTTCACTACTAGAAGAGGATTCATGCCATGATCGTCTTGTCACCATTCCGAGAAAGACGAAATTGTGTTTCAGGCATCTTTAGTAGACTCGGGTGTGATGATATCAAGTGCAAGACTTGAGAGCCGCATCGACACCTTGAATATTCCCCATCATGACGGGGCTTACAACCTCTTTTGAAGAGCTACGAAAGTCGGACCAAACACCGACATACAAACTTTCCTATAACACGCGATGGTTGGAGACATCAAGATGAAGAATGCCAACGCCTCGCATGAAGATGCTAAAACTGACGGAGAGCCCGCCAGACCCAAGGCGAAGCTGTCTAGCATATCAGAAGGTAAGTATCTCCCCGACGCTAGGTCGAAGTGATTGGTAGCTAATGCAACATCTAGTCTTCAACTTCCTAGATCCGCCGACGGTGGACACTTGAACAGCTTTCGAAGTTGAGAAGGAAGCGGAGCGCCTCAGCTCTCGCGCCATGACTGATCGTCCGGCGTGACGTATGCGTGGTTAACTTCAGTCAGACGAAGGAGGAGAAAGAGAACAATGAAAAACCAAAAAAAGAAGAAGAAGGCCGAACACCGCTTGGGTTTGTTTTTCCCAGAAACAAAAGGACATGATGGAGTCTGGCCTGCAGCTACAACGAGGCCAGGCTCCAGTCAGAAAATATTCAGGTGTTAGGTACTGTCGACGAGAAAATGTTGCCTTCGGCCCTCTATGGCGCCGCATTACTTCCAGAGAAAGGCCATACAGACGTCCTTATCTCACCTCCTCAACTAGCCTCGAACCTCTTTCCTTTCCAACGTAGAGCCTTACAGTGGCTTCTAAACAGGGAAGGCGTCAAGTGGAATGGACTTTGCGCAAATTGGGAGCCCCTACCTCCACCGTCTACTACTGGTCTTCCATTGTCTAAAAAAAAAAAAAAAAAAAAAAAAAAAAAAAAAAAAAAAAAAAAAAAAAAAAAAAAAAAAAAAATTTGCCTCGTCTCAAAGGAGCATAAGCTGGAGCCCAGATTCGCCGACTGACACGCACGGAACCTGGCTTATCGACTAACCATGAAATCAATAAGGCGGATTCGCCTCGTTCATAGAACGAACCGCTGCTATGGGAATAGTTTGCCCGAAATGCCACTGGTTGGTTGGTTGGTTGTTATTAACGCCGGGGGAGAAGTGCCACTGCTGCAGCCGGCGTATTAACTATCAGGTGGGATCACTGGTTTTGCGAAAATCCAGAGAAGTGCGACTTCAAGAACTCCATACCCATAACGGAAGTAATATAAGATAAACTGGTTATCTTGAATCAGCAGATTCCTGCGACCAGACTATGGTTCTCAATTGACAAAGGTCAAGGGTACTTGTGCACCTTATATATATTCTCTCCTCCTATCACTTGAGGGACCCAATCGGCCTCACTTTTCACCAGACTCCGGTACTATCAATCTGAAATACTTAGAGCTAGTACACCGCGACTTCATTGTCCGGTTCCGATAAACGCTTAATATCCTAAAGGCATATGGTCCGTTCGCTCCAACAGAGAGTACGACGACACCTGCCTTCGGGCGTTTCAACTCTAGGGGCCAGGCCATTCGACGGCCAAATCTAAACCCCTCTCACACCTCACACCTCACACCTCACGGTGTCTGATCACCGTCTAGTCAGAGAAGCGGAAGGCGACCAAGATGCGGGTCCCAGCTACTCCTATCAGCCGACAGATCCTAGGAGACACCTGGGTGCGTACAAAACCGGACGAAATGCTGTCCCGACCTTCTTCTCGGCTAGTAACTATCCAGCGATGCCGATCTAGAAAACGGCCGGCCATCAGAAGGCCGGGGTTGGCCGTGCCATTGCGGCCAACTTCGGCCTGATTGACGGTCGTGAACCCAGCTCACAAAGATTCAAGACTCAAGACTGGATTCCCCCCTTTTATCTCGCATCGCATATGAATCGGCTGCATCTGTGACCTGTCTTCTTGCGCGTGTTTCCATTCATTTCCAACGCCGACACTAACCATTGATGATCTGATACAATCCCTAGTATGTCAGCGAGGGTCAGTAACGGAGGTTTGGCTACGAAAGCAAAACGAAGATAGTGCCAGGAATAAACGAAAGTAAGAGTCCGCCACTCTCCTTCGCAGCCAATCTACGATACGTCACGGAACTTCTTACTCATTAGGTAGTCTTTTGATTATGGGTACGTGGAAGCGAGGGCGCACGGAGAAGAGTATTGTGAAGTCTGGAGACAACCGCGCAACATAGGGATCACAGCCGGGACCTTGGGTGGTAGCTGAGTCGACTTCGGCGTTACCCCCGGCCAACAGATAGGCTAGTTCGACTTCAACTGCGAGGAGATGATTTCCACGCAGGAGGCAGACGAGCTACACAAAGCCTGCCTAAAGACCGAAGACGAAAGCCATGGACTCCAGCCTCGCTCCCAGAATTCCAATGCAGCTAGAGCCGTCCACTACGAGTTCGGTGAAACGCCTTAAAGGAGATAGAGGCGAAGCCCCATGCCCGCCGCCTTTTCCGCCCCCGCTTGAAGGGCAAAGTCATGCTCATCTGGACGGATGAGAGCACGTTGACGACTCCTGCAATACGGGGATAATCCGCATCCACAACGACATATACTTATATCAGCTCACAACGTGGAGATACAACTAGTATTTCCCCCCAGTGGTTGGCTGCGGCTGCGGCCAATGCAGCGCGACCGCCCAAAAAGGCGCGTCTATGCGACGATCCCAGTTACGGGCCAAGCCTCGGTCAGCCTCTCACCATGAGGTACCCCGGTAACCTTGGCAAGGATAGCAATCCAGACAGCGATACTTCGCGTCTGTGAGGTCCCAAAACAAAAGGCTCTCAATTCCGAGCAAGACCCTGAGACTACTACCCAAGCCTATCTCCCTGAGGGGCTGCGCCTGATGGGAGACCAGCTTGAAGGTTGACCGCGCTTTCTGCGGGCGCCCCAAAGTCCACGGCCACTACGGTCGTGACGCCCGTCGTCGTCGAGGAGGGGACGTGCGTCATCCCCTGGCGCAACCGTCACTCCCGTCGCATCATAACGCGGGACGGCCGTCCCTTGGACAACTCAATAGCCGATGCTGCCCAGTCTAAGAAGTCCGTCTTAGATGCGGTCGGTGCCGACACTTGCAAGTTGTCGCAAGGATGAAAAGGGAATGCTCTCATTACAATGAGAACTAGTTTCCAAACTGGGACTAGCACCCATAAACACTCTAACAGGTGCTCGAAGACTACGAGGATGGTGATATCCTTGCCGTGAAGTTTTGTCCGAGCGAGACAGGAAGTTATTGCGAAACGATGAAGAGGCGAGAGAATCTCCGAGTGAGACGAATCACCATCCCAGCCCACTTCGGCCGGTATTCCTAATTCCTAACAAGGCCGTAATGGACGGCTCGACTTCAATTGACAGCCGACGAGGCTTACAAGAGGGCGATGGGACGTTCCTCCACACCTTTCTTTCCGTGCTGGTGGTAGAATCATAATCGCGTGGAGGTAATGATGACACGGGGTTCGCTGTACTTTACGAACAATGGAGCACCTACAAGTGTTGCCTTGACTAGGAGATCGAATTAAACAATGACTCAAACGAAGACAACGTAGAAGTTCTTCTTTTAACATATAACTCTCTTGCCGTATAATTACTGTAGCCGGACGTAAAACTTGATACGCTACCTATTCATATACGAGACGTCACATCATAATAACTAGAAAAGGTAAATATCTAGTAAGTATTTATATGTATGAAGTCCTAGAGATGAGAAGTTCCGGTGCGACCTGGGGAGGTAGAGTGATGAATATCCATACAGTAAACAATCGCTGGCTGTTTGGCTATGGGCCGTCTCTAGGTGGGTAGTAGGCACCTAGTCAGTGGCCATTAGCGCTCTGCCTTCCCTAACTTACAGGAATCACAGCGTTCTGGTCCACCCCACTTTACCCACCCCACTAACAAGAACAAGGAAAGGGGGCCGAAAAGGGGGTGCTTCCCGCAGCCCATCAACGCCGCTTATTAACCTCCATCTCGGAACGTAGACAACTCGTTTTCCTCTTCCTAAGTAGTCCATTTTTTAGGTAGGTAGGGCAAAACAAGATTTCATCGTAGAGAGCACCTAGGCCGACGATCTATGCGTTGGGTGCCTACTAGGATAGCTAACCGAAGATACCACACAATTCACTAAGGTACCTATTTTAACACGGACCGGAGCACGTATATTTGGAATTGCGCACTCTGCGGTTGCTCAAGAGCCGAATAATCCCCTTGCATATACAAAGTCCGAGTCATGTAGGAAAGCTCAAGCACCTTAGAAAGGAATAGTATCCGATAGTATAGGACCTTCGAACATTACCCGCTCTAATAGAAAGGCCCCGTGATGCATTGATAATCCCCAATAATCATACAAGCAAACCCTTCTCAACCACAACCTCCTCAAAAGCCCTTAGCATACCCAAGTCCACAGCCATGGAACCCAGCGTATTACGTATAACCGACCCTCCGCATTCCTCTTCGTCGATCCCTGCCCCGGGCCCTTTCTTTGGCTTTTCGGTATCGCATAGCCTGAAGCCGGGAGACATGCAGTTATCCTGCGCCCTCGCGCCCCTGAGTTTGCATATCTCCGCGCTCCTACACTCTCCTTCGCAGGGCTGGACCGCCCATCCTCTACGTCTCCTCGCAAAGTACTCTTCGAACGCCGTCGCATTCCTCTCAAAAGCTTCGGTCACATTGTGCCAGAAGGCGGGTGTCAGCTCCTCGTGCTCGCCAAGTACTACATTTTCCCCTTCCCCTTCCGCCATTTTCGTTAAGGGTCCGTACGCCTCCTTTGCTGAGTAGTACTTGGTCCACTTCGGCTTCGTAGAGAAGTCGGGGTCGCTCATATTGGCGATGTAAGTCGTAGCGTCGAGCACGCCGAAAGTGACCGGGTCCACGGCATACACACGGAAGGCCGGGTGCCCTGAGGTTGGGGTCATGGACGGCGCGACGTAGGATATTGCCAGTGCGTTGGCGTGCGATCTGTTACTATAGTCTGCGTATGAAATCTGGAACTCGTCGAAGTGCGTGTGGCCTGTACGTCTAATGAGCACATATCCCCGCCAATGTCTCTCCGTTTCCTGAATTAGGTGTAGAAGCTTCTCAGGAGAAATAAAGAAGGGAGGGGAAAAGAGGGATTGACCTACCAAAGAACATAGCCGCGATCGTCTCTGAGTACCGATTCACAATCTGATCGAAATAATTCGACCCGTCATGAAACGCATCCCGGCTCCCCATCGGCATGTGTCCAATGATATAAACGCGCTCGCCCTCCCTCTCCGCCGCGTCGAGCTCGCCAACCAGCCACGCTAGCTGCCCACTTGGATCCCGCTCCATCGGCTCCTCGTACAGCCAATAGTTATGCGCATAGTACATATTCGTGCTAATCGAGATGATGCGTAGCTTACCAGTCCCAATACCGCCGGGATACCTCACCGAGTACGCGCCAAACTCCCTCGTCGTGTCCGCGGCGCGCGTCCCGATCCACGGGGACCAAGCCGAGGACAGGAGGTCGTACAGCCATTGCGAGCTGTTGCTGGCCGCTGCCGGCGGGAAGGAGTTCGCCGGCGAGGCCTCGTGATTGCCTGCGGTGCCGTACATGAGCATGCCGGCGTCGGCCATGCGGGAGTACGCGTCCGCGATGCTGAGGATGTTCCGCAACTGCGAGGTGGCCCACACGGCGTGGTCGACGATGTCCCCAGTGAAGATGCTGAAAGCCGCGTCGGGGACGATATCCCTGATGGCTGCGTACATGCTTTCTTCTAAGCTGATTGGGGCATCGCAAGTATGCTCGCCATTGGGGCCTGCCGGGAAGTCGGTGTTGCCGGGTCTATCGTCGTCTGCATATTGTCTGTTGGGGTATTAGTGAGATATTGCGCAAACTTGTGATATGATCCTGTGAAGCCAAGTAGACTGAATAGACACCTCCTATTCGATATTGAGCGTCGACCTCGATCTCGGGGACAAAGGTGGAAGATCTTGGTGGGATTTGCCATACCTGCAGCAAATAGGTTTCGAGCAATTCGCATTAGCCCCCTCGACATACAGCGGGTCGACATGGATATCGGAGAAATGCACGACACGCAACGGCTTCAAGCCGCTAGGCCGCGGCCTCTCAGTCCTCGGTTTCGGCGACGGGAAGGAGACGTTATACGGCTCGACCTCGGGGTACGAACACAGCCCCATGAACGCAACGCAAGCTAGCCGTGATGTCCGGGAACCGACGGTTATGCCGCGCAGACTGTTGGCGACGATAGGCCCCTCCAGGGCTATAGAACCCGCGCAGACGTCGTCATCTTCGACCTGGGTAAGGGATTAGCGATCCGAAGTGTTTGCTAAGGGGGGCAGGGTTTCATACCCCTGACCGTTTGCACAGCTCTGTGACGACGTCCACGAAGAAGTCGTCGCCTCTCAAGGCGATGAGTTTCAGTTGTAATAAGATTGCCTTTTCAGAAGTTAGTGAATCTACTGTACCTATGCAGAGTATACGACTTCATACGAAATCTCACCTCACAAGTGGCACACGCCACAGGACTCTGCACATCTTCCCCGATGCTGGCGGCTACAGCATCGAGATCCAAGCCGCCTAGCACTCCCTCCCTCGAACCAGAAGTCAATACCTTCTGAAAGCCACCTCGAGGATCAGATTGCGCCGCGATACCTCGGCCGAGATTTAGGGCCAGGATGATGATGAGCGACAGGACCCACATCTTAAAAGTCCGAGCTGCCAAGTCGGTGCAGTAGCGGCTTATAAGGTTATATCATGCACGTACTGCTCGATGCTTCGTTCCTGGAACCAGTGGACATGGCCTTACCTGGAATGATTCTAGGAGAGGCGCAACAAAGCGAACAGTGAGTGGCCGTATACTGTAAAGAGCCCGCGGGTACACGCAATCGTGTAAGTGCCTACATGTAGGTAGTCATCAACGACGAACACGCCCTAGTCATGAAGTGTCACACCCAATCTACGCCAGTGTATTTCGGCATTAGCTGCTGACGTGCTGTCCTACTCCCCAGGCGCCCTAGTAAATCAATTGCGTACTCGAACCCCCCACGGTCCAATCAGAGGCGAGCTGGCGGCCATGTTGACGGGTACCGGCTCTGAAGGGAACCTCCGCTGGTGGTCACCGGATCTCCTAGTCTGCAGCCATAACGTACCTAGTTAGGTACCTAAGTAGGTTGTCAGCTATATGTACACGAGCCGTGCAGCATAGGTATGACGTAATTGTCCGAAGGAATGCTTGTTCTAATCCCATCTCTGCGGAATGGGAACTTATGTATATGCAGGGTCTCCATTAGCCTCCGAAAGGGCCTGCGCTACCTATCCATGACACGTCCTACCTATGAACTGTGGTAATGTAAGTGGAGTTGAGCAGTTCCTTGGCTTCTCCTTGCTCACACTCAGGCCGCTCACACTAGAAGGGGGCTGGATGGCATCAACCCCTCGGTCTCTATATCCAAGACAGTTCATCGGCCTTTGCACCAACGACTTTCATTCGATCCATTACTTATAACATGCATGCCGTAGATGAATAGATAGGTATCATATCTCCAAGAATGTCTCATAACCTTCCCAAACCGATTAGATTGCAATTGCTCTCGATGCATGAATGCCCGCCATTTTGCCATGCAGCCAATCAGACCAGCCGTCCGTTCCGTGATCCAAGCGACCGGGAGCAACTATTTACTCCTTGCTCGCCTCTTTTTAGCCCTCCTCCTTCCAAACAGTGCAAGCCTCCGTGGGCTCGCTCGGCCCATTATGCACAGTCCTTCTGCCTTGCCGCCACCGAAAAACGCCAGCGCAAGCGACATGGATCGATAGAAACACGCGAAAATGGAGAGGGGATTCTGGAATCCGCAAATAGCCAACCGGGACCGCGAAATGCTCCCAATGCCAACCGCCCAGTCTGAAACTAAACCATGGCTTTGCAGATGCGCGAGAGTAAAGCGTCGTGTCGTCCCGTCATAAGTTTATATTACTCGTTGACCACTTGATGCATCTGTTCCCGCCCGACGACACCATGGTGTCAGAATATCCTACACAGCGCGCCGCCTTTTTGAGCCTATCTTACTCCTTGGATAGGAGAGGCTTCAAGACTTCGAGCGCATTGATAGACTGCTTGCTCGATAGAATGACCGCGCCGGCGCGAGCGGTTGAAAGGTATGAAAGCTCACTGCTGATGCCAGTTTCATCCATGCCCATCTCTTGAATTAGCTTTCCCGCAACGCCAGAGACGATGCCAGTTGCCTCCAGAGGGAGGTCCACAAGATCAAGGAAAATAGGGACGAGATCGCCTTCCGTGTCGCCGACCAATGAGTCCCCGAAAACGCCAAGGTATTCCTTATCCAATAATAGCGACGGTGGATCTTCCTGAGCCAGTGTAATCGAGAGAAACCTGGGCTGCTTGGCCAGGACTGATATGAGGCTTGTATATAACTTGGTATCGACATTGTCAAGCCAACTCCTTCGATGGTGGCCGTTGCCACTTGGGTGTCTGCTCAACGTCGGGCGGCGGCTGTAATCGACCAGTTGCGATAGATCCCTCCCTGAACATTGCACTAGGCTGAGATCAGGACAGACATACGGAACGACATTTCGCTTCTTTAACAATTCGAATGTGCGTACTTGTAATTCCGCTACGTTTGACGGCGGCGGCGTCGATGGTGGTTCACTGCTCTGACTCCTGCCGCGGACATGAGACATGGCACTGGGCGAAACGTAGGCTGACTCATCCTTATCAAACTCGAAGTTCCGAGCCAAGAGCACCTGCACGACCGTCTGCCGATCCTTGCTGGGTACCAGGATGAAATCCGAATAGTAAGTCGTGATAAAGAAGATCGGCACGCCTGCTAGTGCAAGTGGAGAAGTCAAGTCCATAACCCGACTCCCCGCATCCATCCCGGCGGCTATGACCGAGAGCACAAGATAGTCATCCTTCGATATCGTGACCGTCTTCGAAAGATGGGGGGGAAGACGCTTAATGATCGGTTCGAAGATATTCTTAACCCAATTGCTGTGACACACCACAGAACACTCAACGGGCGTTATGCTTATGTTGAGAAAACCATGCTTGTTGTCGATGCTGAGACCTTCGGCCTCATGAGCAAGAGAGTCATCCCCACCTTGAGGGAGAAGGACCTGCAGTATCGGTTGGAGGAAATTCGGGTATAGATTTAAAGGAATGTGTATAAGGCGGAATGTCCCATCCTAGAGCCATATGAGTCAGCATATCAGCTAGACTTTCGCGAATTGAGTGCATTGACAGTTTGTACCAAAATGTGCGTAGAGAGTCTCCCTTGGGTTGTGCTACACATGAGAGCTGACTCGTAGTAACTTGCCACTTTGAGGCGATTGCGATGGTGGTAGTAAAAAATGACAGGTGCGTCGCAATGGGGAAGTTGGTGTAATAAATTCAAGATATGAAGCCAGGGACTCTTACGAGAAATGATATCTGAGCATTCATTATGACAATGTCGTATTTGTGACGCCGTAGATCACGACTGGCGGCCAGAGCATTCGACCCCGATCTTCGGGGACGAAAGGACCCCTAGAGTGCACGGACAAAGTTGCGCCTTATCAAGGAGACCCGGGTCGAGTCGTGATTGGTGAAATTGGCCCTCGTCCTGACTTGTGTTCCTGGGTTTCTCTTGGCTGGGCCTCGAAACAAAGAACTTTTTGATGATGATAGGACGAGAACAGAAGAAAAGTAAGGAGATCGGAAGAGGGGCAAATTGGAATAAATAAAAGGAACAATGCCAATTATATAGACTTCAACCCTAAGTCGGAGCAACGATAAAGGAAATTGGCTTGCTTCGAGATAGGCACCGCGATAGGGCTACTAGTCGGAGGCAGCTGGTGGACACTAGACTTCATAAAGCGGACTAGCTCTGGACTATCTGTTGGTCGACGGCGAAATAGAAGCCCCTCCAGAGGGTCCTCTTTTTAACGATTTGAATTCGTCTTGGAGTCCAAGATGGCGTGAATGGCACCATTGGTACCACTTTCGAAAAGATTCCCACAGGGATCGACGCCCGCGACGGCTTCCGGGACCAGGGCTTACGGGATGGCGAATGCGTAGCGCCGTGGTCGCTTCTCTATCGCCGCGGATGCACGTAGATGCAGCTGCAAACAGCCCGAGGTAGATCTCTATGGGCAAGGGGGCTCGAAAATGTCACCCTCGACCACCAGGTACGTCGAGAGGGGGTTGGGTATCATGTAACAGACCGACGTCGACCGGTGAGGTGAATGGCGAACGGGGCACCAAACTTTATTTATGTCCTTTGCAGCATGGTGTAATCCAGCAGAGCTAGCTCCGTGCATCTGGATGATGTTCCTGGGCATGAACTAACATCCATATGCGCGTATGCACGCCATAGTTCCTAAAAGGGTAAGCCGCTAAGATGCAGAAGGGGGTAGAAGGGGCCGAGCTACATGCGGCCACTCTCGACATATCATCTACATACTGCGCCATACCGCATCAGCTCCTGGAGCGCGTGGCCGATAGACGGGGTACGAGCTAGGTGAATTCGGGAGACTCTTGCAGGACCGCTCTTTATAACGGTTGCAACTTTGCAACGCTAGCTGGCGTGGGGGGGTATGGGTCTTGGATTACCGGGAGATGTATCTTGCTTGGTCTGTCTGCAAGGGAATTTGTACCCTTCTGCATGATGATGTCTATCCGGGAGGGGCATGAGCCTCGTTTCCCATTCGCCTAGTCATACCTAGGTAAGTCGCGAGAGAGGGACGCAATATACTGCTGCAGAACAAGCTGGGATGACGGCCTGTAACACAGCAGATGTGATCGACCTGGTATCTAGAACAGACGATACGCCATGCAGGTGAGTGCATTATCTGAGGTGCGACTATGCTATGGAGAATTGGGTAGATAGGTAGTGAGTCGTGAGATATATGTAATGGACCTTGGCCGTACGGGCGTTGATGAAGGGGCGTCCATTGGTACCTGAGCTCGCGGAGATTTCACCATCAAATGCATGTGTTGTCGGTGCAGCCGTCCGTCTCCTGGACGAGACGACGCTGGGGATAAGGTAACCCTTTTGGACCCCCTTGCTGCCCCGCATTTTCCTATCTCGAGCTCCCCGCCGGGAGAGTCCCACTGATGTTGTCTTGCTTGTCGCCGTTGCCGTATCCCCTACATGTAACATGGTAACGCCATTTGTCTAAGGTTGGCGTAACGAATCCGCGATTGGAAGTATAATAATATCGACATATTTTGTGTGACTGGTTACTTCAATCACGATAATTTGCGTGATGTGATGTCGAAAATTCGACTGAAGATGCCGTCTTTGACGGGATGCCTCACTCTGGCCGCAAATTAAGCACTCAATTAGCGGCAGTCCCGTTCCCCCTTCGAATAGAAGCTGGTTCGATCCGAGTCTGCGGTCCTCGATTCAGAGCCGAGTGTAACCACGTCTTCCGTGCAATTTCGACCCATGATATTTCGTCCGTGAAAACCCCACGATGTATCCTTTATCCCACGGTATTCACTCACCTTCCTACTGGTATAGTGCCATGCGGAATCAACCGCGAAATACCGTGCTTACAATTGCGCCAGTCAATCGTCAGAGCCAGGGTCAGATTACCTTTGGGTCGTGGTGATTTCCGTCTCTGTGGCAGGCAAGGCGGATAGAGCTTGGTTGGCTGGTCAGGATTTAGATGAAGCCAGCCACCGCTGTCGTCATGAATGATGAAAACTAGACCGCATTGAATTTCATACAGCTCGTATCTCGAGTGCCACCAATCGTCTTGGCTAAGAAAATTCCCTTCTAGGATAATCACATATCTCCTTGGCACGAGACCGCCATCTCTAGCCGACGATGATGACTACTATGGGGATGGGGCATCCGGTATAATTAATTGCACTGAATATGGTCTGCAGGCACGCGTGGGGTTCCATGTAGCAATGGGTCGTCATCGAGAACCAGCGGTTCTCCAAAGAGCAAGCTTGTTGCTTGGCTTGCTATCGAAGCCTCAGGTGAGTTGAGGTAACCCAGTGTCTCTCTCGTGGAGTACGGCGAAAAAATCGACTGAGATCCCTCGGCACGGCGCATTTGTCTAAGTTGCCTTGCATTGAGACAAACTTTTCCACCTTCGAGTTTTGGCTTGGCTGATCGGTGCAATCTGGCGATAGGCAACTTTGCCGCGGCCCACCGATGCAGGTTCGTGCATGGCATATACGCCCAATTGTCGTCCCGGATTGCCCGATTACTGTGAAAGGTACCCTGTAAACAGGTAGGTACCCAGTTCAAAAACCTTGCGGGCCGAAGACAGGCAACTGGTTCAGTTGACGCGGGATCTGCGAGACCCCGGATTCTGACGGCATTCGAATCCGATTTGAGCGTTGCGATTTGTGTTGCCGCGGTCCGATGAAAACCGACGTCAGTGTCTAATTGATTCAAGGGATTGGGCGTTTAACGCCGACTACAACTAGGTTCCGAGGGCTTTCTCGATAGTCGAATACCGTCTCGACCCAACAATCTTGCACTAGCTCGGAATGCTGACGGAGGAATAGCCACCTGTCGGTCACTATCAGGGATTCGGTGACGATGGCACTGAAAGCCATGAGACTCCAGACAGCACTGATCTCCCGCTTCCTCGGGCCGTATGACTCTTCATATCTCGCAATTTCCTCATCCGTGACGTCCATCATTTTCTCTCTGATTATGTCGCAGTACTCGTGATATTCCGAGTTGGTAGTCAGCTTACTGATCGCTCCTCTCACGTATGACCCGAATGTTTTATAACATGATTTCCGGAGCGAACCGATGATCACGGGGTTGGTACTCATGTTGAACGGACTCTGGCCTGGGCCGTCACCATTCGTAGAATCGCCATTGTGATAGACTTTGGTGATAACACCTCTGTCAAGGAACATCTTTTGTAGCACAGCGCGGTAGAAGTGTCTCGTGAAGAAGCCATCGCTCTCGGCTTCGGTCCAGTTTTGTGGGGCCTGGCATGCCATCATCCGAGCCGTGATATTGAGCCTGATGCCATCACCATTGTAGCTGCAGAGACGATCGCTCATTGGAAATCCTTGTGGGTCCCGTCTCTCAGATTCCCTAACCACGCGACCGTTTAGAGCCTGGAGAGATGGCCTCATGTACGGAATTTTGTACGTGGGGGGACCCAGCCTCTCTGTCATCAAATTGTAGCAGCAGCCGACAATAGCAATAGCTTGGACCCGGGGATTCAGGATTAGAGAGCGTATGCCGTAGTGCGACAGATTCCCGCAGGAATGAATAGATATAGCCATCAGATTGGGATCGCCTCGCCCTTTCTCCTCAGCAAGAGGATCTTTCTCAAGTTGGCTAATGACATCCGTCAAGTCTCCCGACTCGAGCCTCCCTTTGATATATCGTATGAAACCCTTGCCCTCTTCGGGAGTATATATCGCCTCGAATTCGGTTCGAGGTCTGAAGTCAGGCACGTACTCATTGGAGACTGTTGCAGGACTAGCAGCTCTCTTCAGAGCCTTTTCGTCCAGTTGATCTTCAGGAATCGTGCTATCGAGCTTCTGCATCCACAATTTCTTATTCCGTATTACTTTTGGCTTTGCAGCAACTCCCGCGTGCATGTCGAGTTCTTTAGCACCGACGATATTATGTTCTCTTCCCTCCACGGCCACAATTTGCTTATTATAAGGAGAGCTTGCTAACGCTCTTCCTAGATAGTTCTGGCCACTCCCGAAATCCACAAAATGAGTGATATCTTTCTGGTATCTCATGGCGATATCCGTAGCGAGCGTATCCACATAGTGTGCGAAGTTGCTCACTTCGTGCATTTTCTTCGGTTTCATTCCAACCGACACCATGCGCGTCATCTTAGGGAGTTTCTCCTCTTTCGGCGAGAACTCGCGAGCCAAGGAAAGTCTCCGTATATCCCTAATGTACTTTAGGAGACTCATCGGTGGTTGAGGATCTAAAGTCTTGTCTAGGTCGTCCCTCATAAGGAGATCCAGGAACTTCAAAGGTTCACATCCTAGGATATATGGCTGCCAGTCTTGCGGTATAACAGTCTGAAACAGCCCGGGGTCATTAGTGAAGAAATCCAGTATGTGCACGCCTCCACATAGTATCTGGAAGGTATCCGATGTAGTCGCAAACTCCAAGAGCTGTTCAACATACTCTTCGGTGCTATCCCAGCAATCCGGGTACGGCAGAGGCTTAGAAGGCCTCATATTGTGATATTCAAGTATTTATGAACGAGTGTGTAGGAAAAGCGAATGTCGCAACCTTCAACAATGTGAATCGTGATTCCCATTTAGCACTCGAGTCTTATACAAACTTTTAGGCGAATAAAAGTTTATGCTGCATGTATTAATGAGAATCGCACTGCAGGTGCTGGCAGCTGCCGAATTTCTGCCGCCAATCCATAATGGAACCACGTCATTCGTTCCCGCCGCGCGTTGTTCGCTAAACCCCTAAGAATAACACCGATCACCGATTTACACACATTTACACACACTCCAAACTCGAGCATTATACTGCAAATAACTCTCCACGAGCGCCGATGTAGCCAATAGATGCATCGGCGCATCTTGAAGCCTCCAGGATGATGTCCTCAACGAACGAGGAGGACCCTTTCCTCCAAGTCCAACAGTACGTAAGCTCCGTACACTCCCACTCTCCATCCACCACAGCTAACCAACGGCCTCACCTCCCAGAGATGTCCTCGCGCAGATGCAGACGGTGCGCCCGCTCTTCGCCTCGTACCTGCGCATCCGCAGCTTAACGCACAGCTCGACCTCCCCCGAGCTCGCATCCGCGCGGTCGGACCTCGAGCAAGCCCTCGGCACGCTCGCCGAAGATCTCGCGGACCTCGTCGAGTCCGTCCAGGCGGCCGAGTCGGACCCCGCGCGGTACGGGCTCTCCGAGCACGAAGTGACGCGGCGCAAGCGGCTCGTGCAAGAAGTCGGCGGCGAGGTCGAGGACATGCGGGAGGAGCTGAGCAAGACGACCACGGCTGGCGGTGCGACGGGGTCAGACTCGGCCGCGGCGCGCGCTGCCAAAGCCGCTGCTGACGGAGCGCTGCCGGACCCGAGCGCGTTCGCGATTGACGAGGGAGCGGAGGGCGGCGGAGGCGACGGCTACGCCGAGTTCGAGCACCAGCAGCAGCTGCAGATGATGCAGGACCAGGACCAGCAGCTCGACGGCGTGTTCGTGACGGTGGGCAATTTGCGGCGGCAGGCCGACGACATGGGGCGCGAGCTCGAGGAGCAGGTGGAGATGCTGGAGCACGTGGACACGCTGGCGGACCGCGTTGGCGGGCGCTTGCAGACCGGCATGCAGAAGCTAGGCTACGTGATGCGGAAGAACGAGGATCGGTACAGCAGCTGCTGCATTGCGGTACTGATCACGGTTTTGATAATACTGTTGGTACTACTCTTGGTGTTATAGGAGTTGGCTGGCAGGCATAGGCACTGGCGAGGAGGCTCACTGCATACTTGTATGGACATAAATCCAAGCGCCGTCAGTAATAAAGCGGACTATAGTCCCTTCTTACCACCTTCGCTGGGTATATCCAAAGACGCTAGAAGAAGCAGCAGCATCCTATCTGACCGCTCTAGACGCCTTCTAATGCTACTTTAATTTACGTGACCAATCCCCTTTAAACGCCGAAAGAAAGAAAACCGGGTTGACACCCTCTATACAAATTCCAGTTCGCCGGCTATTCGAGTATCATACAGGGTCGTTCACAATTCCAGCCCAATATCCCTCTTTAGGACCTGCGCGAGGACTTGCAAGCCCGATACGCCCGGTGTCTTCTCTGTAGCCTTGCTGGGAAAGTCCAGTAATGCTTTCCTCAATGCAGCTACTGCGGCATTCCCGTAGAAGTGGATGAACTTCTCCTCGCTGGACTCAATCATAGACCTAAGGACTATACACTGTGTGTCCGATATTTCGGTAGGAGGTGTGTTCACTATTTTGGCCATAGCAGTCCAGTATTTGGACGGTGGCCATGGATTGGTAAATTTCGAATTTGCGAAATTCCGTAGTGAAATTGCGGCGTACCCTGCCCCCAAACCCTTCATCCGGTCTCTATGCTGTTGTTCCGGAATCCATCCCGTGGGGCCTTTCTTCCAGCCCAGGCGAGCGCGGCCCCGCTCCGTCTTCTCGCTCCCACGATAGCCAAAGAGAACCGGGCAAACTACGCGGAGCTTTGCCATCAAGATGTCAATCAAAGTCTTGCCCCGCCATAGGTAAACATCCTTCGAGAAAATCATAGCCGCTAAAACCCCAATAGGATCCGCGGTTTTCGGCTGCGCTCCGCATTCGTTGATGAACTGGTTAACGACGGCCTTGGCAAAGTGGTTAAGTAGGTAGATGAATAAAGAAGGGAGCTGCGGTTCATTGTGTAGGGCCCCTTCTACCGGTTCTCTCTTGTCCGTAATAAAATCAGATGGATCGACTAGCTGACTTGAAACACGGCCACTGAGCGCTTCGTCAAGCAGAACTTGAATAGCGGCACTCTGTTATTTTACAGTTAGGCGAAAGTCTGTGAAATGAACGAGGGGGAACAAACTTGTTTTCGATTTCCGCCTTTCTCGCCGACTAGTTGACCCATATTCTTTCTCAGTTCTCGCCGCATATCCCCCATTCTTTGTTTCAAGGCGGGGGATGATTTTGACTGTTGGAGAAGAGATGCTCGTAACTTCTTCAAATTCTGATGTATTTCAACATATCGATCGACATCGGGAATGATAGCGGGTTTGGTGAGAGTTGTAGTAGGCTGTCCATTTGTTTGAGGGACTGCTGGTATGGTAGGCTGGGAAAACGGCGATGGCGCGTCGGAGAGCGGACCTTTAGGAGGAAACTGCGGCTGGCCAAATCCCTGCGATAGAGGTGGCAGTGTTATTTTACTACCGCTCGTACCATTAACTTGCCCATTGAGTCCATTAGTCGAGGCCGGCTGTTGAAGGCCAAATGAAGAGGGCTTGAAGCCTGACGCCGCTTCCGGCTGCGCTGGCGCTGAAGCGGGTTTAGTTGGCCCGGCAGCAGCAGTAGATCCATTTGTCTCTGCAACAGGAGCAGGAGCAGGAGGCTCCGGTGGTAGTCTGGGGACTGTCTTTGCCTTTAAAGCTCTGAGGCGCTCTTCTTCTGCCCTTAGCCGTTCTTCAGTTCGAATTCGTTCTTCCTCGAGTTTCTGCTGCTCCAGAATTCGTTGTTGCTGCTCTAACAATCTTCTGCGCTCCTCTTGCAATTCGTAGTCATGGTATACCCTGATGGCAGCCTCGCGGACACGATCGTGTTCAGCTTGCGCTGCGGCAAGTGCATCTTGATGGCTAAGCGGCGAGTTGCGATTTTCCGTGAGAAGGCTGGAAATGCTACGGCGGTCAGGACTGGACCATTGACGCGATCTGCGGGTAGCGGGAGAAGAACCAGCCATTGCATTCGGTAAGCGGTGCTACTGCATTGCGGCTTATCTTGGATCGTGACACGGGGACAGGAATGAGAGCGCTACACTGGGAATTAGTGAGCCGGTTATTATTAATTTGCTGAAGTTCCCAGGTGCCTACCTAGGGAGAGAGAGAGACGAGGGATTCCCCTTCGAGAGGGATAGGTAGAGAGGTGAGTTGTAAATATATTCACGATCCGTGCTGGTGCTTGAGAAGAGCGAGGTCGAGGGCAGGGATCTTGGGGCGTGGATGGATATTGAATCAAATCAATTCGAGCTATCGATAGGACAGAGCTTCAGGCCGGATCAGGACACGGGATGGTGCATAAGTATGGAAAAAGAGATTGGCCGAGACGCCGCTATTTTAGTGGACCCTTACCAGCGCGGCGGGCAGAAAAGACGTTAGATAACTGGAGGCCACCCCAGCGGGCCGGCAAAATCCTTAAGTTTACTTATTAGTGGTCCACTAAGTATAACTCCTCTCCGTGTATCACGCCTGCGGCGGCGACAAGGTCCGTTATAGCCCGGAGAGGTAAATATAGCATATGCTCTTTAGTGGCTTTAGGGGCTTTAGGGGCTTTAATAGCTTTAAAGCTTTAATGGTTTTAAGGCTTTAAGGTGTTAATTTTTAAAGCTTTAATAGCTTTAAAGCTTTAATAGCTTTAAAGCTTTAAAGCTTTAAGGCTTTAATAGCTTTAAAGCTTTAAGGCTTTAAGGCTTTAATTACTTTAAAGCTTTAAAGGCTTTAAGGTTTAAAAGCTTTAATAACTTTAAAGCTTTAATAGCTTTAAAGCTTTAAAGTGTTAATTACTTTAAAGCTTAATAGCTTAATAGCTTAATAGCTTAATAGCTTAATAATTTAATAACTTAATAGCTTTAAAAGCTTTAAAGCTTTAATAGCTTTAAAACTTTAAAGCTGTTAAGAATAACTAAGTATCCTAGGAATAGCCTTATAAGGTTATCCCTTTTTATAATAAATCTATATATACTTAACACACTTTTTTAGTTAGCCTTATAGTTTATTATTTTTATTAATACACTTACTTTTTATTTATTTAAATAGCTTTATTTAGCCATTAAGCCTATCGTATTAATCCTTAATATAACCTTATTAATTACCCTATAATTTGTAATATTTAATGCTTACTATTAAAATTTCATTAGTTTACTCCTTATTACCTTTTTACTTTTTTATAAAGCCACTTAAATAAAGCAGCAATAGCCTTAATTACTCTTAAAAAATAATAAATTACTATAAACCTATTATAACAAAAAAAGCAATAATAACTTAAGTTACCTATAAGAAATATTAATCACTAAGGTTAAATTAAATAAGTTAACTTTTTTACTAGGCCTATTAACCATAAATAATTTAAAATTAACACCTTTTAAAGCGTTTTAGATTTAATAATATTAATTAAAAACTTTAGCTAAGCTAAAACTATCCTATATTATATTTAAAAAAACCTATCTTAATAAGGATATTGTAAAAAAAAAAACTTATAAGATATTAAAATCTTAGCTAAATAATAGCCTATTTAAACCAAAGGTTATATTATCTATCTAAAAAAACCACCTAAATAAAAATAATTATTAACCTTTTATAAAAAAACATTTAAAAAGCTTTAGGCCTAATTAAAAAGGTTTATTTAAAAAGTAAAGGCTAATAAAACCTTTAAAAAACTCTAAAGTTAAGGACTTAATAAAACCCTAAAAATTAATAAGCTTATATTAAAGCTACTAAGTTTAAGCTTATAGTAGGGTAATTTAGTATTAATAAGGAATAATAGCCTTACATAATTCACTTTAAACTTAAAAGAAGATTTATTTAGTAAAAATAATAGCAAAAAAAAGAATTATAAAATTTACCTTATAAAGGCAAAAAACCGGCAATTATAAAAGAAAAATCACCTTATAGAAAAGATTATTTATCCTATAAATAAAAAAAGTAACTTAAAAATTAAAAAGGTTATTTCTAACCGTTCTTTATAACTTAAAAAATAAGGCTAATAAACTAAATAGCAAATATAAGCTAAACATCCTAGCCTAAAATTAAAAGCTATAAAGTAAAAGTGATTTATTAAGACTAATAAAATAACTAAAGCTAGCTTTAACCAATATATCTTTTATAAGAATTTAAAAAAGATTAATAATAAGCCTAAAAAGATTAAAACCAAATAAGTTATAGTTATTAAACCTAAAGCCTTTAAGTTTTCACTATTATAAAATATTAAAACCACTACAATATCTTTTATAGCAAAACCTTTAGCATTATTTAACCCTAAAAAGAAAGGCATATAAAGGCTTATTAAGTTTTAGAAAAAGTCTAATAACCCTAAAAAAAATAATAAAATAACACTTAACCTTAATATAGGCTAAATATTATTAGCCTTAACAAAGAAAATTAAATCTTTAAATAAGCATATAATAAATATTATAATAGCCTTATTTACTAACTTAAGTTATATAATAAATAATATAGATATTTAATTAAACTAAAAGATAACTAATAATAATATCCTCTATATCTTTAACAAAAAGAACTAAAAAAGTAATAAAAATCCTAAAAACCTAAACAAAGTTATATAAATTAAGAATAAAATAACCTATTTTAATAACCTCTATATCTAGCTTTAAAGCGTTAAGGATTTTATTAATAACAACTTTATTAAAGCAAAAAAGTTATTTAATATATTACTTAAGGTTTTAGCTAAAAACATTAAATCTTAATAGTATAATTATATCTTAAATACCAAGAAAATAAGCCTAAAATATAGCTTTAATAACCTAAAAAAAGGCATAATAACAAAGTTTAATATTAAGCCTATTAATATAATAAAATAGTTTAAAAATTACTATTTTATTACTAATAATATTAAGTATAACTATTTCCTAAAGATATATACTAATACTTTATTTAAATATAAAAAAGCCTAAGATAATATCACTAATCTTTAATTGCTTATATACCTATATAAAACATTATTACCAACTTTATAAAAGCTTTTAAAAATCTCTAATATAAATATAAGGAAAATAAAGTAACTTAATATTATTAATTAAAGGATAAAAACCTTATATATAAAGATAACTAGCCTTATATTTAAAAGCTTTACCTTTTAAACTATTTAAGATATTAATAACCTTAATAAATAACCTTTTAATAAAGAAAAGGCTTATTAGAATAACTTATAAAATCTAAAATGCTTTTAATAGTAAGATAATTATAATAATAAATATAATTAATAATACTTATAAACTAATTAATCTAGCTTTCAATTTTAATTACCTTATTTAGCCTTTAATAATAATAATAGGTGTTTATTTAAAGGCTTTAAACCTAAAGGATAAAGCTTTAATAGAAAGGGATTAGTAAAATTTAGTGGTTAATTTAACTATTAAACCTTTTAATATTAATACTATAAAAGAAAATTATTATTAAGGAATAAAACCTTTACCTATTATATAAATAAGGTAATATAAATATATAAAAAGAATACTAATAAAAGAGTTAATAACTTTATAATAAATAGCTACATTATTAAATTAAAAGAAGAAACAAACGTAAAAATCAACAAAAAAATAGGATATATTTATAAAAAAGAGCAAAACATTAAAAACTTTTATTTCATTTACCTTATAAGGTTTAAAAATAAGCCTATAAACTAAATAATAGCCTTAAAATTAAGGGTTATAGCCTTTTATATAAAAGAGTAAAAAAGCCCTTAAGGCTTAACCTATAGCTATTATAAAATACCCTTTATAATAAAATTAGCCTTATAAAAACATAAAAATACTAAGCATTATTAATAACATTAAATATCTATTATTAAATTTAGCCTTAGCCTTTAGTTACTAATAACTACTAAAATATAGCTAGCTAAAGGATAGGTAATAAAAGCCAACCTTATAGTAAATTATAAGTCTAAAAATCTAAAAAAAAAGATATCCTATCTTAAGGTAAGTATTAAATTAAACCTAATAATATTAAATATTTAAATTTATATAAATATAGGGAGCTTTAATATTATAATTAACCATAAATAAATTACCTAATAGGTAAAAAACCTTATCTTTTTTAAGATTAATCCTATCTTACTTAATAAAGTATAATTTAAAACTAGGATTAATACTTAAGTTAAATTTAACTTTTATATCTAAAAGTAAGCCAATATTATTAATATTTATAGCCATTTTTAGGTTATAGCTTATATTATAAACTACTTAATACCTAAAATACTAATAGGTATTAATTTTATAGCTAAATATAGCATTAAGCTGGACTTTACCTAATATATCTATTTATTTAAGTTAATATTTAATATAAAAATTAAAGAATAAATCTATAAGTTATTTAAAGCTTTAGTAACCTTTAAAATAATTATCTTAATAAAAAGGATAATAATCCTTACTATAAGTAAAACTTTAATTAATATTAACTATATAAACCTTTTAAGGCTATTAAACTAAATTAATAAATTAATACAGCCCTATTACTTTTATTTAATATATAAAGCTATAATAGATATAATACTTAATAGGTTTACCTTTAAGTAGGTTTTAATAAGTAATAATAAAGCTTAGCTTGTAATTATTTATAAAAACTAAAGAATAAGTTATATTAAATATTACTTAAAGGGTTATATTAAAGGTTAACTAGCTAATTAAAAGGATATTAAGTTATATTAAAATAAAGATATAACCTAGGAGGAATAAAACAACTTTTTAGTATATTTGGTAAATAAAGATAAGCAAATATATAATAACTATTATATTAAAACACTGCTTAAAATAAAGCTTATTAAAGATATAAATAGATAGCCTTTTATCTTAAATAACATAAATAAAAAGCTTAACCATTTTAAACTTAATTTTTATATCCCTTTTTATAAAATTAATAAGCCTAAAAATATCCTTTTAATTAAGTTTACTATTGTTAAACTGATGGTTATGTAACCTTATGTTATGTGACCTGGATTAACACCGGCCCGGGTGAAGCCCTAGCCCCATGGTGGGGCTTCACTGCCTAGATAGCCCGGCCTTATCCCCGCACTGGAGATAAGCTAACCATTAATTAATCATTATTTGCAACCCACCCTTACTGGTAATATTTAACCTATCAGCTAATAGCCTTACGAAACTAACAACTATAGAGGTATTTATTAATGTTTATAAGCCTAAGCTAGCTAAAAAGGTTAAGGCTATTATAAATAAATATAATATTTTTTATAATAAAGATATTATATTAATATTAAAGAATAAGAAAATATGTATTAACTTTATTAATAGCTAATAATAATAGCTAAAGCTGGTAAGAATATACCCTTTAGGGATAAAGGATTAATTTTTCTTTAATAAGGTTAATAATTACTTTTATATATAAAGAAAAATATTTTTTAAATACCTACCATTACTAGTAGCCTACCTTATATTTATTATATAAAAACTAAGTAATAAAGGAAATGATAAGGAATAAGCAATAATTAATCTTAAACTGCTAAACTATCTTATTATCCTTAATATTTACCCTTTATCTAATTAAAAAGATATTATAAAAGATATAGTAAGCTATTATTATTTTACCTTTATAAATGTTTTTAGCTTTTTCTTTTAGCTATTAATGAGGAAAAAGTATAATAACTATATAATTATTATTAGTTATAAGGAATTAAAGCATTCTTATATAGCCTTAATAAGGTTTAAAAACTTTTTAACCTTTATATAATAATTCATAAATAAGCTATTTTAAAACCTAAGTTTTATTAAGGCTTATATTAATAATATTATCATCTTTAATAAAATTATTAAAAAACACCTAAATTATTTAAAATAAATGCTTAAAATTTTAAATAAAGCCTAAATCTATATTAACCCTTAAAAATCCTTTACTACATACCCTGCAATAAGATTACTAAAATATATCATTAATAATAATAAGATTTAAAAAACTAATAATTATATTAAAGCCTTTAAAAAGCTAAGCTTTCCTAACACCTTAAATGTCTTAAAAACCTATTTAAGTATAATTAAATAATTAAGGAAAGGAATAGCTTAATATAAGGTTAAGGCTACATTACTATAAGCATATAAGATAGCCTTACTAGCAAAAATATAAAAAAAAAAGTTATTACTAATAAAGGTTTTTAAGCAAATTAAATAAATATATATATTAAAAATAGCATTTAAGCCTATTAAAGAAAAGCTAAAAGCCTTTAAGGAGTTATAAAAGCACTTATATACCTAATATAACACTTATTATAATAATTACACTAAGCCTATCTTTATTAAGGTAAATACTTATTTTAAGGCCTAAGGAGCTATGATCTTTTAATTAAGCATAAACTAAAACAAAGAATTTATACCTAAAAAGGATATACCTATTAATTAAATTAAACCTATCCTTTTTATATTAAAGCTTATTATAGTAACTAAAAAAAATATAAATTAACTAAAGCAAAGGTAACAACTTTAATATAGGTTTACCATAAAAATAAAAAGCTATTAATATTTATACTATTTTAAGTGGTTATATTTACTAATTATATAGTTATTAAAAGAATTATTAATTATATATTAATAAAGATATTAAACCTAAATAAAGTAAATTTAAGGCTAGCTAATATTGTTTCCTTTTTATCTTAATTTAACCTAAATATTATTTATATCTTTAAATTACTGAATATAATATTAAATATATTCTTAAAGCTACCTATAATAATTTAAAAGGAAAAAGATACTTAACCCAAGTTTAATAAGCTAAATAATATTTAAAAGAACTTAAATATAACATATCTCTTAATAGGAAACACCTTTAATTAAAGTATTGTTATATCTATTATTAATAACTAATTTAGGAAGTAAATTATTAAGAGATATATTTTAAACCTAAAATATAGTAAGGTTTATTAAATCTTCTTAAACAAGGCTAAATAGGAGTAAAAAACTATTAAAAAGCAAGCTAAAGAATAATATAATATTATTAAAGATAGCCTTAAGGAAAATACTAATAGCCTTAAAGTTAAGCCTTTAAAGTCTATTTATAAGATTAAGGTTCTAACACTATTTATATTTAATAATAGCCTATTATATTATATTAACTTAAAAAGTAATAAAGGATTTTATATACCTAAGAGCTATATTAAATTAATCCTTAAATTAATATATAATAAAAAGCATTATTTTAATAAAAATAAGATAATAGATAACCTATAAGGTATATATTTTTTCTATAAATACTAATATATTAAGTAGTTTTATAGATATTATCCTATATATTATAAGAATTAATAGAACTAATAGCTACCTTTAAGGCATTTAATATTTATTTAAATACTAAATATTCCCTATTATATAATAATATTAAATATTATTATTAATATACCTACCATTAACTTTACTAAATATTACTAGGGAATATAAGGCTATAATGAATTTAATACCTTATTAATAGTAACCTATAAAAGTAGTAAAAAAACCTTATTAGTTCCTAAAAACAAAAAATATACCATTAAGGACTAGGTATAAGTAATTCTTTTAGGCCTATATATAACTAACTAAAGATTACTAATAATTATTATTTATAATAGGGATTTTAAATAAACATTAGATCTATAAAAGAAGATATTTATTTTATTAAGGGTAAATATATTATTTTTAATAGCCTATTATCCCTAAACTAATAGTATTTTAGAAAGAAAAAATCATATTGTGGAGATTATTATTTATTTCTATATAGCTATTAACCTTAACACTTCTTAAATAGTAATTATAGCTAAGCTACAGCATTATTTAAATAACTTTTTAATAAATCCAATGGGTAAAAGCCTTAATAAATTAATGCTAAGATTTTAATTATACTTTATACTAAATATCCTAAATAACTAAAAGGATAAAGCTATCTTTAATAATATTAAAAAAGCCATTTAAATAAAAAAACTTAAAGAAATTGTATAGCTAATAAACATAATAGAAATAATTATTAAGAAATAATACAATAATAAACATACATTAATAAATTTAAAAATAGATAATAAGGTTTATTTATACCTATATAAAGGTTATTATTTACTAGGGAAGCTAAAGAAAAAATAGTTAT
The DNA here is from genome assembly GCA_022578575.1 of Hypoxylon sp. FL0543. Taxonomy (NCBI): domain Eukaryota; kingdom Fungi; phylum Ascomycota; class Sordariomycetes; order Xylariales; family Hypoxylaceae; genus Hypoxylon; species Hypoxylon sp. FL0543. The sequence goes on along the minus strand of MU394012.1, from coordinate 463,646 downwards.
TTACTAAAATAAGCCTGTTTAAGATTATTCATAAAATCTTACTATTAGCCTATAAATTAAACTTCTTTAGCATTTAAGGCATTTATCTTATAGTATTATTAACATAGCTATATAAACCACCTTAGGGTTAAGACCCTTTTAGAAGAAAGATCTTTAAGCCTAAACCTATAGCTATTAATCCCTATAAAGAAAAAGAATAAAAGGTTAAATATCTCATTAATAAATATATTTAATAATATACTAAAAAGCTTAAGGTTTTATATCTATGCTGTTACTTAGGGTATATTGCTAAAAATAACTAATAAAAATTATTTATTAAGCTTTAAAAAATAACACCTAAGCTTATAAAAGCTTATAATTGTAAACATCCCTTAAATTAGCTAAAGATATATAAGTAGAAAAACCTATGATATTTTGGCTAATAACTTATAAGCTTTTTTAGTATAGTAAAGGAATTAATTAAGATTATTAAAAAATGCTAATATCCTTTAAGCTAGTTAAAGATATATAAGTAAAAAGGCCTGTAATATCTTTACTAATAGCTTATAAATATCTCTTAATATAGCAAAAAGATTAATTAAAATTACTAAAGATAGCCCTTAATTAGCTAAATTATATTAGCTAGAAAAGTTAACTAAATTATCCTTTTTTTACCATTTATTTCTAAAGAGGTTACTTTTAATAGGTTATTTATATAAATAAACATTAACGCTATTATTTTTTACTAATAGTAAGGAAAAGAATATTAACGCCTATTAATTAAAAACTTTTCTATTAAATCTTATTACCTCTTTAAATCTTACCTTTTATACCTTTTTATTATTTAAGAAATTTAATTATTTAATCTATTATTAACTAAAAAATAAACCTATTAAACATTATAAGCAATTAAAACTACTAGGGGTTTATACCTATTAACCAGCAATTAAATAGCCCTAAAAAAGGACTTAATTACCAACCTGCTAAAAAGCAGCTATTTAGCAACAATCTTAATGCTTAGCAGAAGCAAGCGCTATACATAATAGGCTTATTACTTAATGTAGCACTTACAGTAGCACTTATGGCAATAGCGGAGACATTTATAACACCTATTATAGTAACAGTTATACTATTTATAGTAGGGCCTTTAATAACGCTTATAATAGCGTTTATAATAACGCTAAAACACTTAATAACACTAAAGATTATATAAGCTTTAATGCATAAACTAGCCTTTATAAGCCTTACATAAAAAATTACTAACAGCCTTAAGCATATACCTAAGCTAACTGCTAAGCCTATTATTAATAACACTATAAATAACCTAAAATATGTTAATAAAAACCTAACATAAGCCTTTAAGCTTACTACTTATAGCCTTATACATAAATCTTAACATATTACCAGTAACTTTATAAATAAACATACCTTTATAATAAATAACCCTATAAATAAAGTGAATATAGTTACAAATAGCCTTTAAAATAACCCTAACGCTGCTAAAGCTATAAACTAATAGCTTTAAAAAAAGGCAATAAAAGGTATAGCTAATTTAAGACATAATATATAGAAAAGCCATCCTAAAAAAAACAACCCTATAAAAAAAGCCTAAAAAGCCTTAAAAAGCAGTTATTTTTTAGCCTAAAAAAGCTATAGAAACTAAAAAAAACCTAATCCTTATCTTAAGTATTTATAACTTATGCCTAAAGAAACTGCTATTAAAGGTTAAGCCTAACGCTCCATTAGCTAAAATAAGCCTTAAGAGATTATAAAAAGCCTTATTTTAAAAAATTAAAAAAGAAAAGAAGTTATCTAATAATATTAAATTAATAACTATTAATAATAACTTTACTATTACTATTTATAAATATTTTAGTAATAAATAGATCTCTTATTTTATTTTTTAAAGCCTTTATTATAATAGGAATATTAAAGATCTTATACTTAAGAAGATAGCTATTAAGTATACTATAATTAAGCTTTATAATACCCTAAAGTAGCTATTAATTAATATCCTTTTTAATATTAACAATTTCTTAAGCTAAAAGAAGGTAGCTACCTTTATAGCTTACCTAAAAATTTATAATATATAAGGCCTATTAGCTACTATTATAAAGGCCTACAAAAATAATAACAAAAAGCTTAATAATATAAAGCTATTATCTAAATTAATAATCCTAGCTTCTTACTATTATAAAGCTTATAGCATTCTAAACAATATTATTATAGGATATTTAATATACCTAAACCACTTTAATTTAGCTTAAGTTAAAGAACTAACGCCTAACTCTTAATTAAACTTAACAATAATAATAGTATACTTTTAAAGCAATATTAAAGATATTTAAAAGCGCCTAGACATTAAGTATAATGCTATAATGTTTAAGAAAACCTTAAACACTAGCATTATCACCTATAAAAAGCTAAAAAAGATAATTAAAAATCACCTAGCTATTTACCAAAGCATAGTTTAAAATATCATTAATAACACTTTTAATAACCTATATATAAAGGTTAACTATAAAATTAACAATTACACTAAGAACCTAGCTACTAAAGAATTCATTTAATAGCTTTTATAACTTATATCACATATTAATAGGTAAGCCTTACCTACTACTTCTAATATATCTTTCTTTAAAGCCTTAAAACCTAATAGTAATAATAAAAAGACAAAACGCCTTAAAAAACATACTACTTTAAGCCCTACTTTAGGCCCTATTACCAAAAGATGCCTATAATAAATTTAGCATAAAGATTAAATAAATATTATAAAAAATTCAAAAAAGGCTTATAGCCAATAAATTAACCTAAAAGATTTCTCTTTTAATAAAAAAAAAATATTAAAAATAACTAAATATCCTAAGGATAGCCTTATAAGGCTATCCCTCTTTATAATAAATCTATATATACTTAATATACTCTCTTAATTAGCCTTATAATTTATTATCTTTATTAATATACTTACTCCTTATTTATCTAAATAGCTTCACTCAGCCATTAAGCCTATTATATTAATCCTTAATATAACCCTATTAACTACCCTACAATCCATAACAAAAGCATTAATTACTTTAGCTTTTTAATAGCTTTAAAGCTTTAAAGCTTTAATTACTTTAAGGCTTTTATAAGTTTAAAGCTTTAATTACTTTAAGGCTTTTATAAGTTTAAAGCTTTAAAAGCTTTAAAAGCTTTAAAGCTTTAATAACTTTAAAGTTTTAAAACTATTAAAAATAACTAAGTATTCCAGAAATAACCTTATAAAGTTATCCTTTTTTATAATAAATTTATATATACTTAATATATTCTTTTAGTTAGCTTTATAGTTTATTATTTTTATTAATATATTTATTCTTTATTTATTTAAATAGCTTTATTTAGCTGTTAAGCTTATTGTATTAATCCTTAATATAACCTTATTAATTATTTTATAATTTATAATATTTAGTGCTTATTATTGAAATTTTATTAGTTTATTTCTTATTATTTTTTTACCTTTTTATAAAGCTATTTAAATAAAGTAGTAATAGCTTTAGTTATTTTTAGGAAACAATAGGTTATTATAAACTTATTATAATAAGAAAAGCAATAATAACTTAAGTTATTTATAAAAAACACTAGTTATTAAGGTTAAATTAAATAAGTTAACTTTTTTACTAGGCTTATTAATTATAAATAATTTAAAATTAATGCCTTTTAAAGCGTTTTAGATTTAATAATGTTAATTAAAAACTTTAACTAAGCTAAAACTATTTTATACTATGTTTAAGAAAACTTATCTTAATAAGGATATTGTAAAAAAGAAAACTTATAAAATATTAAAGTTTTAACTAAATAATGGCTTATTTAAACTAAAGGTTATATTATTTATTTGGAAAACCCACTTAAATGAAAATAACTATTAACCTTTTATAAGGAAACGCTTAAAAAGCTTTAAGCTTAATTAAAAAGGTTTATTTAAAAAGTAAAGGCTAATAAAACCTTTAAAAAACTCTAAAGTTAAGGACTTAATGAAACTTTAAAAATTAATAAGCTTATATTAAAGCTGTTAGGTTTAAGCTTACAGTAAGGTAATTTAACATTAATAAGGGATAATAGCCTTATATAATTTATTTTAAACTTAAAGGAAGATTTATTTAATAAAAATAATAGTAAAGAAAAAAATTATAAAATTTACCTTATAGAGGTGAAGAATTAGTAATTATAAGAGAAAAGTTACTTTATAAAGAAGATTATTTACTTTATAAATAAAAGAAGCGACTTAAAAATTAAGAAGGTTATTTTTAACTGCCTTTTATAACCTAAAAAACAAGGCTAATAAACTAAATAGCAAATATAAGCTAAGTGTTTTAGCTTAAAATTAAAAGCTATAAAGTAAAAGTAACTTATTAAGATTAATGAAATAGCTAAAGCTAGCTTTAGCTAATATATCCTTTATAGGGATTTAAAGAAAATTAATGGTAAGCTTAAAAAAATTAAGGCTAAATAGGTTATAGTTATTAAACCTAAGGCCTTTAAGTTTTTATTATTATAAAATATTAAAATTATTATAATATTTTTTATAGTGAAACCTTTAATGTTATTTAACCTTAAAAGGAAGGGCATATAAAGGCTTATTAAGTTTTAAGAAAAGTTTAATAACCTTAAAAAAATAATAAAATAATACTTAACCTTAATATGGGCTGAATGCTGTTAGCCTTAATGAAAAAAATTAAATCTTTAAACGAGTGTATAATAAATGTTATAATAGCCTTATTTATTAACTTAGGTTATATAATAAATGGTATAGGTATTTAATTAAACTGAAAGGTAATTAACGGCGGTATTTTTTATATTTTTAACGAAAAAAATTAAAAAGGTAATAAAGATTTTAAAGACCTAAATAAAGTTATATAGATTAAAAATAAAGTAACCTACTTTAATAACCTTTATATTTAGCTTTAAAGTGTTAAGGATTTTATTAATAGCGATTTTATTAAAGTAAAAAAGTTATTTAATGCATTACTTAAGGTTTTAACCGAAGATGCCGGATTTTAATAATATAGCTATATTTTAAATGTTAAAAAAGTAAGCCTAAAATATAGCTTTAATAACTTAAAAAAAGGCGTAATAATAAAGTTTAATATTAAGCCTATTAATGTAGTAAAATGGTTTAAAGATTATTATTTCATTACTAACGATATTAAGTATAATTATTTCTTAAAAACATACACTAGCATTTTATTTAAATATAAGAAAGCTTAAGGTAATATTATTAATCTTTAGTTACTTATATGCCTATATAAAGCATTGCCATTAGCTTTATAAAAGCTTTTAAAGGTTTTTAATGTAAATATAAAGAAAATGAAGTGGCTTAATACTATTAATTAAAGGGCAAAAACCTTATATATAAAGATAATTAGCCTTATGTTTAAAAGCTTTACCTTTTAAACTGCTTAAAATATTAATAACCTTAATGAGTAACTTTTTAATAAAGAAAAGGCTTATTAAAATAACTTATAAAATTTAAAATGCTTTTAACGATGAGATAATTATAATAATAAGCGTGATTAATAACGCTTATAAGCTAATTAATTTAGCTTTTAATTTTAGTTATTTTATTTAGCCTTTAATAATAATAATAATAGGCGTTTGTTTAAAAGCTTTAAACTTAAAGAATAAAGCTTTAATAAAAGGAGATTGGTAAGATTTAGCGGCTAATTTAACCGTTAAACCTTTCGGTATTAACGTTATAAAAAAAAATTATTACTAAGAAATGAAACCTTTACTTATTATATAAATAAGGTAGTATGGGTGTATGAAAAAAATGTTAATAAGAGAGCTAATAACTTTATAACGGATGGTTATATTATTAAATTAAAAGGAAAAGTAGATGTAAAAATCGACGAAGAAATAAAATATATTTATAAAAAGGAGTAAAATATTAAAAACTTTTATTTTATTTATTTTATAGGGTTTAAAAATAAGCTTATAAACTAAATAATAGCCTTAAAATTAAGGGTTATAGCTTTTTATGTAAAAGAGCAGAAAAGCCCTTAAGGCTTAACTTATAGCTATTATAAGGTGTTTTTTATAATAAAATTAGCCTTATGAAAATATGAAAATATTAAGCGTTATTAATAACATTAAGTATTTATTATTAAATTTAGCCTTAACCTTTAATTGCTAGTGACTATTAAAATATAACTAGCTAAAGGATAAGTAGTAAAAGCTAACCCTATAATAGGTTATAAGTTTAAGAATTTAAAGAAGAAAATATTTTATTTTAAAATAGGTATTAGGTTAAACCTAATAACGTTAAATATTTAAATTTATATAGATATAAAAAGCTTTAATATTATAATTAACCGCGAATAAATTACTTAATGGGTAAAAAACTTTATCTTCTTTAAGATTAACCTTATTTTATTTAATGAAGTGTAATTTAAAACTAAGATTAATATTTAAGTTAAATTTAACTTCTATATTTAAAGGCGAGTTAATATTACTAATATTTACGGCCATTTTTAAGTTATAACTTATATTATAAACTACTTAACACTTAAGATATTAATAAGCATTAATTTTATAACTAAATATAGCGTTAAGCTAAACTTTACCTAATATATTTATTCGTTTAAGTTAGTATTTAATATAAAGGTTAAAGGATAAATTTATAAGTTACCTAAAGCTTTAATAACCTTTAAAGCAATTATTTTAGCAAAGAAAATAATAATTTCTACTATAAGTAAAACTTTAATTAATATTAATTATATAAACCTTTTAAGGCTATTAAACTAAACCGATAAGTTAACGTAGCTTTATTACTTTTACTTAATGCATAAAGCTATAATAAACGCAACGTTTAATAAGTTTACCTTTAAGTAAGTCCTAATAAGCAATAATAAGGCTTAGCTTATAACTATTTATAAAAACTAAAAAGTAAGTTATATTAAGCATTACCTAAAGGGTTATATTAAAGGTTAATTAGTTAACTAAAAGAATATTAAGTTATATTAAAATAAAAACATAACTTAAAAGAAATAAAACAACCTTTTAATATACCTAGTAAATAAAGATAAGCAGGCATATAATAGTTATTATACCGAGACATTACTTAAAATAAAGCTTATTAAAAATGTAAACAAATAGCCCTTTATTTTAAACGACGTAAATAAAAAGCTTAACTACTTTAAACCTAACTTTTATACCCTTTTTTATGGAATTAATAAGCCTAAAAATATTTTTTTAATTAAGTTTATTGTAGGGGTATTTATTAGCATTTATAAGCTTAAGCTAACTGAAAAAGTTAAGGCTATTATGAATAAATATAATATTTTTTGCGATAAGGGTATCGTATTAATGCTGAAGGATAAAAAGATGCGTGTTAATTTTATTAATAGCTGGTAATAGCAGCTAAAGCTGGTAAGAATATACCCTTTAAGGATAAAGGATTAATTTTTCCTTAATAAGGTTAATAACCGCCTTTACGCGTAAGAAAAAATGTTTTTTAAATATTTACTATTACTAGTTACCTACCCTATATTTATTATATAAAAACTAAGTAATAAAAGAAATAATAAAAAATAAGTAGTGATTAATCTTAAACCGCTAAACCGCTTTATTATTTTTAATGTTTATTTTTTACCTAATTAAAAAAATATTATAGGAAATATAATAAGCTATGGTTATTTTACCTTTATAAATGCCTTTAGCTTTTTTTTTAACTATTAATAAGGAAAAAGTATAATAACTATATAATTATTATTAGTTATAAAGGATTAAAGCGCTTTTATATAGCCTTAATGGGGTTTAAAAACTTTTTAGCCTTTACATAATAATTTATAAATAAATTATTTTAAGACTTAAGTTTTATTAAGGCTTATATTAATAATATTATTATTTTTAGTAAGATTACTGAAAAGTACTTAGATTACTTAAAATAAGTGCTTAAAATTTTAAATAAAGCTTAAATCTATATTAGCCCTTAAAAGTTTTTTGTTATATATTTTATAGTAAGATTACTAGGGTATATTATTAATGGTAATAAGATTTAAAAAACCGATGATTATATTAAAGCTTTTAAAAAGTTAAGCTTTCTTAATACCTTAAATGCCTTAAAGATTTATTTAGGCATAACTAAATAGCTAAGGAAAGAAATAGCTTAGTATAAAGTTAAGGCTATATTATTATAAACATATAAGATAGCCTTATTAATGGAAATATAAGAAAAAAAGTTACTGTTAATAAAGGTTTTTAAGTAAGTTAAATAAATGCATACATTAAAAATAACGTTTAAGCTTATTAAGGAAAAGCTAAAAGCTTTTAAGAAGTTATAAAAGTATTTATACACTTAGTATAGCATTTATTATAATAATTACATTAAGTTTATTTTTATTAAGGTAAATGTTTACCTTAAGGCTTAAGGAGCTATGATTTTTTAATTAAGCATAAACTAAAATAAAGAATTTATACCTAGAAAAAATATATCTATTAATTAAATTAAACTTATCCTTTTTATATTAAAGCTTATTATAGCAATTAAAAAGAAATATAGGTTAACTAAAATAAAGGTAACAGCCTTAGTATAGGTTTACTATAAAAATAAAAAGCTATTAATGTTTATATTATTTTAAATGGTTATATTTATTAATTATATAGTTATTAAAGAAATTATTAATTATATGTTAATAAAAATATTAAACTTAAATAAGGTAAATCTAAAGCTAACTAATGTTGCTTCCTTCTTATCTTAATTTAACCTAAATATTATTTATATTTTTAAATTGTTAAATGTAATGTTAAATGTACTTTTAAGGCTACTTATGGTGATTTAAAAGGAAAAAAATGCTTAATTTAAGTTTAGCAAGCTAAATGATATTTAAGAGAACTTAAATGTAGTGTATTTTTTAATGGAAGACACTTTTAATTAAAGCATTACTATATTTATTATTAGCGATTAATTTAGGAAGTAAATTATTAAGGGGTATGCTTTAAACCTAAAATATGGTAAGGTTTATTAAATCTTCTTAAATAAGGTTAAATAAGAGTAAGAAACTATTAAAAAGTAAGCTAAAGAATAATGTAATATTGCTAAAGGTAACCTTAAAAAAATGCTAATAGCTTTAAAGCTAAGCCCTTAAAGTTTATTTATAAAACTAAGGTCTTAGCATTATTCGTGCTTAATAATGGCTTATTATATTATGTTAACCTAAAAGGTAATAAGGGACTTTATATATTTAAAAGCTATGTTAAATTAATCTTTAAATTAGTGTATAATAAAAAGCATTACTTTAGTAAGAATAAAATAATAAATAACCTATAAGGTATATATTTTTTTTGTAAATACTAGTATGTTAAGCAGTTTTATAGGTATTGCCTTATATGTTATAAAAATTAACAAAACTAACAGCCACCTTTAAAGCACTTAATGTTTATTTAAACGTTAAATATTTCCTATTATATAATAATGCTGGATATTATTACTAATATACTTATTATTAGCTTTATTAAACATTATTAAGAAATATAAGGTTATAATAAATTTAATGCTTTATTAATAATGACTTGTAAAAGCAGTAAAAAAACCTTATTAGTTTTTAAAAATAAAAAATATATTATTAAGGATTAGGTGTAAGTGATTTTTTTAAGCTTATGTATGGTTAATTAAGGATTATTAGTAGTTATTATTTACGATAAAAATCTTAAATAAACGTTAAATTTATGAAAGGAGATATTTATTTTACTAAGGGTAAATATATTATTTTTAATAGCCTATTATTCTTAAACTAATGACGCCTTAAAAAGAAAAAACTATACCGTGGAAATTGTTATTTATTTTTACACGGCCATTAACCTTAATACTTTTTAAATAATAATTATAGCTAAGTTATAGCATTATTTAAATAACTTTTTAGTGAATTTAATGGGTAAAAGCTTTAATAAGTTAATGCTAAGATTTTAACCATGCTTTATATTAAATATTTTAAATAGCTAAAAAGGTAAAGCTATTTTTAATAATGTTAAAAAGGCTATTTAAGTGGAAAGATTTAAGAAAGCTATATAGCTAATAAATATAGCTAAAGTAATCATTAAAAAATAATATAATGATAAATATATACTAATAAACCTAAAAATAAGTAATAAAGTTTACTTATGCCTTATTGGTTTCGTAAGGCTATTAGCTAATAAGTTAGATATTACCGGTAAGGGTGGGTTATAAATAATGATTAATTAATGGTTGGCTTATTTCTAATGCGGGGATAAAGCCGGGCTATCTAAGCAGTAAAGCCCCACTATAAGGCTAAGGCTTCACCCGGGCCGGTGTTAATCTAGGTCACATAATATAAAGTTACATAACCATTAGTTTAACAGCCTATATAAAGGTTATTATTTATTAAGAAAGTTAAAAAAAAAGTGGTTACTTACTAAAGTAAGCTTATTTAAAATTATTTATAAGATTTTATTACTAGCTTATAAATTAAACTTTCTTAGCATTTAGGGTGTTTACTTTATAATATTACTAGCATAGCTATATAAACTATTTTAAGGTTAAGACTTTTTTAAAAGAAAAATCCTTAAGCTTAAACCTATAATTATTAATCTTTATGAAAAAAAAAGGAATGAAAGGTTAAATGTTTTATTAATAGGTGTATTTAATAATATATTAAAAAGCTTAAAGTTTTATATTTATATTGTTATTTAAGGTATATTACTAAAAATAACTAATGAAGATTATTTATTAAGCTTTAAGAAATAATACTTAAGCTTATAAAAGCTTATAATTGTAAATATTTCTTAAATTAATTAAAAATATATAAGCAAAAAGGCTTATAGTATTTTAGTTAATAGTTTATAAGCTTTTTTAATATAATGAAGGAATTAATTAAAATTATTAAGAAATGCTAATATTCTTTAAGCTAGTTAAAAATATATAAGCAAAGAAGCTTATAATATCTTTATTAATAGCTTATAAATATTTCTTAATATAGTAAAGGAATTAATTAAAATTACTAAAAAATAGCCCTTAATTAGTTAAATTATATTAGCTAAAAAAGTTAACTAAATTGTTTTTTTTATATTATTTATTTCCGAAGGGGTTACTTTTAATAGGTTATTTATATAAATAAACGTTAATGTTATTATTTTTTACTAATAGTGAAAAAGAAAATGTTAATGCCTATTAGTTAAAAATTTTCCTATTAAATTTTATTATTTTTTTAAATCTTACTTTTTACACCTTTTTATTATTTAAAAGATTTAATTATTTAGTCTATTATTAATTAAGAAATAAACCTATTAAATATTATAAGCAATTAAAACTATTAAGGGTTTATACTTATTAATTAATAATTAAATAGCCTTAAAAAAGGATTTAATTATTAACTTATTAAAAAGTAACTATTTAGTAATAATTTTAACGCTTAATAGAAGTAAGTGTTATATATAATAAGTTTATTACTTAGTATAGCACTTATAATAGCGCTTATAATAACGGTAAAAATACTTATAATGCTTATTATAGCGGTAGTTATATTACTTATGGTAGGGCTTTTAATAGCGTTTATAATAATGCTTACGGTAATGTTAAAGCGCTTAATAGCGTTAAAAATTACATAAGCTTTAACGTATAAACTAGCCTTTATAAGCTTTACGTAAAAAACTATTAACAGCCTTAAGCGTACACTTAAGCTAATTATTAAGCCTACTATTAATAACGCTACAAATAACTTAAAATATATTAATAAAAACCTAGCGTAAGCCTTTAAGTTTATTGCTTATAATTTTATGCATAAATTTTAATATATTACTAATAACTTTATAAATAAGCATATCTTTATAACGAATAGCCTTATGGATAAAATAAATATAATTATAAATAGCCCTTAAAATAACCTTAATGTTGTTAAGGCTATAAATTAATAGCTTTAAAAGAAGGCAATAAAAAGTATAATTAATTTAAGGTGTAATATGTAAAAAAGTTACCTTAAAAAGTAACCTTATAAAAAAAGCTTAAAAAGCTTTAAAAAGCAATTACCTTTTAACTTAAAAAGGCTATAGAAACTAAGAAAAACTTAATTTTTATTTTAACTACTTATAACTTATGTTTAAGGAAACTATTATTAAAGGTTAAGCTTAATGCTTTATTAGTTAAAATAAGCCTTAAAAGATTATAAAAAGCCTTATTTTAAAAGGTTAAAAAAAAAGTTATTTAATAATGTTAAATTAATAGCTGCTAATGATAACTTTGCTATTGTTATTTATTAATATTTTAGTGATGAGTAAATTCTTTATTTTATTTTTTAAAGCTTTTATTATAATAGGAATATTAAAGATTTTATACCTAAAAAGATAACTATTAAGTATGCTATAATTAAGCTTTATAATGCTTTAAAGTAGCTGCTAATTAATGTTTTTTTTAATATTAACGATTTTTTAAGCTAAAAGAAAGTGGCTACCTTTATAACTTACCTAAAAATTTACAGTATATAAGGCCTATTAGCTATTATTATAAAGGCTTATAAAAATAACAATGAAAAGCTTAATAATATAAAGCTATTATTTAAATTAATAATTTTAGCTTTTTACTATTATAAAGCTTATAGCACTTTAAATAACATTATTATAAAATGTTTAACATATTTAAACTACTTTAATTTAGCTTAAGTTAAAGAACTAATGCTTAGTTTTTAGTTAAGCTTAGTTATAATAATGGTATGCCTTTAAAGCAATGTTAAAGGTATTTAAAAGCGCTTAAATATTAAGTATAGTGTTGTAATACTTAAGAAAACTTTAAATGTTAGTATTGTTATTTATAAAAAGCTAAAAAAGATAATTAAAAATTATTTAGCTACTTATTAAAGTATGGTTTAAAATATTATTAATGATATTTTTAATAACTTATATATAAAGGTTAATTATAGGATTAATAATTATATTAAAAACCTAGCTATTAAGGAATTTGTTTAATAGCTTTTATAACTTATATTACATATTAATAAGTAAGCTTTACCTGTTATTTTTAATGTATTTTTTTTAAAGCTTTAAAACCTAATAGCAGTAATAAAAAGGTAAAATACCTTAAAAAGCATACTGCTTTAAGCTTTACTTTAAGCCTTATTACTAAGAAATGCCTATAATAAATTTAATGTAAAAATTAAATAAGTATTATAAAGAATTTAAAAAAGGCTTATAGCTAATAAATTAACCTAAAGGATTTTTTTTAATGAAAAGGAAAATGTTAAAAATAACTAAGTATTTTAAGGATAGCTTTATAAAGCTATCTCTTTTTATAATAAATTTATATATATTTAATATACTTTTTTAGTTAGTTTTATAATTTATTATCTTTATTAATATACTTATTTTTTATTTATTTAAATAGCTTTACTTAGCTATTAAGCCTATTATATTAATCCTTAGTATAATTTTATTAACTACTTTATAATTTATAATAAAAACGTTAAATACCTTAAAGCTTTAATAACTTTAATAACTTAATAGCTTTAAAAGCTTTAATAGCTTTAATAATTTTAAAGCTTTAAAGCGTTAATTACTTTAAAGCTTTAATAACTTTAACATTATAAATAGTTAAATATAATAATATAATAATGGCTTTTTTTATTTTTATTAAATAAGTTATAATTAATTAAAGCTAATTAATTTTTAATTTTATAGCTAATTAAAAGCCGCCTTTTTAGCTAATTAAAAGCTGCCATTTTAACTAATTAAAAGCTATCCTTAAGTCCTTTATTGCTTATTTTTTACGACATAAACCCTTAAGTAAACTTAAGGCAATATCCCATGTGCGAGTAGCACGGTAATGTACTATGCTGTTTTTTCGTACTGTACATATAGTACTATTCACACATGGGCTACTTAATCTGATGCCTTTCTGGGCGGGGCAGCATGTTGTGGCGTATTCCAGTCGTGTGGCAGGCAGATACTGTCTGTACCTGTCAGAGAATGCACACGCAGGAAGGAGGTCACAGAGAACGCATATAAGACCTCCAATGCAGCACTTTCAATTATAATGTTTATATACGCCACAAAACCATGACATCACATGCAGCAGGTTTGCTTTGCTTTCGTGTGAGTGAGTGTCATATAGATCAGGAGCCTCCAGGACACTACTGCTGTGATAGCGTGGCTGTTTGCTAAATACTAGGTTCACTGTTGCTATGAAAAGCAACGGCTGTTGAATCTTTTCCGAACTTCACTGTTGAAGATCTAGTTTTTGTTGGGTTCTCCGCTATTGAAACACAGGGGGCCTTACCTCGTTCTTCTGGAGCGTCATCTTGTTGGTACATGTACAATTCTGCCCATGACGGATAAGAAACTACGAGATGTTGCGGGGTTCCAATATCATCCCTTCGTCAGACTCTCGATTTGATGAGAGAGGTCGGCCTTGATGAGGTATACTAGGGAAAGTCGACCAAAGTTATTCCAATTCTATTGGACGTTATCTACTATGTGATTATGGCAATATGCATTCAATTAATTTAGGTTTGCCCGAACTCAGGGTCTCCCTGCTTGCCGTATTATCAAATCAATGATCCTGGTCGTAATATAGTAGATGTGCAGTGGTAGGTACCTACATAGTTCTCACTCTACATACGTCCGCCTAGCTACCTGCTAGCTGATACATCCATATGCTATGGACGTTAGGAATGCAATACATTAGTAAATACCAGACTATGTACCTACCTAGTCTACCTACTATACGAAGCTTCCCGAGACCCCTCAATTGAAACCCTAGCCCTCTATCATTGGCTTTCCAAGCTTCCTGTAGGCGTCGTAGAGTTACTCCTAGGGCCGACGAAACCGGTATTGAAAGAAGAGTATTATATAAGAGCATCATGATGGTAGTCATCAATTTTCGTATACAAGGGCGGAGGGAGGTTCTAGGCGAAGGAAACTGCCACTTCCGCTGCTACGAGCTTTTTCATACTGCAATTCGTATGGACAAAGCTCGTCTGATGTTGCCTTCGAGATGTCTCGTTTACACGCAACTACTTGCAGGGACGCAGCTACCACTGAGGTTCTCTTCCTTTCCTATGTTTTATATGGAAACCACTCATAGCTTCAGGGTCAGCTAGGTACAGTACAAACATGCAATAACGGTGTCTTATATAATCGATACACGTACCTACCACACATCATGCCCGGATAGGTATACCTAGATGGATACGTATCTGACTCTTATACTCCCACGTCCTTGTCGCAGCAGCTTTGGTGAGGGGTCTTTTGCATATGGCTATTTAAACGTGCAGGGCATGCTTTGGCTTCGGAAATTCTTCCAGACTCCTCAAAGAATTATTATTTGCATGAACACTGAAGCGCGAAGACTAAGACTGTGTTTTGTTCTTGTTCTTGCCTAAGGGTTAAGGCCGGGGGCACGGACTGAGCAGGCGACCTAGCAGCTTAGCTGCACGAACTCTAGACACACGACAGGGGGGCATGCCTACCATGTTCGTACAGTACTTCGTACCTCTTACCACATTGTCAAGATTCTGACCAATTATAGTAGCCCCCGTCCGCCAAAAGCCTGGCGTGCCAAGACTTTGCCCCATTTTGCCCGTCCTCGCTTTGGTCCTGACCTCACAATCCTCTTCCCCGTATCCAGGTGGCCATTGGAGTGATCTTCCCAGAAACCTCCAAAGCTTCCCAACTTTACCATCTCCCATCACCACCTCTCTTGTCTTGTCTCTCTCCCTTATCTTTCCATCTCATCATCCACCCTCTCTCAGCTCTTTCTCACATTCCTTCTCTTGGGATTCAGACATTCACAGCAGCATCGCAGCCTCGTTCGATCCTCTCATTTACCCTCCTTTTGTTAGTCGCAAAAGACCACGCAATCACCAAAAGAGAAACCGACTAGCACCAAGTTTTGTAAACAACCAAGCAACTCTAGCTCAATCAACACTGGCTCTCGCCTAAAGCATCCATCCCAATTGCCAAAGTCCGCTTGTCATCCATTCTAACAATTGTTCGCACCCGACGTGCAACTTGACTGCGAAGGTAGCCCGAGATGGAGCAGCAACAGCCTGCTCCCCAAACGGGGGGCGTCCCTGGACCTACAGGCCGTCGTCTTCATATCGCCCATCGCAGGAGTCCATCCGAGCTCACCCCGCTGATGAGCATGTTTGCAAACCCTGGAAGTAAGTCTGAGTCCTTATCATTCGCTCTCTTTGTGGCTGCCGGCCACTGTCGGATCTCCTTCGCTTTCTTGAGGCTAACCGTGTTGCTTGGTACAGTGGAGCAACTCGCTATTCAGCAGCAGATCGAGTTGCTGCAGCAGCAGCAACAGCAGATACAAGCAACACACCAACAATACATGAATATGGGAATGATGCCACCAGGCCAGTTGGGTCCTGGTGGTTCCTTCAACCCTCTACAGCCAACCATGACCAATATGTCACCACAGACGGCTTTCCAGTTTCCCAACCAGCTTCCACAGCAGCAAAATGTCCCCATGGGACCACCAAGTCAGCCCATGTCGCACCGCCGTAACCAATCGGCCCTCCCCAACATGGGAATGGGACCACCACCGGCTCCTTCCACCGGAGCCTCCGGGTCCGCCTTCGGGCACTTTGATAACTCGTCTGGTCAGCAGAATCGGGAGAATGCGCCTCGAGGAGGGCGAGGTGGCGGCTCCGGTCACCAGCGAAGACATTCTTTAGCTTTGGCCGATGCCAAGAAGGCAGCTGAGATCGCTCAGCAGAAACGAACGACCTCAGGTTTTCAGTTCCCGGCTGCGGGACCTGCTGAGGGCTCCTCTGCCGAGGAACCAAAATCTGTCACCGCTGATACCCCCATAGCACAGGGCTCATCAAATCGTGGCGGACGTGGCGGGCATGGACGGAGTCAAAGCATGGCTGTCAATAGCCGAGGAGGTGCCCGTGGTGGCGCTATGCACCTCAATAATGATACTGGCGATTTTGGTCGCCGTGGCAGCGCCGCTGGCGGCCATGCTCGAACTTCCTCGCGAAACTTTGAGGGCAATTGGCGTAACCAGCAGGGTCAAAATCAGGGTCAAGAACACACTGGTCAGGGCCAGCAGGGGTTTCAG
Organism: Hypoxylon sp. FL0543; assembly: GCA_022578575.1. Taxonomy (NCBI): domain Eukaryota; kingdom Fungi; phylum Ascomycota; class Sordariomycetes; order Xylariales; family Hypoxylaceae; genus Hypoxylon; species Hypoxylon sp. FL0543. The sequence goes on along the minus strand of MU394012.1, from coordinate 446,617 downwards.
CCTGGTCATCGCGTCCGAGGTTCGGTCAACCAGTCTATCTCGAACATTGGGGCATTCCAGTATCCGAACCAGGCTCAGCTGATGCAAATGCCTGGTCAGATGCCAATCATGCAGATGTACCCCGGTCAGCAGCTTAACCCCATGCAGCTGAACCAGCTGCAAGCTCTTCAAGCTGCCCAGATGAACGGTCAGCATCTTGTTGGACTTCAAGGGAGCCAGCATGCGCCTCAGCTGGGTGGTCAACAATCACAGCAGCAACAAAGAAAGACGCTCTTTACACCGTATCTTCCTCAGGCTACCCTTCCCGCGCTTCTTGGTGACGGGCAGCTTGTGTCTGGTATCCTCCGAGTAAACAAAAAGAATCGTAGTGATGCGTACGTGTCTACTTCAGACGGTCTTCTAGACGCGGACATTTTTATTTGCGGTAGCAAAGATCGCAACCGAGCACTTGAGGGTGATCTTGTAGCAGTCGAGCTCCTTGACGTAGATGAGGTATGGTCACAGAAGCGAGAAAAGGAGGAAAAGAAGAAGAGGAAGGACATCACTGATACACGGTCTGGGTCTACCAATGGCAACGCTCAATCCAACAATGCCAATGGAGAGGAGGCAGCTAACGGCGAAGGAGGAATCCGTCGACGCGGCAGTCTCCGACAGAGACCTACGCAGAAGAAGAATGATGACGTGGAAGTGGAAGGCCAGAGCCTCCTTCTCGTCGAGGAAGAGGAGATCAACGACGAGTCCAAACCCCTCTATGCTGGACACATCGTGGCTGTTATCGAACGTGTTGCTGGCCAGATGTTTTCGGGCACACTTGGCTTGTTGCGCCCTAGCAGCCAAGCGACAAAAGAGAAACAGGAGGCTGAACGGGCTGCCCGAGATGGTGGTCGATCTCATGACAACCGGCAGCAGGACAAGCCTAAGATCGTATGGTTTAAACCTACCGATAAGCGCGTTCCTCTCATTGCCATTCCCACTGAACAGGCGCCACGAGACTTCGTTGAGAGGCACCAGGAGTATGCCGACCGCATCTTTGTTGCATGCATCAAGCGTTGGCCAATTACCTCTTTGCATCCCTTCGGTACCCTTGTTGAGCAGCTGGGCAAGATGGGTGATCTGAAGGTTGAGACTGATGCTCTCCTCCGTGACAACAACTTTTCATCCGATGAGTTCTCGGAAGCCGTCTTACGAAGTGTCGGCCTTCAGGACTGGTCTATCGCCAAAGAAGATGAGGCTGCTATTGGTTCTCGCCGCGATTTCCGGGGCGAAAGGACTTTCACTCTCGATCTAGCTGGTACTGGTGAGCTCGGCAATGCCGTTCACGTCAAGACTGAGTCGGACGGGAAGATCGAGATTGGTATCCACATACCTGATGTCACCCACTTCGTCAAGCCAAACTCGCTCGTGGACCGTGAAGCTAAGAAGCGAGGCACAGCTGTTCACCTTGTGAACCGAACCTGCGCTTTGCTTCCTCCTAGAATCGCTTCGGAGCTTTGTACTTTAACCCCCAACGAGGACAGACTTACTGTCAGCATTGTTTTCCGTGTCAACCCGCATACTGGTGTGGTCGCGGAGGGTGATACTTGGATTGGCAAGAGTATTATCAAGAGCAATGCTACACTAACTCTGAAGGAACTTGATGAGGCTCTTGCAAACCAGACCGGGTTTACTCATGACATTGTACAAGTTAAGGACGTCCAAATTCTTAATGTAAGTCTCCTTCAAGCTTTTGTAGAATAATCTGCTAATATTCATTTCCAGGCTGTCGCACAGAAATTCCGCGAAGCACGCTTGGGTTCCGAGGGCGAGCCAATGGCTCCTCTTCGACTGCTCCATCAGCTAGACGATGAGAATATACCTATCCAGCATAACATTTTCGACTCCACGCCTGGCACTGAGCTGGTTGAAGAGCTTTTGCATAAAGTTAACGCGTCTGTCGCTCAGAAACTTGCTCAGGGTCTGCCTGAGAAGGCTTTGCTCCGACGTCAGTCACCGCCGAATGCCCGTCGCTTGCAGACTTTCGTAGAGCGTATGCGGGCTCTTGGATATGATATCGACACCACCAGCAGTGGTACACTTCAGAACAGCCTTTTCAAGGTAGACGACTCTGATATCCGTAAGGGTATGGAGACTTTACTTCTTAAAACCATGCAGCATGCCAAGTACTTCATTGCGGGAAAAACTAACAAGCAGCTCTGGCCTCACTACGCTTTGAATCTCCCCCTCTACACCCACTTCACCGCGCCCACAAGACGTTATGCTGACATCATTGTTCACCGCCAACTGGAGGCCGTCCTCTCGGAAGGCAAGGTTGAATATAACGATGATATTGAGACTCTGGTGAAAACGATTGAATCTTGTAACACCAAGAAGGAATCGGCACAGAACGCTCAGGAGCAGAGCATTCACATTGAGTCATGCAGAATCATGGACAAGAAGCGCCAGGAAGTCAATGGTGACCTAATCAGCGAAGGCATCGTCATCTGCGTCTACGAATCTGCCTTCGATGTTCTGATTCCTGAGTGGGGCTTTGAGAAGCGTGTACACTGCGACCAGTTGCCACTCAAGAAGGCCGAGTTCAGAAAGGAGAAGAGAGTCTTAGAGCTTTACTGGGAGAAGGGAGTCCCAAGCTCGGCCTACGTGCCAGAAGACGAGCGGCCCAAGGCGGCTACCTCGCAGCGTATCTCGAATGCGATGGCAGCTGCTCGACAAGCGGAGGAAGCTGAGAGGGCAAAGAAGGAACGGGAGGAAGCAGCAAGAAAACAAACGGAGACCGGTACTGTGCCCACGGACGCAGCTGAAGCATTGTTCGATGATGACGATGACAATGCTTCTGATATCACGGAAGCTATGGCTGGCGCGTCGTTAGCGGAGCGCCCGACTCAGAGCGTTCCAGGTTCGCCAACCCGATCCACGTCAAATGCTGGTGTGCTTCACCGCACCAGGTCAGACTCGAAGGTTCCCATGGCGGAAGCCGTGGAAACCCGTCTGACAAACAAGGAGAAGTACCTCAAGCTATTTGCATTGAGAGAAGAGGGTGGTGACTACATCCAAGACGTGACGGAGATGACCAGAGTACCCGTGATCCTAAAGACGGATCTCAGCAAGAGCCCACCGTAAGTGAATCCACCTCTTACTGAGAAACATTACGCTAACGAATAAAATAGTTGCTTGACCATCCGCTCGCTCAACCCGTATGCTCTTTAATTATTACTAATGTCAATGTGCTTTGCTTGGCATTTGGGCAAGTGGGACAAGAGCGTCGGCTTTTGGTATGTTGGTTTGAATCATGTAGAGCGAAGTAGCAGAAGGGGGGAATTAGGGTAGATTGTATCTGTGCCCTCGACCAGAACCCTAAGGAGTGTATCTCTTACTGTGTTGATAAAAGTGTTTTGGGACAGGCAGATAGAACTAGGTAGCTGCCGCAGTCAACAGAGATATACGAGATCGTACTGACCTGACCTTATGCTATCTTGACGGCATGTGGTGAAATCATATCATACAACGACAACTTTGCGCAAAGGGCCAGCGTCCTATATTCTGACAAGTCTAAGCGGCATGAACTTGTTGGTGGTGTTTGCAGAGTTTATGTAGGTATATATTATTTACCAAGGGGGCATGCTGGTTAAAAAGAGGATGAGACTTGAGACATGATATATAGTCTGGCACCTAACATAGATTCTGTAGGCCTCAGTTTATGCGGGCATGACGCATGGAGAGCATGGTAACGCGTCAGGCAGATCCGGTAAGATGCGTATCTCGGATGTGCAACCCACCACAACTGCCGTTGTTTTATGTGGCTCCCCGAGATATTGCGACATTGTCTTTGACCAGATACCCACAATTCTCGAGGCTCGATCGGTGTATAATGCTTCCAAGGTCCATCACGGTCCGTCCTGTCCGTCCTATTCCCCTTCACGTGGTGCTTCGCTAGACGTTGGGAACAGGACTCAGGTGGTGAAGCGCGTTGAGGCCGAATCTCGCTGTTTGGCGCCTCGCTTCACTAGATAGATCTACGATGTGACCAAGCAAATAAGAACCCCGTGCGGTGACTATAATGTAACCTTGGCATATGGATGCAGCCAAATTAGCGTGCCCAGCCCTACTAACTAAGAAGTGAGATTAATCGGCGTCGAGAAACGCCGGATACGACACTTGCCCTTCCTGTCATTTTCAACCCCGTATCCACCTATAGCAACCCTTGTCGGCGGTCAACCAGGTCCCTGTAAAATTTCCTGCATTTTTACCTACATACGTGGCGTTAAGGTGAAGGCCATCCATTTACCTCGATTTACGTACTGGTTTAATTCGAGCGATGATAAAGAATAGCTACCTGAAGAAGAATTAACCTCTTTGCTGAGTTTTACTTATGATTGTCTGCGGCATAGATCAAGTTCCGAAGAAGGTTAAATTCGACGCTCAGTTACCAAATCTAGCATGATCTAGGAGCAGCAGATCCGGATTCTACTGCCAAGCCGTGTCACAATACAGCGCCAGTGCGTCATGAAGCTTAAGAAGTCTGTCCCGAAGGTACCTGCATCTTAAAGAATTCGTCCATTGTAAGGAACGTGGCAGCGGGCAAGTCAACCGGCATAGCTGGGTCTCCAGTTTCATTGCTCGGGTCGTTGGCCGTCCGCTGTCTGAAACGGCACCTGACGCACGCTGAAGTGCAAGACCCCCGTGCGCATCCCGCGGGCTTCCTTGCACAAGGAGTCAAAATACCCCTGGTCATCCCCTCAACGCTCTTGGCTGCGACTATCCTTAACCGAATGAACAGATCCGGGCTCCGGCCTGACTAGGCGAACTTCATCTCAAGTTTTTAAGCTATGAGCCTGATTGACGAAGCCCATCCTCATTGGCCGGGATGAAGCTAACTTGCTATCTTGTTTCGTTTCTTGCTCCTATCTCAGCCTAGTCCTCCTCCCACCTTCGTGGGGCCCTGTTCATTTTTGATTCCGAATATGCTGAGGAATCTAAATTGCCCGGGAGTACTAGGTACCCCTTGATTTTCGGAGTCGGAAGCTCGTGGGAGGATGGGCAACAAGCAGATGAAAACGCGGTTCCTATTGTCAAGGAGCCTCAAGGGACCGATGCTGAGGATCGCCCTACCTACTGCCGGCCTACCTTCTTTCCGTGACCCGCAATGTCTATCACATTCCCTATCTACCAGTTGGCAACTGGTTTTAATGAAGTGCTGTTTCCCACCTTTCTGGTCTGCTTGATCCTTTCCCTTCTCATCCCGTACAATTCGTGTCCAACTCCGAACTCAAAGCGCTGGTCTGCTTCCTGCGGGATCAACGTCTTCACTCTCCTTTCGAGCCTCTTGTAATATTCTTGTAATACCCAGGTGGGACTTTAGAACAGCCAGGCTGGTCTTGCTTTCATTCACTTCGACGAACACTCATTTCAACAAACTTTTTTCCAACCCTGTCGTTATCGACTCGACGATTACTTGAAACGAAACGGAGACGAAGATAAAGTATAACGAACACTTAATTAGACAGGATGCCTTCCATCATGAAGATTGCAGGAGCTGTGGCAGGATTGGCGGCCGTTGCTAGCGCTCTACCGGCCTACCCCAAACTGACGACGAGACAAAACCACATCTACAGCCTCGCCAAGCGACAAAACGCCGCAGCCGCCGCTCTCGGCCTTCAAGATGTCGATATCCTGCAATTGTATGTTACCAAAATCATTGTTACGTATTTCAAGTAAACCATACTGACTGGACCTCAGCGCGTTGACGTTGGAGTGGCTTGAGGCTTCCTTCTATCAGCAGGGCTTCGCTAAATTCAGCGATGACCAATTCGTTGCTCTTGGCTTGAACCAGGTTCAGCTTGCTGATCTCAAGGGCATTGGCTCTAGCGAACAGTCTCACGTCGACCTTCTCCAAAGCTCTATTGCACAAGCCGGTGTGCAGCCAGTGCAGCCTTGCCAGTATAATTTCGGCTTTACCGATGCCGCTGGTATGGTTGCTACCGCCGCAATTCTCGAGAGCGTCGGTATTTCCGCTTACCTCGGTGCCGCCCCCCTGGTCTCGGACAGCAAAATCCTCAGTACTGCTGCTTCTATCCTGACCATCGAAGCCCGGCACCAGTCCTTCATCCGCATTGCTTCGGGAGTTGCCGCCTCCCCATCCCCCTTCGACACTCCATTGGGGCCTAAGGCTGTCTTCTCCCTGGCTGCCCCTTTCATCCAGTCTTGCCCGGCCGGTTCCAACCTTATCTTGACTGCCTTCCCCACCCTAACGATGACTAGCCCTGCTCCGGTAGCCGGCGTCATGGCCCTGCAGCAAGGCACCATGTTGAACTTCCAGAGCGATGCTGCTTCTGGGGCCAAATTCTGCGGCTTCACCAACTCTGCTGCGCCAGGTGGCACTGCCTTCTCGGCATTCGACCCTGCTCAGGGTTGCGCTCTCCCGCCTAACCTAGCTGGTACTGTCTACGTGACCCTCACCAGTGCCGGCCCCGCCTCCGGTGTCCTGACGGACGATATCACGCTCGCCGGTCCTATGGTGATGAACCTGAGCTAAGCATCACAACGCGTGGAGGAAGAAAGCAGGGAAGTTCCCTAGTGACGCGCCATACCAATACGTGGTGACAGTCTTAATGCCTATACCGGGGAGGAAACAAGGGCGGCTACCGCATAGGAGCCGTTGAGAAGGGCGCCCTGCACGCGCAAACCAGGAGGAGGTCGAGAAAGGAAAACGAGCACTCGGGACAAACGGGCAGGAGGTCTCGGTAGCTCGCCACAGTACCGTACCACCAGCTTAGACCAATATATCTCGTTGTGCTCCACCGTCATCATCGGATTTGCTTGGTATGTAGCTCGCGACCCCCGTTTGTACGTAATCACCATCAATACCCGAGCACTCCGGACCCCGCCTGTATATACCCATACAAAATATTACGAAGAGACCAGGCGTCAAGAGAGAAAGGGCGGAGGCAGAAGAAAGGAGTTGGTCGTTTTCATTTCAATACTGCACTGTTTTATATCTACAATTATTCTTTTCTTAGTGGTAATGGAAAGGGGAAGGAGGAGAGACATACCTTGGCGGAGCAAGCAAGCTGCAGGAGAAACGAGAAGAAGTGGAGGCGATACCCAATAGCGCGGCTAGAAGGTCGATTTTACTCTATCTCAAAGCATAGCTTGGGAGGAGATTTACGAAATGAAAATCATTTCAATACATTTTTCGTGTAGTCTCTGTTGTATGTAAGTGATTGTGACTCGCTGGCTCGAGGTTTGTTCAATGTACCTCCTGTTTGTATGCTAGGTAGTATATGATATATAGCTGCTGTGTACTCCATCACTTAGTGTTTCCATCTATGTTGGCTCTGTCATAACAGGTGAAGGGAGTTCTAAGCTCTATGTTACGCCTCATGTTATGATAGGAAAGGGGGATGCTTAAGCAGCTTATACCATATAAGGCATTGCTGTGGTGGCTGACAGGTGAATCTCCTTTCGCCTCTGAGATATATATAATAAAACTTCTTAAAGAAATATTCCATCCCTTGATGCCCCCCAATGCAAAGTTAATGACGATACGTGTCTTGTCCAGTAAGTCACATAGAGCCCGGCGTGTAGGAGTAAGTGCCGGCCGAGATGTGTCACTTGACTTGAGGGTTCTGCGACCTGTACTCGTCATTCTGTCATTCTTTTCAGCAGGGCAATCGAGAAATTTCTGTCTTTAAGACATTCTTCCTGCCAGTGCCTACATGTTCAGGTATTTATTATTTTGATTACCCGGGCCATACCTCTAGGTACTTATCCTCAACTTTCTTTTTACATCTCACGGCCACCCGGCTTCCCCTTGGTCACTGTGATTTTCCTCACAACAGATGTCGGCCCAGCGCCCATCAGCATTTATTTTCCTTTTACACACGTGTTCAACACCCTGCTACCAGCAGTTTCTTGATTTCAACACAACAATATCCAACCCAACTACTCTCCAAGAAACTCCTTGGGAGTTGATCTCATCAATCTCAACCCACCCCAAAAAGTTCCTCGTGGATCTTGTCATCCAGAACATTCAATTTACTCGAAATCAAGACTCACATCCATCTATACTCCACTATGAACTGGCAAGGCAGGTAAGCAGCATGCAATTTTCTTCCTATAACGGTCTGTTATGCTGCCTATAGGCCACCCCTATCCATGATGAATGCCAAAGTTCGAGGTCACACTTTCATCTGAAACCATAACTGACGAGATCAACAATTCTGAGCTGATATTTCCTCTTTTCGCCTGCGTTTTGACATTTTTAACATGGAAACCTACTGACAAGAGAATATATCCCAGATTTCTCATCGCCTTCTTCGCCCTTTTGGTCTGCCGTTCTTGTCACGAGGCCGACCTAGCAGGAGGTAAAATGCGACATTGTTCTGCAAAGAGCTATAAAGAAAGCTCGGGGGGGGGGAGCCCTCCATAGGTACATATGGGCGGCATGCACTGCGCCCTACTGTCTTAGGGACTACTTCCGACAGCTATTCTCATTTCCTACGGAAATAAATGTGCAAAGGAATATAGATACTATGGCCCCTACTCCATGGGTACGTTTCTACACCTCTACGTATCAGAGCGCAACTGGACCCTCTGCTGACATGCTGATGTAGGGAGCCTTGGCTCTGTTGAAATAACAGCATCCTTTGCACAGGTTCATCCTTCTGAACTTGAAATTTGGATCGCATCGACTTGCCACGCTCGATGAAAGGGATATAATCCCTTTCGTCGAGCTGGGATCGTCGGTCTGATCGATGTCTAGTATGTGACTCGAGAGTACCTTAACCCTATCTGGAAACTATTGCTAATACCATAGGCCCTCGTGTAGCAACATCGAATACATTCCATAATACGGTACCCATACTCAACCGAATCCTCATGTCCTTCTACACATCAAGCCCCTGTTCTCCTTTCCTTCATCCAAGGCGATCATTGACACCCGGGTTTGTTCTCCACACTCTGATAGCTCGCCACGTCTGTAAGACTTCGGCTTCTAAGGAGGATATTCCTAAATAGGAGTAAGTACTGTTCTCCTTAACCATACCTTACCACGTTTCAACCACGCCGTGGTAATACAAAACCACGAACGGTACCAAGAACGTGGACATCGCAATGACATTACCAAATAACTTAAGCCGCCGAGACAGCGCACACTCGGCGGACTTCATTCATTTCCATCCAAGATTATAAGGCAAGGCTAACACCGAGTAGTATCCAGGATCAGAGGGCTCGTCATGATCCAAGCCTCGAAGGAGGGGGGACGACCCAACGCTTTTGCGCAGGGATCCCTGAACTTACCTACCGTGAACAGGTGGTATACAGACAGAGGAGGGGGTTTCTTGGAGTGCACAAGATGCCTTCAGTTCCGTCCTCTGACTACTACGCTACCCTTGAGGTGGAGCGTAGTGCGCCTGCGCAGCAGGTCACAGCTGCGTATGGCTTCCCTTTGTCACTGCTGTCATGAAACTGCCCCAGTTCTAAGGGTGGTAGGAGTCGTGCTGGGAAGGGAAAGGGCAAGTGCTTATTGTCACTGCTGGCGCCCGGGGTGGTGAAGGTGGTGATGGTGGTGGCGGTGATGGCGGTGGTGGTTACAGTGGTGGTGGTGGTTACGGTGGCGGTGATGGTGGTGGTGGTGGTGGTGGATGACTGCTTAGCATGCACCAAGGTACTCTACGGCGGTACTCATGCTGATTGAAGGTGCCGTCTTAATTTGGCCCTCAGGGCGGATGGTCACTTCGTTGAGAGTTACCGCCCGTCCCTGTCGCAAGCGTAGCCGCGACCGCAGGGAGAGTTGCGCCTAGTGGACCTCAAAATGGCCAGTAGACCATCACAACCGGTATCGAGAAGAGTGCCGGCACGAGCCTAAGGGAAAATTTTGGCATGGAGGTTTTCACAGGCAGGCGTTTCATTGTTGAGGCTTTGAGATTTGATGGAGGCGAGCCTCACCGGCCCGGCAGGCTCAGGTTTTTGGTATCTATCTTGATAGGTCATCTCTGTCAGGGATGGATATATGTATTCATAGTCGGCATAGTTGGGCGACTTGGGACTAGTTGGCATGGATATGTCGACCATGTCCTTGTTTGAGGCACGCAGCCATGCTGCAATTAGCCGTCCCGACTTCAAATCATCAGACCCTCACGACTAGCCTAACTTAGTCTTTTGTGACCTTTCTCTGGAGTACTACATAGATGGACGATGACATCCTGTTGGGGACGAACCGTCTAACTGAGATAAATATACAAGAGATGGCATTTACATCCTATTTATTTAATAGTCGTAAAACCCCTTGCCGGTCTTCTTTCCCAGCCAGCCAGCGTCTACCATCTTAGCGAGCAAGACACTCGGCCTGTACTTGGAGTCACCTGTTTCCTGGTGGAGGACCTTCATAATAGCCAAGCATGTGTCGAGTCCAATGAAGTCGGCAAGTTGGAGCGGGCCCATCGGCACGTTGGTGCCGTTCTTCATGATGGCGTCGATGGAATCCCGGTCCCCGACACCAGTCTCCAAGCATATCACGGCTTCGTTGATATACGGCATTAAGATTCGGTTTGCTAAGAAACCCGGAGAATCCGCGGATACGGAGGGGATCTTGCCCATGGCTTTGCAGAAAGCGACGGCGGTATCCAGTGTCTCCGCGCTTGTCTGCAGCCCGCTGATGATCTCGACGCCCTTCTGCACGGGCACCGGGTTCATGAAGTGAGTCGATACTACACGAGAGCTTGCTGATGTGTCGTTAGGGTCCTTAGTAGTCGCAGCAGCGATCTTCGTGATAGAGATCGACGATGTGTTAGTTGCCAGGATAGCATGTTTCGGGCAGATTCCCGCCAGTTTGGCAAATATGTCGAACTTCAACTGCGGGATCTCCGGCACAGCCTCGATTACGAAGTCGACGCCGGAGAGCTCCTCGATAGCTGTCGTGGGCGAGAGTCGCGCCCTCGCCTCATCGGCCTGTTCCTGGGTAATTCGTGACTTCGAAACATCTTTAGACAGGAGCTTCTCTGTATACCAATGAGCGCTTCCAAACCATGTCGGAGAGGATGACATCATTGGGAAATAACATATAACGAACCTGCGAACGAGATGCCTTTATCCAGAGAGGCTTGTGACGAGTCGACAAGTGTAACAGGGACAGCAGCTTTCTGAGCGGCAACCAGAGCAATTCCCAATCCCTGGGGGAGTATGAGTTGAGTCGTGATATTCTCGAATGACATGTGAAAGAGGGAAGCTTACCATTTGTCCCGCGCCCAAGACGCCTAGACTCTTTACCTCAGCCGCATATCGAGCTGAGCTGGAGCTGAAGTGTCTGATTTGGCGGCCGAGCCGTAGAGCTCTTATTCTCCCCATTGAACTCGCCATGTTGATATATCTGTACTGAAGAATATGAAAGCGAGTGAGCTCAAAGTACGAGGTACTAAGGGAAGTCAAGGTGCGGGTGAGGACCGGCCAGTTACCGGATAGCCTCGGGCTACGGATATATGTGGGGCATCTGCCTCGAGACTCGGAAGGGGTACGTATCTTTGGCTGACCGCACGGACCAGTACCATGGGTCCCGCACTTGCCCCACCTATTGAGAGTCCGTTGGCGCGTCATTCCGTAAATTGAGACGCGTGAGTCGCGTTTTCAATTTATACCAATTTGAAGCTGCCCCATCCCGTCTTGGTAGGTATACATGACAGTCCAAGACTGAACCACGAAGAGAAGTCTGGCGTAGGGAAACAATTCCTCGCCGCCGATATGGAGCCCTCAGAGGGTACGACTACCGATGTAGTGCATCCCGAAGTTCGGGCGCATATTAACAGTCTCGTCTCAGCTGTTAGTGTTCTCCTAATAGGCCTCTTGGCAGCAGCATTACTGATCGCGCTCCTGTAGCTTGGTGGTTTCAGCGCCGATGATGACGGTCGATACGTGCTCGGAGACTCCGCCCTGGACGTCCTCAGGGATATCAAGAAATGGATTCGCTTTTACGACGAGAAAACGAACCGAATGGACGTTGCGCGATGCTTGGCCGAGGCGAACGTAGTCGAGGGAGATCTATTACACATTATTGCTTCCTGGGCTGAAAATGCGACTGATAGCAAGTTCAAGGCGAGGGCGGCACTGGCGTGCTTGGAGATTCTGGTGCCATTGACTTGGCCGCTGGAAAGGGATCTTGACCAGATGACAGTCAATCACCACCGACATCTTCCAGTTCTGCAACTCGCCCAAGTTGGATACAAACGTGCTATTATCAACTTCGATGCCGCCCAGATACTCCATAGCGCTGTGCGAGTTGCATTGCCTTCTATGGCTTTGTCCCGCAACGAACGATCCGCCCGCGACGAGGGAATTATCAAGCTAGTTCTATTATTCCTGCGGAACGTAGCCATGATCTCACCGCCCCCTGGTGTACAGGACGACGGGGACGAAACCCAGATATCTCGTTCGGCTCTAATCGATGCGTTTTCTTATCAGGATATCCTTCTCACGCTCCTAACAATAGCCTCAAATATGGGAGATGACTTCAACCAAGAGGGCATCATTGTGATGGAGATCATCTTCCATCTTGTCAAGCGTGTCGACGTCAATAAGCTGTTTATGGATGACAAACAGCTTGGTAAGGCCCAATCGAACGAGCTTACAGCTATGATGAATAAAGAAGCGGCATTGCACCGGTCCTACAACCGAAAGGCGCCCTCCAGACATAATCGATGGGGAACTATGATCTGGGTGGATCGGGGTGACGGCAAGGTATCGACAGTCACTGGCCAGGATGCTCTACTTGATGCAGCAACTAGGCAGCAGAAGATGGACAGTAGCAAAGTATATCGACCCCCGCGAAGACCCAGGAAAGGGGAAATGGAACCGAAGGATCTTGGACCTCCGGTGTCGCTCAATTCAAGAGCACGCCAGCAGCTGAGGGGCTTCGTGGAAGAATTCCTAGACTCCAGCTTCAACCCCCTTTTTCAACATATCCGAAAGAAGCTCGACAACCAAAATGATTACGTCTTCGAATATCACTACCGGCAATTCTTCTACCTTGTATCGTGGTTTTTGGAAGCTGAAAGGGTACGGCAGAAGGCTGCGAAAGACCAAAAGCCAAGTAGCGCCGATGATATCCGGCCCTTCCACCTCGTCGCTGCTGTCCTTAACCAGCAGATGTTCATCACGTTAAATAGGGCAATTGGCGACTCTCTAGAAAACAAGCGCTGGCAAGAACTGTGCGCTGCTATGCGATGTTTCACGCAAATTCTCCTGACAGTTCAAGAGATGTCAGAGTCGGGTAATGAAGAGGACGAAGAGATTGCGGAGAACATCCTCAGTCGCATATTCTACGAAGAGGAAACGCACGATCGAGTTGCCAATATTGCGAGGAACTATAAAGACCAAGGTTTCGAGTATCTTGATGCTTGTACCGAGCTCACACATACCTACCTCCGTGTTTTAGAGGCCTACTCAAAACAGAACGTAGACATGCAAGTGCGATCACGACGGCGTGTACGAAAGAAGAAGAAGGCCGCAAAAGCCGCTGGGCAAGACGAGGAGAACCCCGTAGAAGAAGACGATGAATCTGAAAACGATCAAGCTAATGCGGAGCGAACATCGCGCGAACGGAAGTTTGATTTCAGTCGCTTTGTGAATCGCTTTACCACCCAAGGCGTGGTGGACACATTCGTCAAATTCACTAAATACTACCAGGACCTGGACGATTCTCAATTGAAGCGGGCGCACCGGTACTTCTACCGCGTAGCTTTCAAGCAGAACATGAGTGTCATGCTTTTCCGGGTTGACATTATACATTTATTTTACAGCATGATAAAGGGCCAAGAACCGCTGGATAAGAGTTCTGCGATGTACAAGGAGTGGGAAGAACTGGTGAAGCAAATACTCAGGAAGTGCATCCGCAAGATCGAGGATCGACCCCAGTTGATCATCGAAATGCTGTTCTCGAAGTTGAATGCAACTGCGCATTATCTGGAGTATGGATACGAGAAACAGACCTTAGCACAGTCCAAACCGGCGGCTGAGTTGGAGTTCCGACATATCGTGGAGCGGGATCAACAGATTGCAATCGCTGTCGGTGTCTTACTAGACAAAAACCTGGCGGATCATGTTAACTGGGTCAAGAGCCAGCTATCTGCTGCAGAAACGGAAAGGAGGGCCTGGGAAGCAGCAGAGAAGGCAATGCCCTCTATAGAAGCAGGTGAGAAGGAAGGCGAAGAACAGAACGCGGAGAATCCTTCCACGAAGGAAGCTCCTCCCATTTCTGTTCGGCCGGATACCGATGCTCGCCGCACCGCTATGTTCAAGAATTCCCACCTCCGCCTTCTAATGAAACTGGTCGGCTTCGAGCCCGTCGACCCAAGCGTAGACGACCCACCCGAACTGCACTGGGTTATCCCATCCCACTTAACGCCAGACCAGCTGCAGGACTCCTTAGATTTCATCAAGAAAGCCGAGTTCAACCCGCCGACATTCGAGGATGGCAAACTAGCTGAGGATCAACTAAGGAGAAAATCTGCGCCGCGGAAAAAGGCCGTCTTCGATGACGACGATGACGGTATTGACAACGATGACGACGATGAGATCCTGTTCCCGGCAGGCGGTCCAACGAACCGCAAGGTCGCCGACGCACACCTCGACAAGCCGAAGAAACTACGCCGCCGGCGGCGAAAGGGCAGCGACGCGGAAGGGCTCAACGAGGAAGAACTCGAGGAGAAAGCGCGGGCGCGGAAGGAGCGCGAGAAAGCCAAGGCGAGGCGCTTCAAGAGCGAGCTCTTCGTGCATGCCAGCGACGACGAGTCGGACGACGACGGCGAGCGCTGGGCTGAGTTCTACGCTAACGAGGAGCGCATACGGCAGCGGCAGCAGCAGAATGCTGCCGTGAATGCTGCGAAGGGGATTGCGACTACCGGGGCTGCAGCCGTCGAGGTGCCGAAGGTGGAGAAGAGGAAGGCGAAGGCGTTGGTGGAGGATGAGAGTGATAATGACGATGACCTCATCCTGCCGCAGGATTCTGATGACGAGGATGGGGATGCGGAGGGTGAGAATGGCACCGACGATACGCCGCTTTCGTCTAGTCCGCGGGCCGGCTCGTCGTCGGGCGCGAAGCGCAGGAGGCTTTCTAAGGAGCCTTCGGCCCGGCCGTCGAATACGGACGGCGACGTCGATATGGAAGATGCCGACGATGAAGACTTGCCTGCTACGAAAGCGGCCCCTAGACGCCGGAGAGCGGGGTTTGTGGTCGACAGCAGTGATGAAGAGTAATGACTTGGGTTAGGTAGCACGGGAAAGATTGCATCGTTTAGGTGTTATGGTGGGGTTTAATGGGAACGTGAATGCTACGGTAAATACCTGAAATAGGAGGTAGCCTTGAATAGGATTTGTACATTTACGATGTTCACTTTAAAGAAGATGGCTTCCTGGTGGATGATTGGTTGATTGTGGATTTAAGGAGTGACTAGGTAGGTACCTAGGTTATTCCCTCGATACCTGCGGCCAATGTAACTATATACAAGAACATGCTGAAATCTCCAAATCCGCCACGACGACTGCCGCTTATTCAGAGTCGATATATGCGCCGACGAAAGCGTTTAGGACATCGTTCGCGGTGGAGTCAAGTGTTGTTTAGTCCTTCTTCTATACTTAGGTTAGCATAATTGACACTCAGATTATGACGCATAAATGAAGAGAGAGAGAGAGAGAGAGGAAGGGGGAAAGAAGTCGGCCGGGGGAGGTGGACGTCGATAAAGGGGGCTCTTACGGGGCAGTTGGTGCAGCCGCAGTTCTGCTCGCACTTGCAGGTGCCCGAGCTAGCGCAGCTGCAGGCGCCGGCGGAGTTGCAGTTGCAGGCCATTGCGGTGGGACAACGACGAGTTCGTTATAGTGTTAAAAGAGTTATAGAATGGTAGTAGTGTAGTTGTGATACAAAGCAGCGATGTTGCAATCGCTCAGGTCAATTGCTGATTGGTCGGCTGTGATCGAAACGGAACGGGCAATTGTTGGTGGTACCTTGGACGACAAGGTGTTTGTGGCCATCAAGGTAGGAGACACACGGCTATATATATACGCAGCTGGAGACAGCATTTTAGTATCATGGATGTTAGTAATGTTCCGAGGTTATGGGCTCGAGGAGCGATGCTGGAGTACAGTTTGTTGGAGACAGACTTGCTTTGTGCAGTGTGCCAATATGTGACTAGTCGATATCTCTGACGACACGACAGCGTTCGTGCTCGTAAGAGAGACGTCAGCGGCCCCGGTCTGAGCCAACTGAGCTGCGCCGGAGAGCAGCGGGGTGGTCCCGTTTTAGTTTAGGGAGGAAACTAGTGCTGGAGTCTTGCCTAAGGGGGTTTCATGCTACCATCAGGTGCTGTATACCACGATTATCTATTCGTTGCGGACTGTGGTCACCAGGTGTGGAGTTTGCAGGAACTCGACAAAGCAAGTATAACGAAGCTACACTAGGGAGCAGGACTTGGCTTTCAAACTTCATCGTTGTTCAAAACAGTGGCCGTGCTATGCCGCTAGCTACTACCAGGTCAGAGCTCCTTCATTGAAAGCTCTCACGTATTGTTCATTTACATCGTTTGCCGGATTCCGTCCGACGACAATCCCTTGCATCCATCCCATTCCGTGCCGTGTCATATTCGTAAGCGCACCTAAACTAAGCCACCAAGTTAAGAACCCAACACCGTTCATCTAAGCCTTCGTCCTCTGGCCGTAGGCCTTGGTCACGTAGTCGCCGTCCTTGACGATGAGGTCCTCGGGTCGGTAGTCGTGCTTGCCGGACAGGTAGCTCTCCAGGATGGCCTTGGTGCCGGCGGCGTACCGCTTCTGCGCGTCGATCGACGTGCCGGACATGTGCGGCACCATGGCGTTGCCGCCGCCGAACGGGTTCTTGGCGTATCGCAGGACGTGGTCCTTGGGCGCCGGCTGCGGGAACCAGACGTCACCGCCGTAGCCGCGGAGGTGGCCGGACTTGAGAGCCTCGGCAACGTCCTCCTTGACGACGATGGCGCCACGGGCGGTGTTGACGAGCCAAGAGCCTAAAATTGTCAATTATTTATCCTTGGAAATCGTTGCGTGACGTGGCGTTGATTGTACTTACCAGGCTTCATCTTAGCAATAAGGTCCTTGTTGAACAGACCGCGTGTCTTCTCATGCAGAGGGCAGTTGATGGTGACGACGTCGCACTGGCCCAGCATCTCCTCGAGGCTGTCGACGCGGCGGCAGCCGATCTCCTTCTCGACCTCGGGCTTGAGGGGCTGGTAGTCGTAGTACAGGAGCTCCTTGCAGTCGAAGGCCTTGAGGCGGCGCAGGACACGCTCGCCGATGCGGCCGACGGCGACAGTACCGACGACCTTGTTCTCAAGGTCGTACTCGTTCTTGGCGGCGGCGGCGACCTCCCACTCGCCGGCCTCGATCTGCTCGTGTGCGGGCACGAAATTGCGCACCAGCACCAGAATGGTCATGACGACGTGCTCGGCCACGGACACCACGTTGGAGCCCGTCACTTCGGCTACCGTGATGCCGCCGTTCGTCTTGTTCGCCGCGTTCAGGTCCACATGGTCGGAGCCGATGCCGGCCGTGATGGCGAGCTTCAGCTTCTTGGCCTTGGCTAGTCGCTCGGCGGTCAGGTAGCCGGGGTGGAAGCTATTAATTCATTAGTCCATTGTTGGTGAAGTGCTTACTCCCTCCTCGTTCAAACTAGGTAGTATTCGTTTTATTATCTCATCCCCGTCTACACCCATTGGCATACGGTGTTTTTGGGCATTCGGGGATATTTCTGGGGAGGTCACATACGGTGTGGTAATAATGACCTCAGCGTCTACGAGTTCCTTGTCGAAGGTGGAGTTCTCGCCCTCCTTGTCGGACGTGGTAACGAGGGTGTGACCTTGGTCCTCGAGCCATTTTCGCAGTCCCAATTCGTTCTCAGTTGTTCCCAGGAGGTCAGGCACCTGCAATTGGGTGGAAGAAAGATGGTTAGTCTCATGCTATCGACGCGGGGACAGAGGGAGAGTGGTGGTGATGTGACTTGGATGTGAGATTGTCTGCATTTTCCCGTTACCCCACACCTATTCATTGTACCCCTCGATCTCACCGACCCCCTGTCTTCTTTTCCCCCTCCCTCTCCCATCCTCTACATCTGCCGCCATACTCCAGTTACCAAAGAGAGACCGTTGCATGCACGTTTCAGCCAATTACGCGTCGGTTTCCTTCCATTGGACGACCAACCTGCTCATGGCAAGAAACGGCATTGCGGGGAGACGGCAGACACTAGAGGAAGCTGAGGGTGGAGAAACCTTGGTATCTTCGGAATAGGAAAGTAAAAGTCCTGTGTTGGAGGAATTGTGTAACGGATAGGATATTCTCTTTTCTTTCTTCGTGTTACTCACCTGTTGGGCGTGGATACCACCGTCGTAGAGGACCGCTAGAACTTTGACCTTTTCACGTTTCGTAGTCAGTAGACGCGTCGAAGCGGGTATTCGTAGTGATGGAGGGTAGAACAGAGGCGCGGACGAGCTCTTGGGCGTCAGCGCTGCGCGTGACGTCAAGCCAGCGCGCAGCGCCGAGCCGGGTCGAACATTGGTAACAGAACGAGCTGCAGCCGTGGCCGTAGAGAGTGCCCGCGTAGAGATGGGACGAGTAGTGCAGCAGGAGGAGAGGGAGCGAGCTAATAATACCATTTTGAATTTGTCTTCAAGTCTGTATCCAATGAGACCTAACAGCCGTAGGCGAGAATATGCTGAATTGGTAACTTCGAGTGAGGATTACACCTTGTTAATGAAGCTATTTGCGGATCCGCTCGAGCTTCCTGGGGGAGACTCGATTACGAAAGTATGAGAGTAGAATGATCAAAAAGGAACAGGAAGAAGGAAGTCTATGACGGCGGGACATCGCGGCCATTTATGGATTGGGGCTGGCGTCGCGTACAAAGGAGGAGCAGAGCTCCAACGGGGACCACAAACGGTATCTTTCGTCCGCAGTAGCAGGGCGGTTCAATGAACATAGCTCGCAGCTCGGGAAGCGGAGGGGTGGACACATTCGGAGAATCTTTTAGCTGCTGTTTCGAACGCGCAGAGCTAGCCAGACCTAGATAGTCCCCGTTGCTTAACGGTCTGTATTACTCTCGGTCACGTAGTAGTCTCCAACGTGGCCGCTAACTAGGAGCGGTGGCTTTCTGTCAATGTGGACTCATGTACACAGCAGGAAGTGGCCGAGCGGATGTAGGAATATCCAGGAACATGGGCATATGAGGTACTCCGATACTGCAGATAGGGACCATCATCTTACCAGTTCGCAGCCTCTGGACGCAACATTGGACGCTTGTAGAGGCCGCCCAACCCGCGTGGGAGATGTATATCCCGAATATTGGTCCAAGGGCACTCGGCAGCCCGCCGGATGAGGCTCGGCGATGTTTCGGTGTGTAAGAGCAGGGTCCCGCACCTTTGACGCCCCTCGCCCTGTGGAGCTTGCTAGTGGGCGCCGCACAAAGTCATCGATCGTCAGCTGAATACCTCGCGGCCCGAGAATTTTGGAAGTTATCCAAGCTAAGCTGGCAACTATGCTAGCTTCAGAGAGCGCTTTGTCAGCTCTGTGGAGAGTCTTAACCATAGCCGAACGATAATGGGACTATCACGTACATGACTATAAGTTTAATCAAGTCATAGAGCAAAGAGGCTGTTTATTCGGTCATCGGTGAAGTGGGGGTTCCGAAGCTCTACCCATGCGCACATATGTTTGCGGGGAAGCTTGCCAAAGAGTTGGAGCTAGCCTGCTAAAGGAACTGACGAACAAGAAGCCAAGACGACAAAGGGGTAACGGTTGAGAAGGGGACTGGCAGGCAGCGCTTCTAGATCTGGAACAATGAGGCGTCAAGCTCGATGATTGGTCGAGTCATCTCCAACTTAGTAGGAGATGGGTATTGTGCGTGGTCAACCTCCCGACATAACGTTTCCAGCGCTTCGCGGCAGTTCTGATCTAATCGTAAAGATCACCGGTACGCCATATGCATACCCGGCGGAAAGGGCATATTGAATGATAGCTCGTAATCGCAGTATTATTCGGCATAAATCCAACGTTGTCCCCCGGGAATAGTTATTTACCCGCATGAGAGCAGAGCTTACTGTTACATGAGGTCCTTGGCGAGTCAAGCAGGCGCCCTTGAAAGGCACTCGGGATCACTCCGAATTGGCTATCCACGCGCCCTCGATGGGATTAATCTGCCTGCCTGCGTTTTCCGAAACACCGAGAACAGTGCACGTAAACCATAAGTGCTTGAGATTTCTGTGGATCCCTAGAGCAAGGGGATCGGCAAACATGAGCCTATCTCCAACTTTGATGTAAGGTCGTTAGGTAGGCAAGTATGTCATGTACGTCTCTTCTTCCTCCTGCATTCTGATATACCGGTCTATGGCCTTACCAAACCCCGTTTGATCTATAGAGTCATGAAGACGGCCGCGACCATTGTGATACCCAAAAGTACTGCGCTTGCTCTTTGCGTCACCGCGGCAGCCGGAACAAACGGAGTCTGAGTCGGCGCAGTGACAGAGCCGGTTCCCTTACTACCGTCACTACCGGTGGTGCTAGAGTTCGCAGAATTGGCCGAAGTGGCCGGTCCGGGATTCGTCACGTTGAAGAAATTGCCTGCCAAAACCTTGTCCGCCAGTGCAGCTTGTGTCAAGACATTTAGGGCGTTGAAGCCTTGCCGATTTGCAGCTGCCTGCTGAAGGACGCTCAAGTTGTCGTCAGTGGCGTCCGACGTGTCCACCAGGATCTGCGTATATCGGTGAGATAGTGGGATCTTGGCCGGAGGTGAAGGCCCCAAGTACTCTGCGAATGCCGCCTGTCCTGAGGATTTCTGGAAGAGAAAGGCATTTGTACTTCCTGCGGTCGTGTTTATTGCCGTCGCTGTCGTGCTCTGCGTCAAGCCAGTCTGCAGCCAGTGGAGCAGAGTATTCGTCGCTGGTGGGTTGTTCGTGGGGATATCTAAGTCAATCATCAACACCGCGAAAGACGTTCCATCCACCTTGGATGCCGTTCCAATGCTAGGAGCTGTTTGAGTTGCTAATATGCTTATAAGCTACTTTGCGCTATGGTAAGAATCTTATATCTGCACGGCTCACCAGCTTTTTCCAAGACATTTCCTCCATTCGCCGAAACAGTTCCGTAAGAGACAATCAGAGTAGACTCTGCGCCAGGTTCAAAACCTTTCGGAGTGGCGGCCAGCGCCGTCGACCCTATCGCAAGGATGAGAAGGGATTTAGACAACATCTTGATTCGAAATTCCAATAACCTGAATTGACCAGCAATACAGGGGGAAAACGAATGAAATTATCACCTAAAATGGTCAAACAGAAAAGTGTATGGAACTGATTCTAGGGATAATGGAGATATTTGAATAACCTCTTCCTGTATTATTGAAGATCCCGTGTCATATTCGGCGTATCGGTCTTTTATAGCGTCTCATCAGTTGAAACAAGGACGCGCGGACCTGCGACAGCGCCCAGAACCAAGCATTGTCAAGATATCGACGACATAGAGCCCTGCTACGATTGATGTGTTACGGCATATCCTTTTGGCTTACTTGTACGAGAAGCCAAGAGAATGATGCAATTGATGTTTTCAGCCAAGATCTGTCGTCGCAATCTCACAGTCCTTGTGCCTGACATGTCGAGCCGAAGACTCTATTCCTAGAATCATTTAGTGGCGATTCCTTCCGCTCTTGGTCAAGTGCAGAAGCAGATATGGAAACGTCTGGGCTTCAAATCCTTGGTAGGAAAGTCGTCAGCGCGTCGCGTCTCTTTCACATAAGAACATTGTATGCAGTCGTCAAACACAGGTGTGAAGCTATTCAAAGCCAAGGGTGAAGTTGGTTTCGTTCGGCTTCTTATTCTTACTAGGGGATCAAGATGTCAAAAGGGGGAGGGTCGATCAAAATCGATAATAGGGTAGGTAGGTAGGCAGGATGGTCATTTTCTTATGCATCTAAGCAGTCTAGTGTATGGCGTCAGGGGTATAGTTGAATGTATTCCTCCCTACGTTCCTTCCACTTCACAACTGTTCTGAGATAAAGTTCTAAAGATTAAAACCTTGCAAGTATCGCGCGACTTTACCTACCTTCGGACTTTTCATTAGATATTAATCGCCTCATCTTCTTGGCTTGAGATTATTGAGCCAATATTCCTGACCTGTAACGGGATGACACAAAGTCACCACGAAGGCACGGAGAAGACAAGTTACAATTTTATTCCAACACCTAAGCGTGCGTACATTCAGATACCGCCATTTCGACAGAGAATGCCACCTTCTCCGACCAGAATGCCTTTGTTGCTCGTATCTAGGATATGAGATGAGCCCGACACCCCGTCTTGAAGTCTGCCTTGCCTGGTATTACCAGAAGGCTACAAATTACGGTCGATATGGGCGCAGACAGCACTTGAAACAGACCGGCCTGGGTGGCCTGCCGAAAGTTGAGCTGAGAATCCCCAACTGCAGCTCCCCCCGGCATTGGTTTCAAAACTCAACGAAGCCCAACAGCGTTTGCAGCTAGAAATTGCCTACTTCACAATTGGCTCATGGTCGGCTGTCCGCATGCTCAACCAGGCGGCAAGGAGGCCTCATAGGCAGAGATATCAGGCCTCCCGCAACAACTCGTGGAGGCCATCAAACGGGTTTACAGAAAGATACCTATGTATCTTTCGCATACTCAGGCTGCCGTTCGGAGCCATGTCGCGATACGCCTGCTATATAATACTGCCCGCTTCGTATAACGTATACTCAAGCAGAGCCAGCGAAGTACTAGCGAGATACGATGGTTCTTCCACCCTGGTATAAGGCTGTTGCTTCTAGCACTTGAATACACCATTCATTTTGACGACTCGTTCCACTTGTCATGGGTGGCTATATCTCAGCAACCCAACAGTCCGTCATCAATAGCTGACTGCGCCCAATCCACTCCTGTTCCCTACCGTTTGTTCAGTTACACAAACCCTTTCTTCGTCGAAGATGGTAGCAAATTATTGGCTTTTAATCTGTAATATTCGGTGGAATTCCCCGCGTCTAGATGGTGCACCGCTACCGAGACCCTTTCACAAGAGGGCCTTGCTATGTTGGTACCTACTAGACGCATGTCTACGAGCATGGCCTCCTGGTGACCCACGTATGCCTTGTGGTCATTACTCCGACAAGCGGGTTGCCTCGAACTGTCTCCACGTACTAGGTGATTCTTTATCATCTGAACCTGTCTTCTGGTAATTCCAAGGTTTCCGTAGTAGGTGCAGGTTCCAACGTTGTTCAGACCATATTCACCCTCTAGTCACAGCCGCCAGTCCTTATTGAAAACAATAACCTGCTTTATACTGAAATCTTTCGTCAGATTGCTCTTTATCTACCTCTACAGCAGCGACAGTTTCACAGAGCTTAGTCTGCTACAACACCTAGCCCGTTTGTACTCTCCCACTGACATATATCCGCATGCCACAACCATGGATCGGTGAGAACACTCTCATATTTTCCAATCTACTGCATGAGATAGCTCTTGGAGTAGTTTTTATATCTAGACCCTTGCGATCCCTCTACACTAGTTGGCTAACCCAGTCTACAGTAAAGGGCGCGCACAGAAGTCTAACCCGTGCCATCAGTTTCTCAGGTACGGTAGATGCAATTTCGGGGACCGGTGCAAGTTCTCTCACGACAGATCAGCATCTTCAGCGTCTTCATATCAGGCGGCGCAGAAGAGCCAGCAAGGGCGCCAGGGTCCAGTCGAAGACCGCCTTCGAGAATGGAAACGATTACTGAACCAAAGCCCCTCAACCCCACGTTCCACCCATTCGACTACCATCGCGACCCATCAAGCATGCGATCGCTTCTTCAGGCTCGCTCTAGAGTTAATGGAAGGAGACGTCGGGGGTTCACAGGAGACAGTCAAACTTATGGCTAAAGATGACGGCCTAGGATTCATCAAGCATCTAATCAATCGAGAAATCCCAGATGCCACAGACGGGCTCACCAAACTCCGCCTCTGGCAAAACCAGATACAGCCGATGTTCCAAGTTCTCACTCACCCCCGGGTTATTGATTCCAACGTGCTTGAGCAAGAAGTTGCTGCCATCTGCAATTTTATCCAGGGTGTCGGCGGTAAACGAATGAGAACGCTTTTTGACTTCATCCTTGATTTACTTAAAGCTCCCTCCACTATGTCCGCAGCAGGAGATGATCAGTACGGAATATCCACTTGTGAGCTTTCGCTCTCTGTCCTGTCTACGATGGTGGATTGCAACACAAGTAACATTGTCAACGACAATTTTGGCCAGATTGTCGAAAAATTCGGGCATATTGTCCAAGATGCTGACAATTCTTCCAATGAATTTTCGAAGCTGCAAGCTCAGAAATTTCTGCAGTACCTCCGGCGACGTCTTGGGGTTGGTGATGCACTAGCCGAAGCCAAAGCAGGAAAGAAGGCTCCGGTAACGCGAGCCGAATTCGTTATGAAGAGAGATCTGCCTGGTCGACTTTCAGCAGATGGGCCGCGCCATGATAATGATTCCGAGAACATCTGCGACATTACAATTCTGCCTACTCACCAGGAAATTACCTCCACCCGAAGCGAATACTTGCCCACTACGGACCCGTCCTCGTTCCATCTACCTGGTATTCAGGGACGTCTGGACAGAGAGTTCCGTCTATTGCGAGAAGATACTGTAGGCCAACTCAGAGATGCTGTCGGCTTACAGCTCGAGACCATGCGAAATCCCAGGCGTAAACATGATCAAAACAGAAACACTCTTCGCACATATGCGTATGAACAAGCTTCGGTCATCGATGTTTACTTCAACAGGGGGTTGGAATTACTTGTCCAATTTCGTCAGCCCTCGTCAAAGAAGAGCATTCAACAGCGTCGAGATTGGTGGGGCCACTCAAAGCGGCTTCAGCCCGGTGGCCTTGTCTGCATTCTCTCCGAAAATGGCTCTGTGTTATTTTGCGTGGTTAGCGATAGTACCATCGTCCTGGATGATCGTAGAAGAAATGCCGGGGACCAGGGCGAAAATGAAGAGACGACAAGAAAGCCATCTCTTGCTGATGATGAAGCATTCGCTTACGTCCGCTTGAACCTTGCTGAAACCCGCCCGAACGATATAGGCCAAGCACTCCGATGGTTTCAAGACTTTGGCCCTAAGCAACAACGAGGCCTCGTGGAGTTTCCTCGTGTGCTCCTCGCCTCGTTTCAGCACACTCTCATGGCTCTGCAGCAAATGTCGAGGAAGTCGAACGTACCTTTCGACGATTTGCTTGCGCCCATCGAACGGAAGCCTCAACTAGACACGACAGTGGTTGGCCCTCCTCAGTATACTACCAAGCCACAGTTTTTCTTCAATCTGACATGTCTTACGAATGACAAAACCGAGCTACGGCATTCACCCCGTGCTCCACTGGATCCCACAACCTTGTCGAGCCATTCTTCCCTCGATCCAACTCAATCCAGTGCCCTTCTGAATACACTATCGAGAAGGCTGGCGCTGATACAAGGTCCACCCGGTACTGGGAAAAGTAAGTGTCCCCCTTCGTTTTTTCAAGTATTTCCAAGATGTCATTAGCAGTGATGGAAAAACAAATAGCATAATGTAATATTCTTTCTAACGCCACATAAATAGGCTTCACTGGGGAGAAGATCATCAAAGCACTGCTGGCGAACAAACAGCAAGCCGGTCTCGGACCCATTCTTTGCGTTTGCTATACCAACCACGCACTAGACCAGCTGCTAGTGCACTTAAAGCGCGATGGTGTCAAGATCATTCGAATTGGCTCAAGGTCGCAGTCAGAAGAACTAGAGGATCTCAATATTAGGGTTGTGGCCAGAGGCGCCGAGCGTACGAAGGCCGAAAAGGCAAGCCAGTGGCAACAGAGGGAGGCGCGCGATGAATGTGAACGCTCGATAACGAAAACCCTGCAAGAAATCGCTGCCTGCCAAGGGCCGAACACAATACGAAACTACCTTGCGACATCTCATCCTCAACAATGCAATGCTCTATTTGGCACAGAAGATGAAGAGGGACAATGGGAACGGCAGAAGCATCAACGCCCCAAACCGGGTCAGCTCCTCAAACAATGGCTTCGTGGTGGCCCACAAGGAAATTCGCCTCCTCGTGATATTAGCATTTTGTCGAACGCAGATGTTTGGGGCCTGACTAATTCCGAGAGAGCGAGACTTTTCAGCTTTTGGTTGAAAGAGATCCGCGATCCGCTCATTGCCGATATCATACGGAAATATAAAAGTTACGAAGGCGCCAAGAACGAAGTCGAGAAGGTGTCTCGCGATGTCGACCTACGATGCCTTCATGAAGCAGACGTCGTTGGAGTTACTACCACTGGATTAGCGAGGAACATCGACCTTCTTCAAAAACTGAGATGCAAAGTCATGCTGTGTGAAGAGGCAGGCGAAGTCCTCGAGGCACACACCCTTACTGCACTACTTCCGTCCGTCGAACAGGCTATTCTCATCGGCGATCATCTACAGTTGAGACCGCAGGTATTGAACTACGAACTTGAGAGCGTGAGTCGCCAAGGGGCCAAGTACCGTCTGGATATGTCGCTATTTGAGCGTCTTATTAGCCCGCTATACGATGATGATCTTAGACTACCATACGATACCCTCGAAACTCAGAGGCGAATGCATCCAAGCGTTTCTGAGTTGATTCGATCGACATTGTACCCTTCACTTGAGGATGGCGGCGTTGTGGCCCAGTACCCAGAAGTCCGCGGTGTAAAGAGACGTCTTTTCTGGCTGCACCACGAGTCACTTGAGGATCAAGTAGCCCAGCCAGATCCGACATCGACATCGCATACAAACACTTTCGAAATCGAAATGACTATAGCATTTGTGCAACATTTGGTCAGACAAGGATTGTACGACGCAGAAGATATTGCCGTCATCACTCCTTACCTGGGACAGTTGCACCGACTTCGCCGTGAGATGAGCAGTCTGTTTGAGATCTCTTTTAACGACAGAGACCTGGAAGAGCTTGAAGCGTTCGATGCGGATAAAGCGGCAAATGAGAACGTGCTCATCCAACCGAACAAGCCCCCTGTCGTCAAGAAGACCCTACTTAAGAGCATTCGTTTAGCTACCGTTGACAATTTTCAAGGCGAGGAGGCCAAAGTTGTGGTGGTCTCGCTCGTGAGGAGCAACAATGCGAATAAATGCGGGTTTCTGAGCACCTCGAATCGCATCAACGTGCTACTATCTCGTGCTCAGCATGGCATGTACTTAATTGGCAACGCCAATACTTATAAGCATGTGGACATGTGGGCTAAGGTGTTGGGAATCTTTGCGAAGAATGGAAACTTGGGAAATGCGCTGGAGTTGCGATGTAAGCAGCCCTCACCTCATAAGCATACCGAATACTGACTTGTTATATAGGCCCGCGTCATCCTAATCCCGTGCAGCCCCTTTTGGTATCCAAGGCCGATGATTTCTTACGCGTCGCGCCCGAAGGAGGATGCATTCTTCGTTGCGACCGACGTCTTTCATGCGGACATGCGTGCATTAACAGATGCCACTCTGAGACGCTCCATAGTGCTGTAAAGTGCCTGGAGCCTTGTCAAAGACTCAAGAAGGGATGCCAGCATCCATGTCGAAAGCGATGCGGCGAAACCTGCAAACCTAAATGCGACGAGTATTTGCGAGACCTCAATATCACTCTCGCCTGTGGCCACAACATTTCCTCTGCAGTCTGTTGGCAGGCGCAAGATCCCTCTACTATCGTTTGCCAGCAAGTGGTTAAGAAGACTGTCCCAGGTTGCGAACACACAGTTGAAGTTCCTTGTTGCGTGCCCGTGGATACTGATTCATATAGATGTGTCAAGATGTGTCTTGATCCTCAGCCCTGTGGCCATTCTTGCCAAAGCCCATGTTACATATGCAAGGAGAGAAAGGAGGGCAAGATTACTACGATCAATCACGGAATTTGCAAGCACGAATGTGGCCGAAAATATACGACCTGCCGCCACAGCTGCCGCGAGGTATGCCACGGTGAAGCTCCGTGCCCCCTATGCAAGGTACCCTGCGAAGTTCGCTGCAGTCATTCCAAGTGCAGCAAGAAATGCCATGAACCTTGTGTGCCTTGCGCCGAACAGACTTGCATGTCGAGCTGCCCCCATACACAATGCGACATGCCCTGTGCTGCTCCTTGCAATTGGGTGCCTTGCTCAAAGAGGTGCGAGAAGACACTGAGCTGCGGGCATCAGTGCCCATCTGTATGTGGCGAGACATGCCCCGATGTGAAATATTGCCAGACGTGTTGCTCTGAAGACATAAAGTCAACCCAGGTCGACTTCATCATGCTCATGGAATACCATGAGATCGACTTGAACGAGGATCCTTGTATTTTCCCTGATTGCGGCCACTTCAAAACCATGACCAACATGGACGGCGTAATGGACATGAAGGCTCATTACGAGATATCGGCCGAGGGATACCCAACGGCCCTCACCAACGCCTCTGAGCCCTTCTCGATGGACGAGGTCAAAGTCTGTACGATTTGCCGTGGGTCCTTACGCAATATTGCGAGATATGGGCGCATTGTCCGACGAGCTATGCTCGACGAGGCAACCAAGAAATTCGTCGCTTGGTCCAATATTGAGTACGCTAAACTCGCAAACAACTTGCTCGATATACAAGAGCGCATCTCAAAGACTCCGGTGCTTCCCGCAACGCCGCAGCCTCCTCAGTCCAACAAGAAGACCCTTGCGACTGGACGTTTAAAGCCACTTCTGGCCGTCCGCGAATGGCTAGGTATGAAAAGGTACAAGGAAGCTTTTGACCTCTGGAACCAAATCAACGTCTTCATTGGACAAGTGAGAAGAGAGGAGCAGCCATTGCAGCGCGTTAAGGATTTTGTTCAACATGCTGCGCAACAGCGAAAGCTCCAGGGAGCCTTCGCTTTTGACGAGACTAGGATCCAGAATAAGGCGTACCTCCAGGCATGTTCCCTCTCTCTGCGGTGCGACATTCTCATCTTCTCCGACTTCATGGCAGTATGGGAGGAACTGCGCATGTGTCGCAGCAAGCTTCAACTCAGCTTCTCCAAGCAGATGGAGGATTGTGAGATGCTAGCGCAGCGCGCCATGGCGACGAAACACCCTCGCCAGGAAACGGAGGCTCACGTCTATTATGCACAATTCTGTGCCTTCAGTCGAGCGTTTACTTTGTATAACGACCAATCAAGCGATAAGACGAAGGAATGTGTAGAAAAACTCAGGAAAGGAGCCGAGGAACACCTGACCGTCGCTCGCGAATTGGTCGCGAAGTATGGCAGTCAGACCCAGGGCTTGACGGCTGAGATTGAGGCTGCGGAGAAATCGCTCCGCGATAACGTCTTCTACGCGGCAGTCTCTGCTGAGGAAATGCGTGCGGTATACCAGGCCATGGCGCGTGAATTCTCAGGTACGGGCCATTGGTACACTTGTCAGAACGGTCATCCTTTTACAGTAGGCGAGTGTGGAATGCCCATGGAAAGGGCAATGTGTCCAGAGTGCGGCGCGCCTGTTGGAGGTGCTCACCACGCGCCTGCTGAGGGAGTGCGACGGGCAGAAGATATCGAGACCCTGGCTCGCGGCATTGAAAGGATGGGGATTAATTAGACTAGTGTGCCTGCCGGCTGCCGTCCTTTTTCATGTATAATAGAATTAATGGGTCATAGGTGGGAATCGCAATAAGCCGAGAAGGCTTCTAAATAGATAAATACCTCTAATATGACCACTCTGAGATGTACGATCCTCGTGCGATGGTATTATGCGTCTTCTGTTCTTCTCATTTCACTTTGGCCCTTATTAACCACGCACATTCGGTTTTCAGCAAGAGTCGAGTATAAGTCATCTACGCACGATAATCCGGCAGTATCACCAAGTTCCTCGAGAGGCGTGCTTAGATCTGTCATAACGACAAAAGAAAAGGTCCTATTCATGACTCATGGAGTATGCTAATATTCTCCATCTATCCACCTTGTGTATGAGGCGATCTAGAAGATGTACTACCCGATCCGATACACAGCGAGAGACAAGGACGCCATTTTTACCCTGCAAGTCCTTGAGGATAACGACCGTTAGTGAGGTAAGGTAAGAAGGTATGTATCAACCCGACTTCCCACTTCATCCCCCGTTTTCCTGTTTAGATAGCCAGGGGACATTACACGCCGCGCTTAGTACACCTGGACGCTCTCGTTCAAGTTGGTCGCGCCGACGACGGGGCTCGGGGCATCCTTGGTCTGAGCGGCAGCCTCGGCCGCCTCGTCCTCCTCGGTCATGCCGCCGAGGAGCATGGAGCTCGGGGCCAGGGCCTGGAGCTCGGGGGGGCTGGTGAAGGCGAAGAACTTCTCGTCGTGCCACTGGCCGGCGGTGACGAGGCGGCCCTCGCTGTCGGTGAAGACGGTGTCGTTCTCGGCGCGCAGGAAGTAGGCGATGGAGTATCGGTGCTCGGTGGGGTCGAGGGGCACGACGCGGTGGATGCACGACTGCATGGTGTGGCCGCTGGCGAAGCGGAGCGAGTCGCCCACGTTGATGACGGCCATGCCGTCCTTGGGCTCCACGAAGCCGAACTCCTTGGACCCCGGCGGCCGCACCTGCAGGCCCCACTGCTCGGCGAACAGGAAGGTCAGGGAGCTGATGTCGGTGTGCTTCTGGTGCCCGATGTTCTTCGCCGTCGGCTCCGACGGGATGTAGTGCATCATGGCCAGCGTGCTCGTGCTCGGCCGCTCGTTGCGGTGCGAGTTCTCGAAGCGCGCGGCGCCCGTGAGGCCCAGCCCCGTGGACAGGGCGGAGAGGATCGTCTTGGTGGCGATGTTGGCGCCGGCGATGGCGTGCTCGAGCACCTTCATGTCTGGGCTGTTCTTGATGACGGCCGGCAGGTGCGGGCTGTCCTTCTGAATCTCGTCGCGCGAGACTTTGATCATCTCGTACCCGTCCTTGGTGTCCTGGAGGACCCCGGTTCGGGAGCCGACGGGCTCGTAGCTGTTTCGCTTGCTTGTCAGTAAATCCGTACTGATGCTGATTTGCTTTGCTGCTAGGGAAGTAATTAAGTGTCACTCACCCAAGGTGCGGGGCGACAAGACCGAACTCGTTCTTAGCCTCGAGGGGCGCGTCGAAGAAGCGGTACATGAGCTTCAGCGTGTCCTGCTGGTCCTCGAGCATCCTGCGGCCGTCGATTCCTCGAAGGTCAAGGTAGAAGAACCCCTCGTCCTGGCAGCAGCGAACCAGCCTCTCAATCTCGGCGGGCTCGTTGGAGAGCAGCTTCGAGAAGTCGATGATCTCCATTGGGTAGATCGGGACCTGCTTCCCGTTCCACTCCACGGTCCGCGGGACTTCGGTTGAGATGGCCATGGTGATGGTTCGTTTTTCTTGTTTAGCTGCACAGCGGTACGGGTGTGTTTGAGTAAGGACAGTCGTTCGAAGTTCCCCCCTTTTCAGCCTCTCCCTCGATCACCTCCTGGACCCTTCCACTTTATAGACACGCGATGACGACCAGCACGTCGTCGGAGCACCATCTTCCATAAACTCGGAGAGTTTGATGTAACTTCCCCCTCCCCCACACTGCCTCTTTTCATTTATCCACCTGCATCTCAAATGCCACCTACTCACTGCCCTATCGAAGCTTGCATGGGAGCTCGACACGATAGCTTGGGGATGAGCGTAGATGCGGCGGGCGACACCACTCCTTGGCAGCTTATCGTTATCGAAAGGAGTATACGCTCTTAATCTCAAGTTTAGCCGGCTGGGGGTTGGCGTTCCTGGATCGTTGGCCGGCTGCAACCCTCCGCATTCTGCCCATACGCTATACAGATCTAGCAGGCGTCAGGGACCCTGCTGCAAGAGTACGCATCGCGCCCAGGCGGCCTCGCTAAGAGGTGTCATATATATTATACAATACGCCAAGCCCGGCAGATGTCTCTGCTGTCTCTTTGGGGTTGCGTGGGATTGCGCTGCTTTCTGGAGTCGACTCCGCACTCTTGGCCTAACCCATATACCCCAGATACATTTTGCACCGTCGTTTCCGAGGCCGGCGATGCCCTCGTCGTTCAGCGAGCTTGACAGGTGCGGATATAGATCGATACCGAATGCAGCGTTTCCCCTCACTTGTCCCTGTTGACATATATTAGATGACGAGTTAAATAGGGAAATCCCCACAGACTCTAGAGCTCCCGTGACGATCTGCCACGCGGAAGCGAATGATGGGGGAAGAAGGGGCCGCGTTCGAGATGGTCTAAGTAATCGCTTACTGAGAGGGGCAACAACTAAGTGTAGTATGAGATTTGATAAAATCCAATGCTGGTTTCAGAACCCCGGTCTTGTCTGGTGTTGTCCGTAGACACTGGTCCGAGGTACGTAATAGAAATAAGCTACCTAATAGGTAGATGTGCGGCATTATTCCAGAGGCTCTCTATGACTTCGTCATTATGGATTTACGAATCTATCCTGGAAGTATTATTCTATTACCTACCTTCTTTCCACACCGTCTCTTGCCATTTTCCTCGGGCGTAATTGAGCACTACTCAGGGGAGGCTGGGCCAACACTCATGACAGCTCAGAGAGAATGGATTAAAGTTTTTATGAAAATAATACGTAAACTGAAGAGCAGTTAATACTTTAGGTGAGGTAGGTACCCAACCTTCCTCCCTATCTAAAGAACTGAGAAACCACGTCTTATTAATTACTTCCATTCCTTAAGCCCGATCTCACTCTCTGTTAGCTGCGTATAGCGTACGCTATCGCGTTAGATCATCCCCCTTTCCTTGGATCCTAGGCCTCTGACGCCGTTTTTGCGAGCGCCGCGCCACCATACTATGCCGCCATGGCCATCGAAACGTCCATTAGCGTACAGCGCGCAGCTTCCCGCTGGATTCCGGGTCAGCCACATCGCGACATGATCCATGATGGGTCAAGGCAAGTAGCACGCCTAACCCCGAAGATAGCCATATTTGATGGCGAAATCGGCTTATTGTAAGAACGGGGAAATACGGTTCAAATGCTACCAACGTCAATCTAGGTACTCATTGCAACTGTGTGCCAAACCTTGAAAATATTCTTCTGAGGTTGCCATAAGGGAACGGAGATAGCAGCGGAGGATATCGAAGGCGCCATCCCCGAATTAGCTCATTGACCTTGAGGTTTGGTGATAAAATAAAGTATAAAACGGTGGGCGATATTATATTCCAAATGAGGGTTATCCAGGATGTGGCTGAACAATTCAACGGTTGGTTAACGTCGAAGCTCCTTCAGAGAACTCTTCGCTTCCAGCTGTCCCATTCTCTTAATGGTTGGAAATATATATTTCTATAGGGTATAAGCCCGAAACAAAGAACCCTAATTCTCCGCGCCCTTGTTCCCTTTTTGACAAATGGCAACTCTAGCCGAGGTGGGCAAAAACGAGGCTCTTAGGCTTGGCTCATGTTAAAGCAGCAGCACCTCAGGAGAGCTCAGGTTTATTGACAACAGGATCATAGCTCAGGGAAATTTTCGGGCAATTTATACGTCTATTGCATCGAAAGTTGTACTTTGGAACTGTACCCTTAAAAGGCCCACTGATTATGGGGACCCTATGGTTGAATAATCGTCATTATGTTTGCGTGGCAAAGGAGGATATAGCATTTAACGTAGGTATGTGTCGTAGAACGAAAGCGCGCGGTACCACTCTCATGATACATGGTGATAGTAATGCCTACCTATATAACCTTGTATAGTAGCTCTCCGGCGAAGCTTCGATACACTCAAATATCAGTCAAATCCGTTAAGCCGCAACGAGCCACAATATAGGCTTCACTATTATGAGTTGTTGGGCCTCGAGAAGAGATACTGAGACACAGAAAACCCCTGAACTGTCTTGCTAGACTTGTAATAATAATATCTTAATAGGTACCCAAGACGCAGAGTCGCAAGATGTAACGAACTTATCACTTAGCTATTGGGGAGTCGAGAAGGTTAAGAGCAGAACTCTTATTGATGAAAATTAGGCGTATAGAGAGAAGGGCCTGCGATCAATAACGCCAAGTAGATCGGCCGATGAACCCTGATAAAGCGTCTTAGTCCAGATAAACTTCCCAATCCCTTTCTGCGCAGACACCTAATCTACAGCCCTCGCAAAGCGCGTCCTCATGTTTGGGGCCTCCTCCTTTCCCCTTGTATGGCGGTTTCTGCACGTCAAGGTCTGCCCACTTCTTGAGGCGATACGCAATTCGTTCAACGTACGAGTCCTCGTCAAGCGTGAAGACGCCGAACTTATTGCAGGTCCGGCAGCGTTGACTGAAAACTGTGGCGTTGTACCCATTCCCGGGATACCCCTTAATCACGATGGCCACTTTCTTGCTGCCCCAGCCGTGATTTGGACAACTATCGTACCTGCATCTGAACTTTCCCATCACATGGGTCGAGTGTGTTCTTCTGGGATTCTCGTCATAATTGTTGTTGTACCATGTCTCGGGGATTTCGTCGGACACGGCCTCCACGACATCGTGGTGGAGCGATGGGTATGTATAGGAGGACTTCTCCTTTTTCTTAGATTTCTTCTTGCTGGTCATTTTCTCTCAAAATTGATGTGCCTAGGTGAGGAATGTTAGTTAACAATGGCTAAAACTTAAAGGAATTGCAATACTTACTTTATATGCTTGGAACAAAAGTTTGAAATTCTAGTTCCGAATAATTACGTGGCCCTGATGGAGAAAATTAGCGACGTATTCCATTTCGTGATGATGGCATTTATCTCGAAAAATATCGTTTGTTTAACGAGAGGTTGGTAATATCAACACGTTTGATCTGTTTATTTGATGGCGGACGTGGAATTCGCATTCTCCGGGAACTGAGCTGTCATTTTATATCCTGCACGTAGCCTCATTCGCATGTAGTAGGCACTTATCTGTTGGTCTGTTGCTATCGTCCACCCCATCCATTGGCCAAACGTGGCACGTAGACCTGGTTAACGACCGACCGTTGGAGTAGGTAGGTATCTTTCCGCTTCCGCGAGTAGGTAATGGCCGGGAGTAAAGCGGCAAGAGATGGTGTGAAGGATTGGGTGTTGGCGAGGCCAACCTTCGGGTGATACAACATATAAATAAACCAGTGCTATCTTGCCATAACTAGTCCCGTAGACCACGAGGTCGACACTCTACCAAACAGAGACTCCCTCGCTCGAAATCAGCGCGTATCCAAAGTCCATCCCACCTGTAATTCAGCAACCAATCTAATCGGACGAATCAGGAGAACCCCCCGTGTTCGCACAATGCGGGCATCTCTCGCCGGTCTTCTCGACCGTCACATGGGCTTCCGCCTCGTCGTAGAGCACGCAGTCTCTGCTGCCATCTTCATCACCCGCGATCGGGTGCCTGAACTTCCAGACGCCGCATGCCCGGTAGTGGTCGAAGACCAGATGTCTCTTGGGCGGGTCCTTGCGTAGGTCACAGTCGTATAGGTACCAGACCTCTTGGCACATCGCGAGTTCCGTTGTTGGCGATTGATTCTCGATTGACGGGCTACCGCGAGCTTCGAATTGAAGGTCTCTATAGGGCTTTTCGATCTCGGGTATTTTGCGTTGACCTCCTGAATCTTGGACCCTGATCTGGATGCTCGGCTTGCAAGAGGCTATCGTCGCATGGATTTATGGGTGCGCATGTGAAGGTTCGGCCAGTCGCGAATGATACCGATATATTTGCAGCATTTGAACAAAGCGGCCATCCGTTAGGCACCTATTGCGAGCGAGCGAGAGTCAATCTTGACATCTTTGACTCACCGTCTTGGCCCAAAAGCTCAATCGACTGGCCGCTCGCGCTCGCCTTTGTCCGAGACACGCAGTTGTGGTCATGGTCCCCCCGCGCCTGCAAGCCTCGCTATTGACCGAATTCTTCGAAAAATGTTCCGCCCGTTGCACAT
This sequence comes from Hypoxylon sp. FL0543, assembly GCA_022578575.1. NCBI lineage: Eukaryota > Fungi > Ascomycota > Sordariomycetes > Xylariales > Hypoxylaceae > Hypoxylon > Hypoxylon sp. FL0543. Next base: position 410,734 of record MU394012.1, on the reverse strand, counting down.
AAAGAGGGGATTTCCAGAGACCCAGTAGCATGTGAGGGTTCTTAAGGGCAGGCAGCCTACCTACTGGGTGCAGCAGTAGGGCTGGCAGGGTAGCATCTCTTGCAGGCATGGCGATCCTGGTACCGCTGTGTTTCATGCTAATTGCGACATTTACCACGTAATTGCAGATACAGATTTGGAAGTCGAATCGCACAGCATATCGTCGTCCAATGATAACGGGTCTGTTATGAGAGGAGGGAGTAGTACGCCGAAGTTTATCTCTACGATATATCAGTTCGGTGTCCCACGCACGTTGAGATAATAGACCTCACATCTAGCGAGTCGCAATTGAGAGATCGACAGTAAACTTTGCCTGGTAATTACGTAGGTAAAGGATACTCAATCCCAACACGAATACTATTCCATCAAAGAAGTGTATTTCGACGTGTGCTTCAAGATAATACACGAAATTGTTGGTGCGGGCAGTAGCTGACTTTGAGCTACACAGACCTTTCCATTATCTTGTTAGACTCTTACGTCAACTACGCGGAGGGCAATCCTTGGGCACATAACTGACTGCTCTTGAAACCTTGGGAGAATAGGATAGGAAGTCTAGTCCAGGCTGAGTGGTTTATGCCTCAGTCGGTATCGATGCCAGCGTTCATTAATATGGTGTCTTGAGTTGGCGACGCCCTTCGTTATTTATCTCCACATAATAGATTTCAGGGGAGAACCGAAGTCAGCATTCATGTCCCCTATGAGGAACTAGGGAATATGGCCGTTTCCTTAAAAGACGGTACTATCTGATTCTTTGGGTTGGCAGCTCTGCAGCAATGAATGACGTTGGACAGTTCGACTGGCCTAACTTCTCCGACATTGGATTTCCATGATCCGTTAGTCTATGAAGGCCTCTCCGCTGAGAGTATTCCGGGCGAGGTTGATACGTGACTGCTATTAAATTGACGACACGACGTCTAGGAAATGAGCTGCTCATCAAATTATGGGCCTCAGCTAAGCCACCAAACGATAATTTCATCATGGGCTTCGTTTCTTGAGCCAAACATGTCAAACATACTGTAGAGATAAGGTCATATGACAGTCCAATTGTCCCAATATAATGCCAATGTCAACCGATTCGCGTAGTCAGATGACCTTCTTTCGCGTTCATATGAGGTGTAAAGGGACCGACTGGAGGACCTATCAAGGAGAGCGAACCCAAAACTAAGCTATCGTGCCGGTGAGAGGATTGAGTAGCCCCGATGCATTATCAAGCCACGGCTCGGGCCCCTCCGGCCTATCAAGACACCGTGTACCAAAGAGAGGGATTGCCCAGTATACAGGTTATCGGACTGGTCGGGGCTAAGAGACCCAATAATAGGTCCCATGTGGTGTCGGAGGCGGCTATTTGTTAAAATGTTAATCCACTTGGACGCTTTGCACAGGTCCCTATTCCCGGGGTGCTTGCTCGTGATGTTGACGGCCACTTGTTGGTTGAACCAAACTGGCCAAAAGGAGTAACCCGCGCAAACAGAAGCGCTTCCTTGGCGCAGCCCGCGCTTATTGGAGGTCTAGAAAGCTACATACTATTCTTGTCTCTTTGTAATGTAGAGATACGGCTGGCTATGATGCAGTACATACCGGCCATGCTAAGGCACCAGCTGACGAGGCATCAAGCTTTACTTTTGGCTGATCGGCTGCGGAGGCTTAGGGGGGGTCAGGGCGAATCTCAATGTCTAAGACATACATGCTTATCCGCACGCATTAACTGGCCTTCAATGCATCGAAGATCGCACGCCGTAACGTGCTGGAATGTTGGAGAGGAGCCTTCATGAAGTATGTTCTAATCTTCATAGGTTCCTTGACGTTGGTCGTACAAATTCACGTTACCGCCAACAGCGTGTTCTAGACAGATAGAAGCGCGCTAATCCCGCATTCTGCGTCGCTACATCGACGCTACCAATCCACGGCGTGTCCATAGAGCCAGAGGAGAGACGAGGAATAAATAGATAATCCATTTGTGAACAGCAGGGCACAATAGGCACGTAATGTTAAGTGTCGTTGGGAAAAGACTTGGTGTCGCGGCAGCAATTTGACCGAGAAGAGATCCTTCCACACCATCTTCTTGTCACGTTATTTCGAAGATACCAAAAGTCCAAAGTCTTGGTCCTGTTTGTCTCACTTGGACGATCCAATCGTTCTGCAGAATACCCCTGTTCACCTGAAGGGGACCCTGTCTGCCGTGAGACAGCGCCTACGATTGGGTTCGGAACCCTGCCCGCTAGCTGCCAAGGAGGATCATTCCCTCTTCCCCGTTTGTATATACGGATTTCGATGTCGCGGCTCACCCATGCGGCAAACATACATAGCTTCTACGGAGTGAGTTGTAAAATTTGCCTTCGGTTTTCGTCTTATCTTCTTGTTTCGATGATCCTAGAAAGAGCCAACGTGTTTCTGGAGAATGAGGCTGCCACGTCGACAAAGCTAACTACCTACATAGCCATGTTGAATCCCGATGAAAACTGGTTTATCGCTTGAGATACGACTGTGGCGGAGTTGCATATCCGGCACTCGCCACAGAGGCTAGTGGGCCCAAATGGCCGGACCCGACAACAAGGCTTCCGGCTCTTCAAGCAATCTGGAAGCTTTTGTAGCCTACATGTAGGTTGTGACGCAACAGACCATGCATCTTTCAGCTTGTATTTCGCACTGGTACCGATGTTTGCGCTGTAAGAAATAGGAGGCATCGGGCCAGGCGAATGTTAGAAACGCTTGTCGCAATTACCGTTGAGCATCCCTTGCTAGGAAAGGGATTTGCTCGTCCTTCTCAATTAGATTGCTCATTGTTTTTGAGAAACACATAGGGTGCGCTGGTTGGCTAAGTGGTGAACGACCGTGGTTTAGAGCCAAAACCAGCGCTAGATTGACCTATTCTACCATTCTTCGGGGGGATAGGAAAGAGACCATTCTCCAATCTGGCTGACAGTATGAGAGCGGACTAGCAGAGTCCGAAAGCGAACGTGCGAATGGCGAGTCGTCTTAGATATTGGAGATGTGCGCACCCCCAATCGGTCGAGCGCTGAAGAGTGGATGCTGAGTTGAAAAAGCCAGAATTACCTTTCCTGTATTCTCCCACACAAAGCCATCTCCACGATCGACGCCATTTATATTTGAGTAGACTTCACCGAGGCCACGAGGGCAGCCTCAATGGAGGATCGAGGCCCGGAACGACTGCAACGAAACCCGCACGGATAAGGAGAGACATGCAGATAAGACCCTCACTTCATCGAGGGCAAATCCGCTGATAGCAGCCACGGCGGCCTCATTGGACCAAAAATCGACGGGTTATAGCCAATCAGAAAATTCGCCCATGGATTTCTACTATCCCATCGAACCCACGCTCACTAAGACCCCTGTTAGCTCCGAGCGCAGATATTCAGGGATTTACCCACATACATGTAGTCACTGTCCACAGTACATACGTCCGTATTCCTCCAGAGTCTGCGAATACATTATCGCTGGTTGGATAATTTACGTCGTAACTCACGCAACCGTTAGATAGGTATATGTGTGCTCTGTCAGAGGTGCTGCAAAATGTATCAATGTGAGACGTGTTGGCTGCACGTCGATGTAGTATTCTTGATATATCCTGTAAAAACCGAAGAATAACCTCGTACTCAGGGCACAGATTAAGGTATATATGCTTGTGAGACAAGGAGAATCGAGTATCTCTAGGTACATAATATAGGAGGTCTGTATGCTCGAGATCACAGCTAGGTAGGTACCTGTGGAATAATGAGGCTCGCCTTGACTTGACAAGCGCCTATAAAGTGGAGGTACAAGGGTACCTATTGCCTTATTTCTGCTGAACCAAGATCGTCGGAGCTGGCGCACGATTCCAAGCGTCTTCGGAGAGCACAAAAGTGAGACATGCAGACGCCATCACGCTGTGATGGAACCGTGGGAATTCTGCAAGAATTGCGAAGCTAACCGTCTGAAACATAGCAAGCTCATCTGCCTTTACATTTGCGACTAGTGACGGATCGAGCCAATGCGATGACGACAGTTGATTAACTTGCGAAATATGATGACAGTATTGAAATGCTGAGGAGTTGAAATTGGTAGTTAGACTCGAGACTGCTCGAGTCTCGGCCATTACTTAGAGGGCGCTTAGAAAAGCGGATACAGCCGGAGGGCTATTGCATTAGGTAGAGATAACATTTAGGGGCGAACTTACCTGGAGTCAGGGATTCCTTGTTGAAAGGTTAGCAGTTGCTGACAACTCCAGGCGGCCCGTGCCTTGAGATGTGCGCCCGCGGGAAACAACAACTCAGATTCATCGCCACTGCCAACTGTCATTCAGCAGCACTGGTAGTTTCCCACTACAATAGGCGAAGGTATTCGCAGGAGCTTGACGGGTTGCCTCTCACCCGCAAGTACCCGATGCGACAGGCAAGCACCAGCCACTGCGACATGCATGTACATACATGTAGATTTTTGCCCTACCTGTATACCTAGATTTACCGTCGTTTATCCCCGACACCAATTTTTTGGTCTCCGCACCTAAATCACTTACCATTTGACCGCCAAATCGCCAACTGCAGGAGGCATTCAGATCCTGCGCGTACAACCCCCCTAGTGCTCGTAACCAATGTCTAATACCGGCATAATCTTTGGGATGTTCAGAGTCCGGTCGAGGAATTGCCTAGATACTGGATACCGGCAGCGTCGTATGACCCGTCTATCTCGTAGAACTTACTGGAGGTGGGCTCTTGAGGCACTTGATTATGCCTGGCTCGTCCCAACCAGGAAAAGCTCTCCAAATGTCAAGGGTGCTTCTCGGCGAATGATGTCGCCCAGAGCCTACAGTGCTCTTCTCATAGGACATCAGAATATGCACAATCCAAGACCAGTTTACAAGCATGACTGGCGCGGTTCCTCTCGCTCGCTCACGCGCATATTGTCCGCAGTCGGATGGTTGACTGAACACAATGCGAATAAGAGAGGATGGAAATTGGTCGATTTCCTGCGCCGCCTGGCACAGTCTCTCCATGCGGCAAATTGACACATTCCAAGGATACCAATCCAGTTGATCTATCCATCTTCGCTGGCTCCGTATGCGTATCAATGACTCAGCGTTGTTTTCTTCACTAACGTTGGGAGTTTACGGTCGCTTAAAGACCCTTGTTGATCGATGGATCGGCTTAAGCCTTGTTTAGAGGTTGGAGCTTCATTGCTCCCAATCCACAACGGCCGCTGCCAACCAGACCGCACACTCGGCGATTCCATCCTGAACCCCAGAGATGGTCGCATCTTGGCTGTCGACAGGGGTTCTACGCCACACTTGTCTAGAAGGACTTTTTGACTACGTACCGTGCCCCCTGTCCAGACCCTTGGGTACATCATCGACTTGCGAACATGCAAGGTGCAGGCTAACAATTACAAGTATCGCTCTTATATACAGTCGGGCATCTCTTCGCCTCTCTGATACATTGCCTCTCCTCATATCGTCTCTTTTCTATTCTTATTTTTGGAAGTCCATAAGCATTTCTTTTTGTATCCCATCCTTTTTGCCACAAGGGGCACATTTGAGGAGTTGGCAGCTCGAGTGCCACAAAGTATCAGGTCCTTCTAGATCTCCGACGACGGAATCTGTGAGAATTACTTCGCAAGAGGTTGCCCGTTGAAAGAAAGACAGCGCCGCTAACGCTTCCTAAACGCCCGCGAATCCCCCACAACCTGTGTACCACCACACCGTTCCCCAGGGTGTCTGAATTAGTCAATTCGACTTTTACGCCGACAAGGTTGTCCCCCACCCGTCACCAAGGAATCGACTTAGATCGTCCCCGAACCCGGATCTCCTCGACCTTCGTTCACGGGATTCTCTGTTACTTTTCCCCCTCGTTCTGGAGACTTGTATACTTGCTTTTCATTTAATTCTCAGTACCGTAATTATTCTCTTTCCATTCCACTTTCGAGCTGGTGGGCTGTGTTTTCAATCCTCCTTGGCCGCCGTCGGATACCCATCCAGTTCCATGGACTGATATCTCTGGAGAGAAGGCATTTATAATAATAACTAGACTTTCGCGGCGTGCTGGCGGCTTTGCTTTCCATTGACCACTCTGGAGACGCCCCTTTCGTTCCGTCTTCTCGCTTCAGTAGCATGGTGTGGCCTGTCAGCACCTAATTGAAGGGTTGTAATATTGGAAAACCAATTGCAATAGCATCTACTAGGTTGTTCCCATTCATATGTTTTATTGGGTCTCGCCGCTGACCACCCGTCCAGGATAACCTTCGGACCTTACACATAACCTAGTAGTTAACATGGGCGCTCGATCTTGATATGGTTGCACATCGAGTTTCACTCTCCAGATACTAGAGGTTGACATGGCGTCCATCCGCTCACGTTCAGAGTCTCGGACTAGGTCGGGCGATGAATCACGGTCGAAGCGAAGGGGAGGAATAACGGAGACGTCCAAGCAAGATTTTCCGCCAACGTTGAGTCAAATCGCCCGCAAGGAGGCCGACAATGCCCGACTTGGGCTTCCTTCAATCTCGCAACCCAGGATGCAGCAAAGTCGGATACCTCTAAACGTCCCTGTTAGAAAGCTTCCTGGCCAGAAGTCTTCCGCAAAACCTCCTTTAACTCACGAGACGCAGTCCTGGTCGATGAAATCCGCGCAGTCAACGACGAATATACCCACGTCTTCGGCGTCAGCTACACGCGGACGCATTGAATCGAACAAGACACCTCAGACTATTCTACGACGGAAAAAGTCCAGCCTATCTCAAGAACGGCCGGGCGTGCACACGCAGTCTCGTTCAGTCTCAGACAGGACCGATTCATCATCCTCGGTATCAAGGTCGCAAACGTCTCTAGATCCTGGCGGCCCCTACTCGGATCGTGGTATCACCGCTAGTCCCGTTGAAACTCGAACTGCGCAGAAGTTCGAATTATCTCGGACGGCCGGGCACCCTTCTAGGATATACCCGGAGTTAGATCGTTATCGAGACATTGAGCTCCCTACTTCGAGGGATGGACCAAGCATAGAAGTTCCCTTCAAACTAGCAACGGAGAATCTTCCCCCGCCGACACCTCTCTTCTCCGGTGGAAGCAGCCAGAGCCAGCTAAGCACATTCAGTGCGAGCCCTTCCACCAGATTTTCCGAATCGCCTGGGCCTGGTCCTTATAGCCGGGACACAACTCCAACCTCAATATCTTCACAATCGCCTGGACTATTTGTGCCGAACCGCCTTCCTATGTCTAGAGGAAGGCAAGCAAGTCCAGCCGAAACTAGACCACCAGTGACCCGGAGAAGAGCCGGGAGTATATCCAATGAAGAAGACACCTTCGGTGCTGACCCTCATGGTCTTGCTGCAGTTCGGGAAGCTTTAACGTCGTCGTCGTCGAACTCGACAGTGCGCCCCGAGGACAAGAAGGAGAAGAAGATGCGTCGGAGATTATCACCTGCACCGCCAAATCCGCCTCCCAGGAAGTCGTCCCAAAAGTTTAAGAAGGAAAGAAGTGAGAGCGAGTCATCAACGAAAACCTCTCGCTTACCTACCCAGCCTTCAATAACGTCTCCATCTCTAACGAGGGCGCCTATTTCCTCTTATGAAAGACCACAGAAAACTGTAACGACATTTAACACTCGCCCAACACCTCCCTCGCGACCCAGTAGAGATGGGACGCCCGACCTCTATTCCCAGTTTGGCGGCCCGATCCCTGTAATTCATAGCAATCTCTCTTCGACAAGCCTCACGGAGAGGCGTCAGAGTGGCCATTTAGCTCCTAGTTCTTTGCCAAGGTCGACAACACCCTCTGTTCCGGATCGCTCGATATCATCAAGGGGTCCTCTGGCCCGAGAACCTACACCAGCACCGCGGTCAGGCATTCCGAAAACGACCCAGCCAAGCCAGCCAGAAAGGAGTAAAGCCACCCGAACACCTAGTCCGGCCACATCATTCAAGACGAGATTTCCTCTTTTTGGGCGGCGGACCAAGACAGTCCCAGAAGTACCGCAGGTAGAAAAGAAAGAGAAAGCGACTCGAAAGGGCCCAGCCGCAGGTACCGGCCACGAAGGATACGGCAGAATTGGCTCGGTTAGGAGACGTAGCAACAGTGCAGCGAACCCTCCGCGCGGATTGCCGGGACCTGTTCCTTCGTCAGAGAGCATTGCAGCGCTTAACTCGACTGACCCATTCTTCCTAGAACGAATAAATCCTGTAGTAATTGCTGGTGGTGAAATTGTGGAAAATCGAAATACGAGCTTTGAATTAGCGCGAACTGAAAGCAGCCAGAGCGTTGTTTCGAGCCGTCCGGGCATCGGTTCTCGTAACAACTCGACCGTATCGGAATCTTCGCGAGAAGAATCGCGGCAAACATTTTGGCCTTCAGCTTTTCCTCGCGGCTCGACACAATCTCGTCGCCCTTCGGAAAGCAGCGATTCAGAAGCAATTTCGATGAAGCCAACAATTGCGTTTCGAAGATCAACGCAGCGACTCCAATCTCCTAGCCGTCTTCCTTTGAATCTACCAAAGCCCATCGTCACTAGAGGAATGACTTCTCCATCAGTAGGAAGCATTGAGACGGCTATCTTGACCGATGACTCTTTTATAGATCCTCGACCAGAGCCTGTTCGTGTTCAAACTGAAGTGAAGGCCGCACCGAAGAAGCTGACGAAGCGAGAAAAGTCGCCTCGCAAGTGGAATCTGTTCAGCAGGTCTCACAGTCAACCATCCAAAGACCGCAAGAAAGTTGAGGCCAGCGTATCTGCAGCAGTGAATCCTGTCCCAAGCAAACCCGTCGCATTCTATACCATGATGGACTCTTCCGAACAAGATGAAACCGAGGACCAAGACGTTTGTGACATCTTGAGAGACGCAGAGGTTTTGGTCCCATTCATGCCTACCGACGAACATGAACGAAAACTATCTGAGAGTAGCCAGTCCCCAGCGATACCACCCGGTCATGGAATACAACCCGAGGAGCCTACATTCAAACCAGCGCATGAGATTGCCCGTCCTGCGAAACAGCAAAAAGCACCGAAATCGAAGCCGCAAAGTGCGAGTGGAAACCCTACGTCTTCGACTAATCCAAAAGCCCGCCCGAGCAGGCTTCCCCAGGTTGGCAGGATACCTAAGGTTGTCAATACTCGGCCAGAACAGACCTCTCCAAAGAGCTTCTCCCGCCCTTTCCATCGAGTCAGCGTGCAATTACCGCCTCCCGACCTGAGCAGAGTCGACCGGGATTCGGTTGCAAAAGGTCCAAGTCCAACTAGGTTCTTATCTCCGAAACGCACTCAAACAGAATCATCGGCAGCGACGGGTGATCGTAGGCCCTCGACGCAAGACCCATCCACTGGAGGACAGTCTATTGGGCTTGGACTTGGAAAGGAGTTCCTTGCGTTTTCACCTCGGAAAGATTCGGAGTGCACTACAAGCTCCGGATCTGGCAGTTCGGAAGTGGTGAATGCTTCTAATCATACAGAATTATCTGTAGCACCAAATGCTCCGCTTACCGAGGACGAAATATGGGATGAATATAACGATTTCTTATGCGAGGCGCCCCCATCGGCGACTTCTTCTCGCGGCGCGCCTTTCCACCTCGAGACTTATGGGTCCAAGTTGGCGAAGGAATCAAGCAAGTCTCTTCAATCACCCACTGTCAGCGTCTATCCCGTCAAGGAGATTCGCGATTCTATCGAGACTGGAAAGGCTGCTACGTCTTCGAGCCATTATAGCGCCGATATGACGGCCAGAATCAACGCTGCTTTTAAATTCGATTCTGATCCACCGGCCACGCCATTTTCCGTTTCAGAGTTCGTTTCTGGATACGGTGATCGTGAAAATACCACGTTACAGTCCAGCAAGGCACCTGGTCCTCAACGAAGCAGTTCTTCGTCGAACAAAAGTACGAAAACTAAGAGAGGTTCGAGTAGTAGTAGCACCAGCGAAGAAACGCCACTTTCTCAGGTCAATCTTCGGGTTGGATCAATGACTGTCAGCAAATGGCTCACGTTTGGGCATGTGCTATTCAGCCCAGTTCGTGAGGAACTCATCAACGACGCTGGCTCACTCAAACGCCAGTCCATTCTTGTCGTTGATGGCCTTGGCAATGATGACTGGTCCTTTTACGCCGCAGAGACGTATCCTGCTGCAACATTTTTCAACTTATCTCCCCGTGCACCATTGACCCCTGAGCAACAAACAACTCCTTCTTTCCCTCTCTCGCCGCCTAACCATCACCAGATCCAGTTTGTCTCGCACATGGATAAATTTCCTTTTGGGCCGGACAGCTTCACAGCGGTCGTATTCCGGTTCCCCTCGGCGGCCCCAGAATCTCACTACCGCAATATTGTCTCTGAAGCGCGTCGCGTCCTCAAGCCTGGTGGATACATTGAGCTGTCCATTCTCGACGTGGATTTGAATAATATGGGCAACCGTACTCGGCGTGCTGTGCGCCGCCTGAAGGAACGTATCAGCGCACGCAATCCGGACTATAACCTTAGCAGCACTGCGGATCTTATTCTGCGCCTACTTGGCAAGAAGGGGTTTGTCGACGTCAAGACCTGTCGTGTCGGTGTGCCTGTGGCGAGTGCGATCACCAGCTCTTCCGGAGGGGCTAAGGGTAAAGGTAAAAAGGACGAGCGAAGCTTGGCAGAGATGATGAACGACAAGACCGAGATGGGCGACGAGAATATCACCAAGATGGTGTCGAAAGTCGGCCGATGGTGGTATAACCGATGCTATGAGACTTCGACTGGGATGCCTACCAGCATTTGGAACGACAAGTCTCTGCTGGCCGAGTGCGAGGAGTGGGGAACGAGCCTCAAGCTCATGGTGTGCCACGCAAGGATACCCGAAGCGAGGGGCCGAGTTGCGAGTATATGACACGCGCCCTATACATGACGATTTAGGCGTTCTTCAGTTTCCGATACTGACGACAACGACGATGAGCACGACTTGGTTTTAATCCTCTATTTACCTTTTGGGACGACCGTTTTGCTTATTGGCCCTTCCGATTTCGACCCACGTGTACAATCCACATATTTTACCACTTCCATCATATGAATATTCATTATGGCTTGGGGAAAAGAATACAATAGCATCGCAAGAAAACATTACAAGATTTAAAGATGGCGCAAGCCCACGAAAATCTACTTCCGCATTTATCAGAGACGGGCAGGGACCGAACGACTCGAAGTCATTGCATATAAACAGGAGGCTGGGAAAACAGTACGGCTCCAACAATTTGACACACTGTGTGCCATTGAATGGGATCACATCGAACACATACTTCATTTCTCGATATATACGCCGGAAACTTACTTGCATCTTACTTGCCTCCGTTAGCTAGGCATATTACTATTTAATATCTTATCGCTCGTTGTCGCGGGACCGGCCTCCAGAGATACTTCTAGTTGCTCTTGACGAAGAGCATCCGTGAGCTGGATTTATTTGGGTTTATTCTTGTCTTGGAAGGGAGGCTGGGTCTTTTACTTTAGTGTTCCGCGGCGATGGCTGGACTGTTGCATTGACGATCGCTCTGGTCGGGAGTCGGATCGGATCGGATACTTTGGCGAGAGGAGGGCTCTGGAAGCGAGGTTTATGATGGTGAAGGGGATGGACGACGCGACGTGCTTGATGAGTGAAACGGTTGGGGAGACAAGATGCGACGACTCATGATATCTAGTTAATGACGGCAACACTTAAGAGTAGCGCGGGTGCTTGGGAAATTTGTCGCGATGGGTAGTGGTGATTTACTCATGTTAGCGAGCGCTGCGAGTCTAGAGATACCCCATTCTTTTCTGATGATGAAAGCATTGTTCAAACTGCTCTTTCTTATAACCTGTGTCTATGAGTGAATCATGGTGGTATGTATTCGTAGAAGTGTCTTTGGTGATGTAGTGCTGAGTTTGATGCAAACTGGACGGAGTCCCGTCATGCCAAGTTCCTCTGGTGGTATCTTTCCCAAGGGCGGGTACGACACAATAGAAGTCTCAGCTGAGTTCAACCCAATATTTACTAGCAACGGTCGGGTATTCGAGATACCACCTCCAGTCATGCTATGGTCCGCCCGTTTCTTTCCGGTATATACATGTCCATATGCTCCATGTAAATCCAATCGATCCAACCAGTCGGTCCCTAAACGCCTTTATGATCCTAAAATCCTCTAATCCGCAGCAATACCTCTGAGATTAGACATGCATCCATGGTGTATAAACTGGGTATTCATAAATGCAGAGTTCATCCCATCCATTCATCTCTTAACGCTCTTTCTTCTCCTCGTTCGAAGCACGTACTTGATATATCGGCAATATCAGCCCCGGCAGCTCCTGGCCCCGGGCTAGTTATGCGATATCGATATGCTCCTGCTTCGTCTATTCCTAGTCTTCGTTTCACGTCTTAAAACATATTCAAGAACACGTCCTCCTCCTGAACAAGATCTCGGCGGTCGTGCTCGGGCTCTTGGTCATCATGAACATGTTCGGCGCCGGCCTCCCCTCGCCGTCTTTTAGCTTGATGTCGTAGTTCAGTAGCAGGTACGCGAGGATCATCTTGATCTCGCAGCTGGCGAAGAAGCGCCCCGGACAGGCGTGCTTGCCGAGCCCGAAGTTCATGGCCGTGTCGCTGATGCTGGTGAATTGCCATTTCCCGTTTGCGTTCGGATTGACTTGCTCGTCTGTTGGGGAAGGGGGTGAGGGTGAAGGTGAAGGTGAAGGTGAGGGTGTAGAGGCGGTTGATATGGAGGAGCTGGTGGAATGCTGCTGCTGCCGGAGTTTCCAGAACCGGAGGCCGTCGAAGACCTCCGGGTCCGGGTAATACCGCGAGTCGACAGCGACGCCGGCCATCGGCGCTAGCAAGTTGGTGCCCGCTGGGAGATGCGTGCCATCGGATAGGTCGATTGGCTTCATTACCTTACGAATGAATGATGCTGCAGAGCGATGTCAGCTTCAAAAAGAACTTTTGCCATTCTTGTCCTATATATACTCACTGACGTTACCGGACAATCGTTGCGATTCCTTGATGAAGCTGTCCAGCTTCTTCAATCGGGCCATACTGTCCTTCTTACCCCATGCCTCATCATCCTCCAACACCTCACGCGCTTCTTCGCGCAGTAGCTCTTGCATATCTTGATGTACGGCCAAATCGTAAATGCAGTCCGTCGTCAGGTTACTCGTCGTATGTATCGACGCAGCGCTCAGCAGTAACTGCAGCTTGCCTTGGATGTAGTAATCCCCCTTCTGGTCCTCCGGCAGAGCATCCAGAAGCCACTGAGCGAAGTCATCCGGTTTCTCGTAACCAGGTGTCTCGCCATCGCGGATGCGTTCCTCGATTATCGGGGTGAGCATGGACTGCGCCTTTTCCAGATCTCTCCGGATAGTACATAGTTCCGAGACGAGGTACTGCGCCGCGGGCCGCATCCATGGCGGGAAGAATTGCAGCTTGATGACCGCGAGGAAGGCCGTGACGGCGAAGTTGATGCTCACATCCATCCACTCCTCCACCCGATTGAGCGCCGACCCAACGAAAACGCGGCCGCTTAGACGGGCGACTGTTCGGATCATGAAGGGTTGGATTTTGAAGGGGGTCCATTCTGTGACAAGAATCAGTTGCAATGTCATTTCAAGCGGCGTCCTTTACATGGTCTACCTTCACACTCGGGGAACTCTGTCGCAATGATGTATTCGAGTTCCTCCTTGAGCTGCGGCGTCATCCGCGCCAGTTGTCCCGTCATCTTGCATTTGAGGAGCAAGGACAGGGTGTCCGTATGTTGTCCAGCGCAGAGATTAGTGTACTCGCTTAACATGGCCTATTCGAAAATTTTCAGTATATCTCGTTTTTTACATTTGCTCTTATTATAACGAACCTCCCTCACAGCCGTCCTTGCGCTTAGAGTATCCTCTGCAAGGCCCTTGAGCTCACCAACCAAAGACGCTGGAATGATGGTCCTGACGCCCTCCGTCGTCTTGATCTGATATACAGTGTCACGGAACTAAAAGAGAGTTAGTATTGTAAAGAAAGGCAACGGAGACATATATGAACCTTCGAGTAGCTATCTTTGATCAGTGTATCGGCGCTGAACATCCATTTTAATCGGGAGGCCTTGTAGAATGGTGCTGAAACACCACATTTCCGCTTGTCTGGTTGGAAGAGCCATATACAAAGCACTATCGCACTGAAGGCGATATAGTAGCTTAAACGACTACCGCCTAGGACTTGGCTCGGCAGGACGTCTGTTACGATTGTGAAGTTTGTATGAGGACTCGCATCCTCTATCATGGAAGGCATCGTAACTAAGAAGGTGAGAGTGAGAAGGTAAGAGAAGTGAAAAGAGGTATTAGGATAAAGGGATAAGGATAATGTGGCCGCGACGCTCGAGGCGCTCGGTGTCTATCATGGGTGTTGCTGCTTTCGATAGACTAGGTCTTGATCCTGTTGAGGTGTATTGGGGTAGACCGTTACGGTCAACAAGTCCAACCAGACGACGCTTCTAATCACGATCCACGCGAATAGCCCGAATTAGACCGACACGACAACCCGTCCACCTATTGGGAATCCGAAGCCGGATGGCTCATTAGCAGTTGCCCGCTAATTTGAGTCGTTGTAAGTATAAGTCGGCCGGAGGCGGTCAAGTGGAGAGATATCGACTGTTTTCCACTATTGGACGGCAACCCTCACTTCCGGCTCTTAGAGTCGAATCCAAATTACTAGTGGGAATTAAAGGGTCGTGGTAAGATAGAATGGAAGCAAAGGGTGAAGGAAAAAGAGGGAAAGAGAATGAAGAGAATCGGTTGTTCAACAAAGTACGGGGATTAAAACATTGTACATGAATGCGTTTCCGACGGCACGAAGAAGAACTATGCGCAGAAGAGCAGAAGATGACGGCAAAGTTGAACCTGGTAAACACTCGTGACTCCGTCGGGTCCAACATCCTAGTCTCCTTGCAGAAACGGCAGCCCATACTCATATCTGATGTTTGAAGTCCGGTCGCTTTTCACTCCTAGGTGTGATATGTTCGTGAGACCCAAGGGGGTTTTGGCCTTGATGTGCTGTCTTCGGTTCTCGGTTTCCGACCGGGAACCCTGAAACGAAGGGCTTCTGGATTGGAGCTAGAGACCCCGGGACGTGCCAGCTCCGGACCCTAGTCGGCTCTGTTTTGCGGCTGGAAGCGCCTCACCTTTGCCAGTCTTGGCAGGCTCTCTTAGGTACGTGCTAGTAAGTACCTACCTATACAATTGAGTTCCACGGAAATTAAGATTGGAGCGATTGGCATTTAGAGTCTTATGCCGCAGTTCATTCTCTCGTTAAATCGTACCTGCCTGCCTGGGTACATTATGAAGTACAGTTAGATAATAGACTTTGAAGCTCTCGCAAGCTTTCCGATATTTAGATGGCAGCTGCCTGAACCTTAAGCAGGCATTGCCCTGGGGGGTTCTTGGCAACTGTCTCAGCGAGCAGATCCCCCGCCAAGAATTTTATCCGCCCGGCTTAACGAGTCTGATCTTCGTGCGTAAAACTCGCTCGTTTGGGTTATCCTATGTTTTCTCCCTTGTTACGTCTCCGCGTAGTCTGAACTACGGGCAGATCTATGACCCGACGAGCAATTCGGGTCAATTGAGCGACACTACGAGCATGCAACGAGACCCTGGTACCCTGAGGGTCCGAGAATCGTTGGTTTGGAGGCGAGCAGGGTAACTTCAACCGTGAGTTCATGCGCCGAAAAGCCCCATAGCTTCGTCCTGCCTTCGCTCAAGCTTCTATGAATACTTATTATTGGGTTTACACCCGCTTGGGCAGCGGCGGCGGCAGCGACAATGACTGCGAGGAACTTCATCTCCCTAAACCGGGAGCCCCCAAGACGAGTAGGGGGCAGCAGATAAACCGATTGTGGTGGTGCTAGTCCATTCTTCTTAGCATAAAGATGGCCAGACAAACCTTTTGTGCCCCCAAAATTGTGTTCATATGGTTCAATAAGACGCTCTAAATTAGGAATTCGAAAATAATTCGTCTACCTCTCAGCTTTCAAAGGCCATGTCACAATCGCCGCCAATTGTACGGTCTAGACTATCGAATCGCCTGCCGACGTATTTGTAGGTGGCAGGTATGAAAATCAATGCCGCGCTTGCCGCTAGAACAACCGGCTTCGTTATGTATCACAGCAGATCTCATCCCTCCATTGCACATCTGAATTCGTCCCAACCATTGTGACCTTGGGGGACTTTAAGGTAGGCTCTCTCAAAGCGTCGAGGATTAGAGGCAGAGCGCGCGAGATGCTGGACGAGATGATGACTTGGGGGACCCCTCCGTCGGCGTTCCCCTGTTTCTGTTTTCTTGAAAACACAGATCGTAGAAGTCAACCAGACATGACAAGCACTATGGAGGCCATCGTAGCCGTTGGGCTCGCCCATCAGATATCCTGCAGTTCGTGGATTTCACAGCTAAATTGATTCAAATTTCAAATGAACTTCGAAACAACGCAGTCTAACAGAGACCACGAAGTAATTGCGACGCACATAGAAACCCTGGCCCAGAGCATCAGTGATTCAGCTAAGGCAATCTCAGAATCTTCTACAACAGCTTCGCAGGAAGACAAGACACGTAGGAACGGGCCGAATCGCCTCAAGTTCTCTATTGCATATGGCCACTAACGGCAAGTTTCTAATATACATATATCTTGGTAGCTTTGCGCCGCGGTCACATTCCTTGACAGTAGTTCTATTTGAACTCGAAGAGCTCCTTACCTACCTAAGATATGAAATCAGCTTCACCGACATCGGTAACTTTTACATTCCAATATAAGCAACAAGATACCTAACCTATTTGAGAAGGAAAAAGAAAAAAGCACAATAGTAACTCAGGCTTGACGCTTCGATAGTAGCAACATTGGTAGCTTATCATTTCTATTCTACCATAAACCGCAAGACTCAATCACCTGCACTTTACAAAGGGCTCACTAAAACCCACGGAGCATTCGATAGGAAAGGAAACGAAGGGGTGAAGACTTATCGCTCAATGGACTCATGTACTTACTAGCAGACCATCTAAACACCACCCAGCCCGTATAACGCTCTTAATAGATAGGCTGGCGAGAATATACCAAATCACCGCATATATATATACCACGTTAAAACGAAGCCATCTCATGAAGCAAGCCCGCAGACAAGCCGTCAAGTTCGGAAAACCAACGCTAGGAACCTACTAATACAGATATACCTAGCATCCGACAAATGCATATCCGGTCCTGGGTACTTTAACGCCGCTCGTATCCCTTTCCCCCCCTAAAAACGCCCCATGCCGAACCATCGCTTGTGGTATCTATCTAATCCGTCATCCCTTTTTTAATCCCTTCTCTTCTTTTCCCTTCTCTTCGTCCTGGATACATATCCTCCACCATGATCCTACACCCTACACCCCATACCCTACTTCGTACCATCACGCTTTTTCTTCCAGAGCACAATCCAAAGCCGGGGCTTCAAGTACAACTTCTAATTCTTTCCAGCCGTCACGTTCCCGGTAGCGTCGGGCTCGATGACGCCCGCCATCCCCGGCTCCTCGGCCTCGACTGCTTGATCAGTGACGGTGACTACGGCGCCGCCAGCGCCTTTGTCGTCGACGACCATCTCGCCCATCCCAATGATGTCGATGAAGCGCCACGCCTCTATGGAGTTCTCTCTGCTGCGGTCTAGGATCGCCGTGTCGTTGTGGATCCCGTCGTCGGGGCCTCTATCCCTTACTGAGGCTCCTCCACTTCCACTTTCGCCGCTGGCAGCGCCGGCATTAGGATTAGCAGTCGCAGCCTCATCCTCACCCGTACCTCCTCCATTACCACTCTCAGCCACACTAACGGCGTCCCCAGCAGCCCCCGACACCTTTCCCCCATCCACCCCGTCAACTAAATCCCCACTCCAAGTTCGCGCAACAGGCACGCCGTTCTCCCGGAGCACCTGGAGGATAGCACGTCGGTTCAGCCTGAGCGCGCGCTCCGGCTCCACCGACTTGTAGATCTTGAACATGAGCCAGGGGAACAGGACGCCGAAGTCAGACTGGGAGAGGTGGGCCGAGCGCTCCACGTAGAAGAAATGGGGCTCGGGGAGCTTAACGCCCGAGGCGATGTCCTCGTAAAAGGCCGACGCCTGGACCTTGGGCGCCGCCGGGTCGGGAGACAGCAGGCGCGCTTTCGCGTGTAGGTGCTCCTTCCATTCGAAGAAGTTCTGGGACTCGACGGCGAGGATGGCGGCACCGCCAGGGATGTGGGGTGAGGAGTGCGAAGGCGAAGATGGGTGCGGTTCGGCGTACGCGGGGAGCGGGAGGTCTCGGAGCGCCTTGGTCGTTGGCGCAAATAGCGGCATACACCACATATCAAGCAAGATGGTAACGTTGCGCGGCGTGATCTGCTTGTAGATCGAAGATTCGCGCGACGGTGAGTACAGCTGACCCTCCATATTCTCGAGCTCGGGACGGCCAGCATAGAAGACGGATTTAAGGAATTGGACCACGGTAGCAGAACCGAAGCTGTGGCCGCCGAAGATGATGCTACCCGGCTCGTGGACGTTTAGTTTGCCCGCGAAATCGGCAACGGACGGCGTGCTCTTGTTCAGGTTCGTAAACGCCGTACGTTTATCAATTCCAAGCACGGCCTCGTGTATCAGGCCCATTTCCCAAAGCCGTATGCGCAGTTGGTCGTTGCGTAGAGCGTACACCTCATCTGTGGGATCGTGATCTATACGCTTATACGGAACCATGCGTCGCGTGCTACGCACGAAGTACCGGTTCTGTTGTGAAGGAATACGTATGAAGGATGCCACAGCACTGCCGTCTCTATGCTCGGGACATATGACTACGACGCCGTGGGAGGCCATGGTCCCAACTATCTGTGAGTATGCGTTCCTGCTACCGCCTAGGCCGTGGGAGAAGATGGCGGTGGGCCATCGGTTGTTCGGGGTATGGGGTTTGAGTACCGGCGCATTCTTAATGACGGGTATCGTGGTGTAGTGTAGATGTCTCGGAAAAAAGCTATACACCAGCGTTAACTTAAGCCCATGCGTAACGAGATTAGCCATGTGAAAGGAGTCGACTTACGAAATGGCATTAGCCAGTAGTTGCCCAAACCCCAAGAACCGGACGTACGCAGACAGATGGTCCCGCTGCGGGGCCGGCAGCCACGTTATGCGCTTGCCCTGGGCATCCGGGTGCGCAGGATAGAATATTCGGAATTGGATTGTCTCAATATCGGCCGCATTGGGCGGTGCCGGGGCAGGAGACTCGAGCTCCGAGACGGGAATCTCGACATCGACGGTGCCGACTTTGTAGGGGCCAGTGTAGTCGGCGAACCCGGGGACGGGATTCAATCGCGAGAGCAGAGCGCTCAGCTTGTCGGTACTCGACGGGTTGGCTGGTTGCGCCATGGCTCGCCACTTGAGGTCCAAGAATCTCCTCGCCGGTTCGTCGGCGGGATGTTTCGTAGCAGTGTCAGAACCGAGTCTGGCGGTCACCGATCCGCGCTTCGGATACCGTAGAGACGAGTGGATTGAGAAGAGATCTATGAATGCTAATCCGTATGAAAGAAAGTGATTCCCCAAAGTATTCTCCTTGAAGATGAAAGGATTAACCCAAGGTTTGCCGGCGCTAGGACACGAAGAAAAAATAATTAGTTCAGCGAACACAGCCTCGTCGACTTGTCCCCAAGCGTGATTCCGCGGGTGGCACAGAAACGAATGTCAGTGTAATTAGAATCCCGTAAGTAGATACGGTTAGGTATGTTCCACAAAGTGGGCAAATGTTTGCTCTATTAAAACAATCTATGAAGTATGCAAAGGTCAGATACACGAAGAACAAAAGAGAGCCAGGAAGTGTCGGAAGTCATTATCGTGAAGAGAGAACATGGGCTGATGCTATCGAAGCTAAAGAAAAAAAGAAGTAACGAGCCAATGGCGATTTACAATGCCTCGGCCTCTTCAGCTGGTTTAGCTCCGAAAACACGTCATCGTTTCCATTGTAGTTAACAATTCCGCCTGTTATGTCAGTGTCGATTCAGCTTCAATGAATGCTGTGTAAGTGGACTCTGTTATAGATAGCAACTAATACCTCGAAGAGACTAAGCGGTTAAGTCCATTATTTACAGATCTCAAATAAACTTGATCACACGATAGTCGCGTGCCTCTCATTTGAAGTAGCATCTTAAAAAAATAAGGTAGATATGCACCCGCGCTAGGTGGTGCGTAGCGCTCCGTCTACCCCCGTGCAAGCCCCAACTTGCATCATGCTGCATTTGCATGTGAAGGGATCCCGCTGTAAATGGCTCCCAGTTCCTGCAGGTGGCAATGACTTGCCTATGTAGATAGGTATGTATCTGCTTACGTTAGGTACACCATCATAAATCATTGCGTGGCCATGCATTCATTCCGTATTAATTAATATCTACAATGGATGTCCACGTCTATGAGAAATCGTCTTCTCCAGATAGATCGGATTCTAGTAACCCAAAGCTCCAATCAACGTCCTCGCTGAGACCAACCAGTCGGGTGTTGACATGCATATTTGTACACTCTGACGATAATGAAATCGCAGGCAGACTAATCTCATTGCCACTCAGCGTCGACCGTCTCCCACCTGTCGAGGAATCCCTTGAAGAACTTCACGCCCAAGCCGGGATCGAGAGCTCCGCAAGTAGCACGGATCGAATGCATACTCAGTTGGGCCATTCCCGCGTCGATGGCCTTGACACCCATGGCGCTGCTCAACATTGGCCCGACTGTACCACCGCTTCGAGAGTCGTTCCGGATCTGGAAAACCTGCGGCGTACAATCGCTCAACTCGCAAACTCTGGTAACAATAGCTGTAGATACTGCATCCGTAGTCATGTGACCGTTGCTGTCTGCAGCGATGGAAATTCCAACGTTCAGACGAGGCGCGTGGCCTTCTAGGTACCGGCCGAGGAAGTTGGGGTTTACGGCGTGAGTGACATCGGCCGACACGAGGAAAGATCGTGCATACGTCTGGCCTACAACGCCTGGGCCGAATGTCTTGTCCCCTCCGCATAGTGCCTCGACGGCTCTCTCGATAGTAGCTGGTAGGAAATTGCCCCTCGCCCCTTGTCGGAGTAGAGAGCCAATTTCCTCATCGTCGAAAAGCGCAACCAATTTTATGACTCCGTCGTCATCGTTTGCCTCCGAGGCTAGAAGTCCTTGGAACGCGGCCCAGCTACAAAGCTTATCATCAATCCGTCCAGCAAAGATAAATTCCTTGTCCATTCCACCCACGGTCGCAGGTTGTAGATCAAAGAGCTCCAGTTCCCAGTTTATGATTTGCGAGTAGTCCTTGATGCCCAGCTGTTTTGAGATTAATTGGACAAGCCTCGGCGGCTGAGAGAAAACGAACGATCCAGGCGA
Organism: Hypoxylon sp. FL0543; assembly: GCA_022578575.1. NCBI lineage: Eukaryota > Fungi > Ascomycota > Sordariomycetes > Xylariales > Hypoxylaceae > Hypoxylon > Hypoxylon sp. FL0543. The sequence continues at coordinate 389,363 of MU394012.1, read as the reverse complement.
AGCGAGGGGCCCGACTGGCTTAGCATCCGAGGACAATATATCGGAATTGTCGAGTCCAATAATCGGCACGGCCTCCGTCTCCTTGTTATTCTGGCCCATCATGCCGACTCCAAAATGAGGTGCGAGTGTCGGTATACGGGCAACTATAATCAATTAGCTAGGGGATCCATCTTCATCTGTGATACCTTATGCTTACTCGGCCAATCAAGCTTGACGAGCTTGCTTGAGGTCTTCCCAGAATCGTCTCGTACAATAACTCTACCTCCGATACTAAGATCTCGATCCCACCATGTTTCATTCAGGCCTCCCGCATAAGGAGCGACACCTAGTTGAATATATCCATGTTTGGTCGGTTTGTTACTAACGGGCTTCAGTCTCGCCGTTAGGGCGTCGATGTGACCAGCAACCATAGCCACGCCATTGCCAGGTTTATACGCTTTTCCAACCGTAAAAGCAATAACAGAGGTGCCGTTTCGAGTGACGAAATATTTGCCGCCTGCCTCGAGTTTACCAGACCAGTCGTCCCGTGCAGGAAGCTTAGGGCGATAGTCAGTTTAGCCGTCTCGGGAATAGCAATCAAGAACACCAACCTCCTTATAGCCCAGCGATGTCATCTTGTCTTTGAAATAACCGACGGCGTGGAATACGGTCGGATTCTCCTGCAGGAATTTGCAGAAGGGCTCGGTGAAAGCTTCGGGTTTCGACGACAGGACATTGCACACGGAACACGCGCTTCGGTCTTCCGCGAGTACGGACGGACGTGAACCGATACGGTGGCCGGGTATATCTCGTCTACAAGGATCGCAAAGGAGCAACGGTTCGCTAGAGTGAGCCAAGTCGCCTACGATGAATGCCTTTTCGGCATCGGACATAGCTTGGGCATTTTCGAACTCGGAGGGGTTCGCGAAACTCGACAATCGAGACATGTTGACGGGGTTCACCGCTGCTACGCTTCGGAGAGACAAGTTGGAGCTGCGCTGGCGCAAGAACTCAGAGGTGTGTCGTGTCATGCTCAGACTCGTAACCGACTACAGAACAAGCAGCGTAATAGGGGACGCGGATTGTCACTTAAATAGAAGGATTAGAAGAGCGGAAAGGTGGCTTGCAGAGCTGGGAGAGAGGTTGGGGATGAGGTCAACATACCCTTAGGTACATTAAGTAGCTCCCTGCCGGAATCGCACCGTCTCAGTAAACTGATAAGACATCCATTTATTATCAGCTGCCCACTTCCCCCTGCAGATGACCTAGATCATAGCCTCCAAAACCCACCTACCGGATGCCGTTACAGGGGATTTAGGTACTTGCCGATCCCACCTAGGGTCCTCGTGCGCAGGACGGGAACACTCCCCGACGCAACAATGAATATTCCAGGCGGGAAAACAGGGGGAGCCCCATCGAAGCACAGGGACCCTATATTTGCACAACATCGCTCTCTACCATCTCTTTGATAATCATTGGGAAGACAGAAAGCATATTCATCCATCCCTATGTAGACTGTCCGAAGGACCGACATTGTAACCAACTCAGCCATCTCACCGTCTCTTGTACATAGTTGTTGATGAGATGAGATGCACGACGCTGTCATCTTGTTCTAGGCAAATGGGACGGATTAAAAAAAGAAAAAGCCAGTACCATTTGCTGGGGGCTACAAGAGGCCTTTCTATGGCTTTAGACAGAAGAGACAAAAAATGTTGATGAGAGTGGGATTCGAACCCACGAGGGTTTCCCCACGAGGAAATCGTGTTAAGATTTTAATACCTTAACCTCGCGCCATGGACCAACTCGGCCATCTCACCAGAAGCAGCTGCCTTGCTGCGATGGACCGGCTTGTTTTCGTGGAAGATGAATCTTGACTGGAGGCCGGAGCGAATCGAATCAGCCCGCAGTTTGCTAGTCATGCGGGGCTCGGCGGTATTTTAGGGCTATGTAGCTCCGATCTCCTATACATTTAGTGTAAGTCCCGAACCTGCTTCAGAACCTCCGTTCCTCTTGCATACCAATAGACACAGGCTCAATATAATACGGTCTAGTAGGGCAGACAAGTCGACCGTCCTATACGATCTACGTTGCATGTATCAGACACCGATACTTTGAAAACCTAATGGCAATGCCGTTCATACCCGATTTTTAGCTGACGCCATCACTGACTCAGATTTTCAACTTCAAGTTAACCAAGTGATGGGTCTTAAAATGGACCGCAATATCATCGATCTCGCTCTTTTCCTATGTCAAAGCAGACAATATAACCTAGGGTTGTTTTCCCTTTCCCCGCTTGGGTTCACTTTAAGTCTAGAACCCATTCTATTAGACTAGGTGTGTCCCAGGCTAGGTTGACATTCCACTCAGCCCTATGAAGACGCCAAATCAGGCAAATAGCGAGGCAGCAAATCGCACGAGGAGAAAAAACGCTTACGATATCTAGTGGATATCAGCACCTAGTATTCCGTATAATGTTTGATTAGCTTGCCTCGAATATGTCAGATCTAGCTCTAGCTCTCGCGTTCTTCTGCCATTGCTCTAGAGATCCCACTTTAGACATAATATTGGTGATTCCATGCGACCCTTCAGATTACCAGTCTTACCGGGGAACTCGGCCACAGACGCCGCTTATTACGACAGGTTGACCTAATAGCAGGAAGTGAGCTGAGCATGGCGTTACTGCCTAAGTAATTGTCTAACAAGCAAGCCTGTTCGTCTTATATATACATAACAGGGGATTTCTTTTCTGTTGCCCTGCGGGTCGGCTTCCATATCTTAGACCTGTAACTTCGAAAATGGATGTCATTACCTGCGCCGGACTCACAGCGCTGGAGCTAGTCGCGCTCGTTCCTGGTAGAGAACTTTACGAGTTATCGATTCTGAAGAAGTTCGTCATCGGATTGCTCGCGCAATATGTGTTGCTCAAAATTTACCGTGTCATATTATACCCGAATCTCTTCTCGCCGCTGAGACACATTCCAGGGCCCAAGGTATGGATGATATGAAACAACTAGCACCGCTTGCCAAAGGTGTATCATTCTAACCTCGCCTTCAGGACCACAACCTCGTCCTCGGACAGGAAGTGAGAAAATTCAAAGCCGAAAGCCCCTTCAGCGTTCAAGTAGAATGGATGCGCAGATGGCCGGACGCGCCCTTCATCAGGTACCTCTCGTTCGCCGGCAAAGAAGTCCTCCTGGTGAACAGCCTGGCTGCGCATAAGGCCGTCCTCCAGACGCACGTGTACGACTTCGTCAAGCCGCCGCTCTTCGCGCGTTTAGTTGGGGAGATCACCGGCGTGGGACTATTGTTTGCCGAAGGGGAGCATCATAAGCGCGAGCGAAGATTGCTGGCTGGGCCGTTCTCGGTTCCGAGCATGAGGAAGCTGTTACCTGTCTTCCGGGAGAAAGCAAAGGATATAACGGCGGTCTTCGGAAATCTCCTGGGAGACAAGCCTCATGCTACTGTCGAAGGTGAGTTCTAAACAGAGCCCATCGGTTGCAGCCGTGCAATTTTCAAGACTTACCTGTTCTCTAGCAATCGAGACTTTATCCAAGTCAACTATGGATACCATAGGTATCACGGTTCTGGGAACCGAGTTAGAGACCTTATCCTCAATGTACCCGCTCGGGTTCCAGGAGCTCTACAGCCGGGTGCTTCACCAGGGCGCCGTGGGCCAGTTGATTTGGGTCGTTAATGCTTTCATACCGATTAGGAGCCTTGTTCCTCTGGAAGCGAATTACAGATTCATCCAAGCGATCACCGACCTGAGAAAGATGCTTCGGGACATTATCGAAAAGCGCAAGGCGGACTTAGCTGACGGCACCTACGAGAAAGAAATGGGAGAATCCAGAGATCTATTGACGTACATGCTGGAAGAGGCTGAATTGCGCCGGCAGGAGACGGGCACGGAAGTCTGGACTGTCGACGACATTATTGGCCATGTGAGAAAGACTCTAATCTCCCCAATACCTGATAGAATGTTGCTGACAAAGTTCTGTATCCAGCTTCTGAATTTCACTTCTGCAGGTTCGACTCTTCACCGTCTAAGAGGTAGCTTTCTAGTATGATCTTCGTCTCTAACTTGATGTCTGCCCTTTAGGCCACGAGAGCTCCGCAAATGCCATATCATGGTCCCTCTACGTCCTCGCAACGAACCCATCTATACAAGACCGACTGCGCTCCGAGATCAATTCTCTTTTGAAGGCGAACCGGGAGCCAGACTACGACTCGATTTCCGGGCTTCCATTCCTTCACAACTTCCTCCGCGAGGTCCTCCGCGTCTTTCCACCTTGTACGTCTCCCCTATCCACTCGCCTCCTCCACCTTTCCCTTTCCCACATCCTTTTCTCCTTTCTCCATTTTCTCTCCCCTCTCCCCCTAACCACCATTTTCACACCTATCCATACCCCTAAACCTCCAAACATCCCCCAGATTTCCGCTGACCCACCAAGCATACATGACCCAACGCGAAGCAACGCGCGACCTAGTAATAGAGCAGACCCGCATACCCAAAGGCACGCAAGTCGACGTGATAATCCCGCTCCCCCACCAGCACCCCAGGATCTGGGGCCCCGACGCCGCCGCCTTCGACCCCGACCGCTGGGACGGGCTGGCCGGCGACGCCGCCTCGCCCTTCGCCTTCGAGGCCTTCCTGCAGGGCCCGCGCACGTGCCCCGGCCGCAACTTCGCCGTCGCCGTCGTCAAGGCCGCGCTCGTCGAGCTCGTCCCGCGCTTCCGCTTCCTCGGCATCGAGCGGGGCGAGGGGGATGCGACGTTGCTGACTGGCGGCGAGGAGCGCGTCGGCAGGGGCGTCAGGTTTGCCAATCCTAGTTTGACGCTGCGGCCTGCGGGTGGGTTGTTTGTGCGGTTCGAGAGTATTAGGAAATGATGAAACGTACCTACCTAGGTAATGGGGATTGTGTTTATCGTTGCGTCTTGAGTATGCTGCTCCTCAGACGACTCTGTTGGTTATAGATGGGGATTATCGGTGTACAGAGGCTCTGGAGCTTAATGGGTAGCGGGATATATGATGGCAATACAGGTCAGGATTGAATTCGAGATACCAGGATGTCATATGGGCACACCTACAAATCCAAGTGGTTACCATGCCACTAGGGGCTCTTTAGATTAGAAATCCTATCGTATCAAATTCTCATCAAACCCGCAAACCCGCGGTCTAAGAAAAATCGTCTTCCGAAATGCACGTCGTTTATTATGAGTTAACCAGATCTCTAATCTCTTATTCAAATCAAAGCCCAACAGAACTCCTCTCTCTATCTCATCTTATGCTCACTCGCTACTCTCATTGCTCTCAGGCTTAACCAACCTCTCAGCCCGTCTAGCCTCCATACGCTCGTTCAGCAAACTGCCCGTGTCATCATCGTCATCTTCTTCGTCCTCTTCAATCGGCATATCCTCGTCGTCCAGATCACCTCCGTTATCCGAGCGCGCGGGTTCAGCCGGTCGTCGCCGTTTCTCGAAGTCCTGCCTGTGCGCGTCCGCCATGATGCCGCGAATAGACCGCGCGCGCAGCACCTCCGGTCTACGACGCCACCGCATTGTGCCACCCTCTACCTGTTCCTGCGCTTGAGACTGTGTTCGGGCGCCAGTCTGTTCGCGGCCGAGGGCTGAGGCGCCTGCCGTGCTGATATCAACTGCACTTGCTGTTGCGCCTTCCAAGATAGCACTGGGTAGCTGTGGCGGTGGAGGTGCCGTAGCCCGCTGTTGCTCCTCTTCCGTGCTCACACGCTCGACAAGGGGTTCATCATGGTGCAAGGGGTAGGGCAAAGGCACGTCGCGGCTAGCCTTGTACTGAGCCACGTTGCCACAATGTTCGTTCTCGACACGAAATAAGGCCCACATGCCACGACGGGTAACCTCTGCCAGGGCCACGAGAAACGAGACTAGGGTGCTATGCTGCTTGTTGTGCGTAAATATGGCGTAGAAGATCCAGCCAAAGCGGAGTATCGGGTCTATCACCATGATAACATAGTACATCCAACGGTGTTTAAGCCCGAGAATGTCGCGAAGGAATCGATGGCGTGTCTCGGGCTGGAAGAAAGAGAAATCCATGAAAAGATCCCAGATTGCTAAGATTCTTGTATTAGACTAGAGCGTCATTCAGCAGGGCAGGGACAGTGCCAGTGGCAAAAACCTACAGGTATAAATCCCGTTCATCGTCGAGAAAGTGGCGAACAGGCCGAGGGTTGTCTTAGTGGCATTCATACGATATAGCGACAGAGTCACAGACGACATGATTGTCATGCCGTACTTGCCGCCGTTGACAAGATGTGGGAAGACGTTCTTGGTGTCGTTGTATCGACGAAAGCATTGCAGCAAACGCCATATCGGTGGGAGCGCCGAGAAGAACCCCAATAAGCGGGAATTATTCGAGTTGCACTGGACAGGATTATTCCAATGGTGCGCATAGAGACAGAAGAAAAGTTCAATGTTCTTATATCGGGGTTAGTCAGTTAACAAAAGACAACTCTCAAATCGGCGCTTCTCTTCACTTACAGATGTAGCGTAAGTTAAAGAGCAGTACATGTCTCCGAGGAAGAAGTCACGGAACTCGACCGGGTATAGTCCTGCGAAGAATAATCGATACTAAGAAGAGTCAGACGCGCGCTACAGCTTGTCGAATGATACACTTACGTGGGAATACACCAGCCATTGGCGGCTCCTATGCCACAGGATTGGTGCTGGTAATAGAAGGATAAAAAGTGTAATGCATATTAGGATTACCGGGTAGTACAAATACAACTCATCAGAGCCGTACCTGGTGAAGTTTATCCAGAAGAATATACCGAAAAGTAATAAGAAGAAGCTCGGAAAGCTTGATAGTTGTCTCCAATCCAGGCTATTTCTAGTATCAAATTCGAATATGAACGGATAATTGATCTTATTACACGTCCACATATAACAGTCGAGGCAGAAGAGGAACATTAAGACCAGCATCAAAAAGTAGCCGCCGTATATCTGCATAAGATAGCTTGTCTGTGTTTGCACGACTGGATCCGGATCGAATAAGAGTTGAGAGCCGTATACGAGTCCCTGAATGGTAAAGACGGTGCCGGTGCCGATGAAGAGCCCATTCCGGAACGCAATAGCGGATTCATCCCCTGGTCGCCGATTCAAGCGATGGAGCTTCCCCGTGGCAATCTTACGGTTTCCCTTTTCGAAATATCTCGCGTATAGGTCCTCGACCGCGTGGAGGTATTCATCCACCGTGTTGCTGTTCACGAACCAAGACTTATTAACTTTCTCGTTCATGTACCTATAGGGCGGCCGAGCATTCACGGTCTTGTCGTATTTCTTATTCAGCTTTCGAAAAGCAGTTCGATTCAGTTGCGCATACGACTGAAGTAGTTCTAGGCCTCTGTAGAACTCTTGTAAAGCCAGCTTCAACTTTCGCTTCGCTGTTCTGTATGGTACGTCATGGCTGTCCGGTCTCCGTATATAGTCTCTTCTAGCATCGGCTCCTATTGCGCCCAGTACTGGAGTGAAGTGCAACTTGGAAAAAGCTTTCGAGTTGGCGCCGGGTTTGAATATCCTAGACTTGAGCGGCTCGGCCCAGTTGTGAGAGCCATTGGCACCAGATGACACCCCTTTACCGTCATTATTATCCCCGCTCTCGCTCCTCTCTCTGCGCTGCTTCATTTCAGCCAATTCCCGATTGCGTCGATGACGCATCTCGTGTAATTGCTCCCGTAGGGCTGCCAGGCGCTGGCCAGCTTGCTCTTCTTTCTGCTTATAGAAGGTCTCTACCTTGTCGAGTTCACTATCCAAGAAGTCGAAAAACTCTTTTTCACGTAGTCTTGCCGTTTCGGCTGCGTGAATCCCAAAACTGAACCTTACGCTTTCGGTTCTGGTGAGCTGTTGGCTTATATGATGTCCTGTATTCGAGAACATGCGCCGGAGTCTGCCAGGCGACGGAGTCTGTGGAAACGTAGGAGCGGACTGGAGTCGAGGAGCTGGTTGAGAACCGGCCGTTGTAGGAACGGCGCCCAGGGACATACTACGCTGCACAGACTGTCTGCTGATGGACTGTCGAAGCGTATCCGTAGGCCGAGAAGGTGGCTGATCTGTTGGGATTGCAGGCTCGCCCAATGCAGGGGCCGGTAGCTCGAAGACGTTCCAACTCTCCGCAACAGATGGTGGTGTAGGCACAAAGCTGCCAGACTGTCCTTCATTTCCTGGTGGCGTCGCCAGCGGTTGACGCTCCCTCCGTGGCGGGATAGGTGTCGGTTGGGCCTTCGAGGTGTCATGAAGTCCCCTATTTGCATGCCCGATGGGTGCGGGGCTGGCTCGGAGAGACTCAACCTCATCTGTTCCAGCTACTTCATTCTGCTGACGAGAAAATTGAGGCGGACGAGGTGTCGCTTCCTGCGGTGGGAGATCACCTCTCCTTGCCAGGCCTATTGGAGTTCCATGTGCTCTATTGATCGCTCTCGCGATAGCTTTGATATGTTTCTTCCCGGCTTTGTAGTTCAGATATTTGACTCTCCATTCTAATTCTCAGGTCAGCATCGGACTCTTAGCCCACAATTCACCGCCATGAGAAATCCGAACATGTGTAAGAAGCTCGCCTAAGATACCAATAGATATGTGTAAGGCAGGTTGCAAATATCGGTTCAGGACTCACCTGGCACAAGGTCTTGCTCAAGTTCTTTGGCAAACTTCATGACGTCAAGGGAACTGAATAAGGACTAAACCCTTCAAATCTTAGATCTATGCCGCTATGCATCAGGATTGAATTGGAGTGAATTGAAATGCTACCAGATGACGGCCCCGGACGAAGGATGTTATAGACTCTGGAGTTCTGCGCAAGCAAGCAACGGAGTGGAACTTGATCGACCACCGGAAGGGACACAAGTCGCGATTTAGGCCATTATACAATGTAGAAGTCGAGACTTCCTCGTTTCGTTTGCTAAAATTACCACTTTCTATTTCGTGCTACGGCTTACAGGGTGCAGCTGCCAGACTTTTCCTCCAGTGGGGCCAGCCCATGCAAGTGGACCACGGGTCCAGACCCTCCTGCCCTCTCAGCCCTCTCAACATGGGCCGGCATAGATTGCTATAATAGAGAATGGAGATTCGGTACATTAGCGTCCCCCTAACTGATAAAGTATGTTAGGTACATTATGCGTTTCTATCCATGTCCTAGTACCTAATTTTCAAAGAGGCTCATTTAAGCTCCCTATCTACAGTTTAAGTTATCATTTAGGCGTCAACTCCAGGGCTCCTGGCTGTGCTCCAGATGGGTTGGGCAACTATGCTACTGGGCTGGTGACGTTGGTATTCGCTCAGCTTCAAAGACCGGCACTCTTTTCCGACTTCGGCTAGCTCCGCTTCAGCTCGGGTCGGCCTTGTTCACTTAGAATAAAGATCACATCTACCCCCGAGCCCTACAATCATCAATACATATATTCACACAAGTCCTGTGATACAAGTCCGGCCTGCCCAGGAATCCGCTCAGAAATTGGATATTTTCTGCTATGTTATGAAAAGAAGATCAATTCTATGGCTAATCCCCTACACCTTTCTACGTCCATGTTTGATCTTTTCTTAGCTTCCTCGTATCAAATGAGACACTCAAGGTGGCTTAGGTATATCTATAGCTGTCCTCTGCCGCCCAAATTTTCGGCCTTCGTGCGATGTGAGTGTCGACTAGCTTACTAAGTTATAATTGGCCGATCTTGTATACAAGCTCTGAGAATCAAATGTATGAAAAGTTTCAAATGGAAATAGGCAAACATTGACTTCGATGGGCTTTATTCATATAGCTTCGCCGTATATCAGAAAGAACATTTACTTGATAACTAACTGTCTTTAAAGAAGTTTTAAGGAAATACTATCCACTGCCGCCAAGGTCGGTCTGGACTATATTGTCCTTAGGTCTCTAGTAAACAAGGAGAATGTCCAACGCGCATTCAATAGGTATAGATCATGTCAAGAATTGGTAGCTCGGGTATCATCCGCTTGTGTACCTCTTGAACTTTCGTTTAACGAGTAACCATTTACCATCCACACTACTGTGATACCTCTCCCTAGATCTCCCAAACCGGATATAGATTTCATACATACGATTTGTGAGGCCTTTGATGCAGTTACTTGTTGCTGCTTGAATTGAGGTACTTATTCAAGAACAATCTTAATTGTCTGTTAGCTGAAAGCAATTGACACGGTAGAATAAAGCATCAAGATTCTATTCATTATTAATACAGATAAAGGAGGTAATACGTAAAGAAACAGGACCTGTATAAGACGTGCTCAAATAGTATTGTGAGCTACAGCAAGGATGTAATTTGGGAAGCCCGATCTCATCCAGACCAGATTTCAATAACGGAATAAATTCTACAATATCGAGAAAAATTCCAAGTACGACTCCAAGGCATTAAATTTCGAATATTAATCGCTCCGTGTAGTGAATAAATTGACGTTGTCTGCAGCAGGAGCATAGTAATCGACCAACAGTCAGCAGCCAACCTGCGCCTACAATCCTGCGAGCTTATTTCGACAGTCAGCCCAATTTTTGCACGTCAGACGCAGCTCTGCTTTTCCAGCACCTCACATACGAGGTCGACGAGGCTGAGCGCGCCGAAGCAGGGGGTTGCTATATATATTAGGTATTCTTTTCATCCCTTGTTGTAGCTCTCATTTGGTGTTTTCTGTTTCTTCTTGGTTGTCGAGTCTAGCCTAAATCGTCATGGCGTCCCGTTCCGCGACGGCAACCCCTCGCATCATTGTGTATTACCAAACCACCCACGACTCCAACGGCAATCTCATCTCAATATTACCCCTAATTACACGGCCCGAGATCTCACTCACGCACCTGATCGTGGCTGCGATCCACATCAATGAGGATCCGGATGGCTTGACACTCAATGACCACGCGCCCTCGGACCCGCGATATACCACGATGTGGGCTGAGATGCGCATCGCCCAAGCCAGCGATATAAAGATCCTTGGAATGTTGGGAGGCGCGGCAAAGGGCTCGTATATGCGGCTCGATCAAGACCAGGCGACCTTTGAGAAGTACTACGGCCCGCTCTACGATCTCATCAAGGAAAGGGACCTCGACGGTCTCGACTTAGACGTCGAGGAAGAGATGTCGCTGGCGGGCATCGTGCGCCTTATCGATAGGCTGAGAGCGGACTTCGGTCCCGACTTCATCATCACCCTCGCGCCCGTCGCGGCAGCCCTTCTTGACCCGAGACATAATCTGAGCGGCTTCGACTACGAGGCGCTGGAGGTGATGCGTGGCAAGCAGATTGCGTGGTACAATGCTCAGTTCTACTGCGGATGGGGCGACGCCAGTAATCCCGTCATGTACGAGATGTGCGTCGCAAGAGGTTGGCTTCCGGAGAAGGTTGTCGTCGGCCTCGTCACGACGCCCGAGAATGGACCCGGCTTCGTGCCTTTCGAAGTATTGGGGCCAACGCTAGCGTTGCTACGTCGCCAGTTCTCGGCATTCGGGGGGGTTATGGGCTGGGAGTACTTCAACGGGTTACCCGGAGGCAAGACGCGGCCTTGGGAGTGGGCTCAGCGCATGACGAAGTTATTAAGGTATGATCAGGGCGAGAAACCACAGACTCCTACGGTTGAGATAGACCCAGATATTGGAAGCGGAGCTGGTGCCGATGTCCCGCAGAATTTCGAGTACTATTCTGATGGTCTCGGCGAGGACGTCAACTGAGAGTCTTCCGGCAAAGTCGTCGGTTGATACGTAAGATCACAGTTTTGCGCTTCAACACTTGTGTGATCTAACTCGAACAGCGATTGTGAATGCTCGTGAAGTGGATAAATCACTTCTAACTCACGCTGACATACAAGCGTCCCAAGTTACCTAGGACCACGTGCTGCCAGACTTGACCGTGTCTAAGTGGCCAGTCACATAAATAGTCATTATAGATGGCTGGTCTACAGGAACACCATAGTAATAAGAGTGTTTTATTATGCCATTGCTTCAAACGAATTCACAGGCCAATGATTTGTTAGTGTGGTTTGAAGCTACTCACGGTGCATGACACGTCTACATATGTGGCCCTGACGGAGATGTCAAGCAAACATCCCATCAACTAATCGATATATTCCAGTTAACTTTCAATATGGAGTTTGCAGCACTACAACTCAACGTTTTTATGATATTTCCAGTTTACTGCCTTGGTCAAAGTCGTATCGAGATCGATTTCCGCTCTTATCGTTCCGCCCGCAATATCTTGCTTCTTTGCTAATGAACAAACCGACTCTCTCTGCACGGTTCCATAGAGTGACAAATAAGAGACGCATAAAGTTCAGAGCACTTGCCAACATGCAGCAAGACACCACGGGGGCTGGTAAGGTCCGTTCCCCTGGTAAGCAGGATGCCAGCGCGGAAATCAAGCATCCCAAACTCGCTCACGTTGCTAAAAGGCTAATGAGGAGACGAGAACTATGGGGTCGAGTCAAAGACAGACTTCCGGACATTGCGAGAATAGCCAAGAAGGTAAGCTAGCGCCTTGAGAGTATCTGATTCTCTACTAACCTCTATCTAGGAGTCAAAACCAAAGAGGGACAGCGAGAGCAGACAATCTAGCGGGTCGCAAACGTGTTTTAGCAAAACTTTTCGGCAATCAGGTTTGTCTGATAAGGGCAAGGAATTGTTAAGAAAAGGTCTGAATAAAACGAAAGCGAGAGAGGAAGCGAAACAAGAAGGGAAAGGGACTGGCGTGGAACAGAATAAAGAGCCCGATCCTCTTGCCCAGTGGTTCGTTAAGCACTCCGGCGGCACTTTGAGAGACAAGCATTAAGTCTTTTGGGGCAGAGTGAACTATGTTCAGCGTTTCGCCGGGAATATATCATAACTCAGCTTTCTGGGTTACTGTGGAAAGCTCGTCGGGGAACATGAAGAGCCATCAGTGTGACCATGCGCAGGGGTTTTACTCTGTTGATACGGAGAGCGATTTACGACGTAGGTTCTCGATGTTCTCAAAATCCTTGTCGAAAACGGTCCTGACTCCTTTTCTAGTACGCCAACTTAGGAGCGTATGTACCTTATATACCTTTAGGCGCCTAATCCATAATAGACACGAGGTACGAGGTGCCCAAAGACGCTGGTAGAGGAAGAAATATGGGTAGTTGCCCGCTCTAGGGGAGAGGTCTGCCAGTTATCCGAGCCACTGATTGACTTTTATCATACGGCAATTGGGGATACGTCATGTCGATTGCATTGGATATCTTTCGTATCATGATTCATCTCAAAACCCCTAGCATGATAAGCCATTGCAAGTCGGCGACCGTAAGTTCCATGTGACTGCTTGCTTTCCGGCTTATAGGCTTCGAAATCTGATATATTCGTCAATGAGTAAGCGAATAGTTCCAATGCATTTCAAGAGGGGATGAGAGAGCGGATTATGTAATCAGAGACATAAGAAGCCCATCCCGTATCGCCGGAGACTGTCAACTGTTGCCCTTGAAAATAGAACATCGTCAACTGGGAGGTACTCGAATATCGTCAGAACAGGAGAGTTGAATACATCATGGATGTATTTACAAGGTAGGTATGTACCTATTGGAATGAGACCGCTATATGTCACTGAGGGGGGTTTAAATACGGTCATCTTTACCGCCCATTTAGCTGAGAGAAGGCGCAGATTGAGAAGATTGAACGTTGCACAATACGATATCAAACCCCTGCCACCCCTGTCTATCACCTAGGATCGAGAGCATTACTAAGGTACATAGATTAGGAGGTACATAAGTGCCTATCTTGGAGTTCCGTGCACTGTGTGCGCGGACCCAAAACGCGTTTGCAAATGTCCATATGGAGAGGTCAAATGTGTGTTCACGCGTCCTCCAAGTTCTACCACTTCCAAGGTTACCTGCCTGTTTTACCTAGTGTACCTAGTCTCTCCGCCGTCTCAACGCAGTGTCTCAGTGGAGGTCGCAATTGACGCTAGCTAAACATCTCTAGACTCAGCTACCTTCTAATTTAAATAGCCAATACCATGGGCGGAAATTCTGGATACCCGATAGGACTCTCGGACGATTCCGATAACGACGACGAGTATCAGGACGACAACTTGGACGAAATCAAGGGGGATCTCCTTGACTGCCTCGATGAAATCCAACATTATGGCGTTGTTGCTACATCCAAAGAGCATGCGATCTTTGCCAATCCCGGCTTGGTGGTCGCTGATACTCCAATTCCATTGCCTTTGGTGCCCCGCGATGCAGAGACAATCAGAGGTGCATGTAGACAGGCCCCCTTCGGCAAGGGTGACGAGGTATGTGCTTTCCAATAAGAAATTCCCCTCGTTTATGGAAGACTGCGCTTGAGATGTGGCTATCTGCATGCCCTTGTTTGCTGGTCATGAGTATGTGAGAATGGGACCTTGGCTCAGATTGTTGTCGAGTGTGCTAGAATATCGCATCACTAATTCGACTAATATAGACCCTTGTCGACACCTCAGTACGAAAGACCTGGGAACTAGACCATAGTCAATTTAGATGTGCGAACCCTCGCTGGCTCCCTTACGTCGACATATTGTTGCGCGAAGCTGCGGAAAAATTGGGTATATCGATGTTGAAAGTAGAGCCCTATAAGCTTATGCTATACGACGAAGGCTCCCTTTTCAAGCGGCATAAAGACTCTGAGAAGGTTCCTGGAATGATCGGAACACTCGTCATCTGCCTTCCCTCGAAACACGAGGGCGGCAGCGTCCACTTATCTCATACTGGCAAGCACTACGTTTTCGATACCGACAAAGCATCTGAATTCTACCTGACGAGTCTGGCGTGGTTCTCCGATGTCACGCATGAGGTTAAACCCCTTAAGTCTGGGTATCGTCTGGTACTGACTTACAACATCATTCAAACGCGTGGTACCCCCCTATCTGCCGGAATGATTGGAAAACAGTCGGCCGAGCTTGGCGCTGTACTCACTAGGTGGAAATCGAAATTACCGCACGTTGATAGGCTGATTCTCACGCTTGAGCACCTATATACGAAACAAGCTTTGTCATTGACCAGCCTCAAAGGCCGAGACAGAGCTGTATGCCAAACTCTGTATGAGGTGGGCTTAGATTGTGGCTTCACAATATTTCTTGGCACTATGACTCGAACGCGAATCAGGGATTCAGACTATGGCTACGGCGAAGAAACAGACTATACGATGCTTGAAGAGATCAAGACTTGCGATGGTTACACTCTCTGCAGGCACATGTCTGTATATGACGAAGATCTCCTTCTTACGGGCATAGAGGGTCGAGACGCCGACAGCGAAGACGAAGCTGAATTCACAGGCAATGAGAGTATGCCGTCAAATCTTCGCTATCATGATACCGTGAGTGCTCCGCGATCAGAATCTACCTCTCCAATTCATTTCATTGACATTTTACTATTCAGGTCGTAGTCATAGTGCCTATGAACAGACTCCATTCCTTCATTGATCGGCCTAGCCCTCGTGGTATAATGAATCTCATTGATCGAATTCAACATGACCAACCGGAAAACCAAGCCCTTCAGGATTCCCTTCTTAAAATCCTAGGGGAGACTCTAAAGATAAACTACCTAGACGGCCCGTTATTATCTGATGTTCTGGATATGGCTGTAAGAATGGGGAGCAAGACTCTATACCGAAAGGCTATCAATGCTTCTCTAGATACTAAGTACCAATATGCTTCAGCTTGGTACGAAATGCTGAAAACCGTAGCCCGACTCGCG
The DNA here is from genome assembly GCA_022578575.1 of Hypoxylon sp. FL0543. Classification (NCBI taxonomy): domain Eukaryota; kingdom Fungi; phylum Ascomycota; class Sordariomycetes; order Xylariales; family Hypoxylaceae; genus Hypoxylon; species Hypoxylon sp. FL0543. The sequence goes on along the minus strand of MU394012.1, from coordinate 373,679 downwards.
AAAGAGCGATATCTGAAAGATCCTTCTGAGAAGCTGGACTGGGACTCTTGGTACGTCCTTGCCTGCTCTGGTCTTGACGGTCCTATTCTAATCCATCTACAGGCTCAATGATATGTTTACAGGAGCTTCTAGTCTTTCCTTGACAACCTTGCAGAAGATATTGAATTACTTAAACTCTTTATTACTAGAGCATGACCTAAGATGTCTGGAACCTTCCTTTGAAGAATGGAAGGTCCCAATTCTGGTGAAGATAGTCGAGTCGAAACGTATATTGACCATGGATGACTTTGAGTTCCTGATCTACTTACTGATCTCACGATCGTATGACATGTCGTGGTTGAGAGAGCAGTGAGTGCAGCCGCCTTTAAGATTATCGTTCACGAAAAGAGACTAATTTTCTTCCACCAACCAGGTATACACCAATGCTATCAAGCCGTGCTACTAGACAGCTCATATGTGCGATTTTGAAAGCTGTTTACGATGAAAAGGACACTAGAATTTTTGAAATAGCTGAGAATACTTTTCAGTCAATCCTAGAAGGTAGTATGGAGCAGCTCGCTTTACGAATAGGGGACTTCCTGCACCTTGATGACCGGCAGACCATGACCCACGCAATCAAGAGCATACCTGCATCATTGGTCAAAGGTTTCCTTGAAGTCGTCGACCACGCCTTCGATATGGGATTGACGCAGCAGGCGACCAGACTTATCGACGCGAGTTGTACTAATATCTGTCAATCCTGCTCGGGATCGAAGACCGAGGCCTTCCCTCGCTACAGCGCAGTTCAGCATTTCTTGGAATCCTTAATATCCATGTTGCGCAACGACCGAGTCCCACCTCTTGACTCGATCAAAAATACGTTTGTGACCCTGCTCCGCAACATACTCGTCGCCAAACCGCCAGAGCGCCCAAAGCCCCCTCAAGGCTGGGCGCACAGGCCTAGGCAATGTAATCCATCGTGTGAGGACTGCATTGAGCTCAGCGCCTTCCTCAGGAGCAGCGAAGACAAGACACGCGAGTTTCGCATGGTCGGGAAGAGACGACAGCATATAGAAGATCGATTGCCACGTGACCTCTTCCACTATCGTCAGACTAACAGGAGTCATTTACCGTATGGGCTGATTGTGACCAAGTTGGGGAAGGAGTTTCAGCTGGAAATGAGAGAGTACCACCAAAGACTTTCAAAATTTGAAGGCCGTGTCAGAGGTCTTCGCTGCGAGGAATTAAAGTTGCTACTGGGTGAGGATATGTACAACGAGTTAGTCATGCTCAAGGACATACCGGACTCGGAGGGTGCGAAGCAGCTCAAAGGCGCCGAGAAGAAGCGGAAAGCCGAGGACGATCTTGAGGGTTCAAGCTCTTCGAGACCTAGAGTCGCAGAGTGATGATCTAGGCAGCTTCCTCGCAAACGAGCATCAGGGGGAAACGGAAAATGGAGCAATCTACAGGACTGTCAGGGGCTTTATATTGGCTGGGTTGTATAACAATTGTACGGAATACTTCTATAGATAATCTTGATGGGAATGCTAGACCTTCCACACTGTAGCACTTACGGCCAAACCAAAACTTGCCTACGTACCTACTTCAGAAACAACTTACGTGCTAGATTTAATACTCATCTAAGAGGACGTTCAATGCCACAAGGCCCTCCTACCAACTTTTACGAGCCACATCATGACGTAGGGGATGCTAAAAGTATCATTCATGATATATACAGTTGTCTTAAACGTTACCCAGGTATATAATAGAATATCGTCAATTCAATGCCCAGGCGAGACTAAGTCTGAACACCTTCCGAACGCCCCAATCCTATGTTGAGTACCCTCATGCAAGTCAAGCGTAACGAGGTGGTGGTGAACGAATAAACCACGGACACCCGTTCGTCTATACTCTCTCATCGCTCCACTTCACCTCATCTCAAGCCCCCAAAAGCGCGATCCAGCTCCTCGCCCTGATCCACCGCCATCTCACTTATAACCGTCCCGCCCTCGCTCCCTCCTCCCCCTCCCCCTCCCCTCCGATCCGCGATACTCATCTCGCCAAACCGCCCCGCGACCTCCGCCTCCGCCATCTCAGCCCCGACCCCAGCCCCAGACCCAGGCCGCTTCTCGGGCTGCAGCAGGCGGGCGTCGCTGTCGAGCCAGCCGGGGGCGACGCGGCGCTTCTCGGCGAGCTCGCGGTCGCGGATGCGGGCCTCGAGGTCGCGCAGGAGGCGCTCGGCGTCGTCCTGCATGCGGGCGATGTGGTCCCGCAGCGCCCTGCACGAGGCGACGATGTCGTCGGGGTGCGCGGCGTGGCCCGACGTCGCGACCACGTACTTGACCTTGTCGTCGCTGGCGCCCGTCACGCCGCTCGCGGGCGGCGGCAGCGTCGACGGCATGGCCTTGTAGGTGTAGGGGAGCGTGGCGGCGGTCGGTAGGCTTACGAAGGGGGAGACTGTTAGGGGTACTTGGGCTAGGAGGGGGTGCGTGCCTGGGACGGTGTTAGTGTTGGCGCGTGTGGATAGAGGGAAGGAGGGTGGGAGGAGACGGGGGCTTACGATCATCGCGCATTGTGACCATTGTGGCGGTCGCGCATTTAAGAGGACCTCACAACTGATGTGGTAAAGGGCGCTTTCTTCCTCCGAGGCGCATCCAACTGGCGACGGGGATGCGTATCCTGAGTAGCCCGTTATTGCCGACTCGACTCGGCTCGACTCGATAGTGTTAGTGGATTGTGTGGCACGTAATGCTGAGGTTAATGAGCAGCCCCTTGCAGCTGTCACGGCGTGTGGCGCTGAGATATCGATAAGATACGGTAGAGCTTTAGGCGATAAGCCCCTCCAGTCCACTATTTTTCAGCGGCTTCACATCACACAGCTCCAGCCTTCACACCTTAACACACGTTGGTTAAACAAAGGATCGGCTTCTCTCAATCACAATTGCCAATAGGGTTCATTGAGGTGTCCTATATAAAAAGAACACATCGGATAGCACCACCAAATTTCTTTATTCCTTCAGGATTACCAACTGTGGCAGATCATTTCAGGGCTATGCTTCCCCCAACGGTGATCCGGACCTGCCCTTCGGCGGACAACGACTTTCAGCCCTTGAGTGAATACCAGGCTCAAACCCCGGACACCTTCTTCGACGGAAAGCCCGTTCTCTACTACCACGATGAGAGCGTCAAGGCGTGGGTCTCGGCAGAGCAGCATGAGCGCCTGTATTTCTTCTCAAAGGCTTCGGAGGACGGGAGCGAGTCCCTGAGTCCTAGCCCGCCTGAGTGCTACGCGCTGGAGAATAATTTTGGGAAGCACTTGCGCGAAGAGAAAGTCGAGGCGTTTGTCGCATCAAAGTGAGTGTAGTCGGGCTCAAACTTGGATAGATATGAGCTGATACAGTGTACAGCAAGTTAATCCTCTTCTCTCATAAGAGTGGTACAGGCATAGAGATCCCTTACCCGGCTATTACACTGCACGCCATCAAGAACTTCCGTCACGTAGAGAAACCCGATGATGCTTCATTCAAGTTCATCGGAGTATACATGCAGCTTGAGTTCTCAAGCGCTGGCGGAGACGATGATGAGACCTTTGATCCGATTGAGCTCACTCTTATCCCATACAAGTCCTTGCTAGAAGAGCAATCCTCAACTGAAGCCCTGGTCGTCGATCCCTTGAACAGCGAGAGAGCCACTGCGCTGTTTAACCAGATATCAGCTTGTTCGAATCTTCACCCTGACCCGCAAGACGACGAAGACGAGGATGAGCAGGGAGATGATTTCGACCGTATTGTTTTTGAGGGTAGTGCCGAGGGTGAAGCCATTGAAGGTCTACCAGGTGCTTTTAGAGGGGATATCAACGGTGGCCTACCACCTCCGATGCCGGGAAGCTCTGGTTGGATTACTGCCGACAATGTCAACCAATACTTCGACGAGGAAGGCAATTGGATCGGTGGAGATGGTGTGAGCGGTGAACTCGGAGACGGTGCAGGTCGTGTTCGAGGACATGATGAGGTGGAGGACGACGGTGCGAACGGACTCGAAAATGGCGAGGATATTGATTCGAAACGCCCGCGAACCGAGTAAACGAGGTGTAGAGCATTGAGCCCCCGGTCTCACGGGTCTTACGTCGTAGAAAGACCAAGTGCTCAGGATCGAGCACAATGTACGCCTACTGCGAGGGTGGGCAATTATACGGACAGCAATTATAATTCTGTTGATCAGAAGCTTATACAGAGAAACAGAGCTTGTTATCCTGGTAAGCACGATTACTTGGTCTCCGAGCAGAATGGCAATGTATTAACTCAGTATCGGTACATAATAGACATCCATCGAGACTCCTTCCATGAATTTGGATGAAGAGTCAGAAATCCGATAGCCTAATTGCGGTACCCAAGATCGCAATACAGAATAAACTCCCCATACACCCATTGTATGCTGAACATGCGAGGGCGAGGTCCCATAGGGTTAAGAATAAATGATGTCGAAATACCAAAATCTGGCCTGGTTAAGAAATGTATAAGAAGGTTATTGGTATCAGGAAGTTATCCACATGACAAAAGAAAAATTTGGATGCGCTCTGGAGAGGATGGAGTATGAGACCATTGTCACGCGATTAACCCTTCAGAAATCCCGCCTCATCATACAAGCTCTCGACACTTGATCGCTTGATGGCGGTCTCTTGGCGCTTCAACTTTCCGGCCTGCGTTACGAGCTGTCCACGTCCACCGTGCTTGATGGTGCCAGTCCCGACATTTCCGGTCTTCACATCGAGCCCCTGCAGCACAACTGTTTGTCTCCGCGCTCTCCCCACGCTGCCGCTCCGCATGTGCCCACCTCCCATGCTGTTCGGGCTCAGCGGCGCGTATCTGACACTATTCCTCAAGTTACCCCCAAGCGCGAGGTAATTCCTCCCGCCCCCGCTCTGCTTACCGGGGCTGGAGCCACCGCCTCGCATCACGGGGAGCGTGGTGCTGGCCACGCTTTGGTCGCTCATGGTGCTGATCTGGCTGTTCATGCGGCGCAGCTCGCTTATCGTGTTGGACATGCGCACGCTCTTGCTACCTCTGAGCGTCGAAGCGCGCAGCGGCGGCACGCTGTCTTCGTCTTGCGAGTAGATCGACATCGACTCGGCCGAGGGCATGCTGCGGCGCGGTCGAAGCGGTGAGCCTGGTCGGAGCGGTTGCGGTTGCGGTTGTAGTTGAATGACAGACTCGCGGTGGATTTTCCTCGTGTCGATGGTTTCCCCGTCTTTTGCGTCGTAACTTGGAATTCTGAATGTGATCCGTGATTCTCTCCCCGAAGGTGAAATGCTACCCGCGAGCTTTGCAGGGGAGGTCTCGGATCCGTTTTTGGGTGGCGGTATGATAGTCCCGGTGCTGTCGCCTGAGGAGTCTCGCTGCGTCTCCGTGTAGGTGTAGTTGTAGCTCTCGTACACGGATGACAAACCGGCTTCGGAGACTGCTGGACTGGGAGCGCGTTTGTAGCTCGGGGAGTTGAGTATTGACCGCGGGGATGGCATCGCAGTCCTACGCGTGGGCGAAGGCGTCGGAGTCTTGTCGTAGTTGTTCTCCTGTTTCCGCTCGGCCTTTCCACTCGCCGGGTCTGCTGGCAGCGGGGAGAAGACCTTGGATAGACGAGCAGGGTTCTTCGGCGTTGCCACCGCGGTGAATGGGTCGTCATTGCCGTTCATCGCGTGGATCGCGAAGGATGACTGACGTTTGAGCGCATCCCTGGACCCTTTCTTCTGGTGGGAGGGAGGTCGAGAGATTCGTAAGGGCGGAGGTACGTCGTCGTCGTCGAATCGGTGCGTGGGACTTATTTGTCCGTCGGCCTCTGGTTGTCGGGTGCCGCTAAGCATGCCAAACGCAGAGAGGACTTTCTCGGGGGTGCGTCTTTGCTTATCTGCCTTGTTGCCGTCATAAGCCAAGTCATCAGCTGGCGGGCTGCGAATCGATGCCTCCTCCATGCTGTAGAGTGTGGATAAGGCCGAGGACATCGAGCTACCGTACGAGAATGGACGGCCTGGCTGGCCGGCGCTTTGTGGGCTGGGAGTAGGTTCCGTTGACCTTGCGTGCCGGCTCGGACTCGATAATGCGGTCTGTACTCCCGAGAGCGACTCCCGCTTGGGAGCAACGAGACTATCTGGCTCCGATAATATCGACCCTTGCGACATCCGCGATACGTGAGACTGCTGTCTTGAATGCCTGGGTGTCTGCATTTGCTTCTGAGGCGACTGGACCTTGGGCGTGCTGCCTTCCAACTCCGCGTACGACATCATCGCCGGTGCGCTCTTGTTGCTCTTGGCAGGGCTGATTTCGCCTCTGTCCGAAGGCTCGTAGTGGAGGTCTGTACGCACTTGGACTCCGCCGTGGACTAGTCTTCTAGGGGCGTATGGGATCATCAGCGTCTGCCGCCTCTCGCTCCTGTTTCCGTCCTGGAGCCTCTCCGCGGTCATCCGCAGGATCTCCGTCAATTCCGTGTCCGTGGCGCTGTGCTTTAGTATTGGCTGCCTCTGGGTCTGGATCTGCCCTTGTCCTTGTGGGATGTTGATCGGGGCGGGCAGGCGTGCTCCGCCGGCTAACTGCTGCGCGGCTTGGAACGAAACTCTGCTCCTGTATCTTGGGTTGTGAATGATATCCGGAGGCGATTGGGCCGGGTTTGCGAACGCTGCGTTGCGATTGTTAATGACGACGGGGCCATACGTTCTCTGGGGGCTTCTATTCGCCTGGCGCTGTTGCTGGCTCGAACGTGGCGTCGTGTTGTATCCGTTGAAATGCACGCCCTTCGAACCGTCCCTTGCTCCAGGACTCTCAGCAGGTGTATCCAGCTCCTGTCTCACTCCACCTTCAGTATACGGTAACGTAGGACTGACCTCACCAATGCCGCTCCTAGTCGAGAGCCGGCTCAGGGAACGGCCCAACCCGCCATCGAACCAGCTCACCCTACGCCTATGCCTCTGCTTCGTTTTCCGCGGCGATGTGATCGTAGGGCCGTGTAGCGCGTCCTCGTCGATCCATGAGGTCCTGCGCCGGTTCTGGTACATACCATAACCGCGCTGCTTATCCGGCGACCGCGTCTTCTTCACCTGGACCCCCATCTGCGTATCCACGCTGTTGCGAATACTCCCGCTCCCGCTACCATTGCCCATCGAGAAGCTCCCCTGTCGCGTCCTTGCGGGCGAGACCTGCAGGCTCGAGCGTCTACTCTTACTTTCCTCCATCCCGGTTTCATCCATCTCCTTAGCTAGCGCCGCTGCTCCATGCTCATCGACGATGCTCTTCTTGCGTAGTCTCTTCGGTCCGGCCCCGGACTCCGCAGCGATCTCTGGGAACTCCGATGCAGACGCGCGTCGTCGGTCTTGTCGTTTAGCCAGCTTGATGAGCAGGGTCGCGACGGCCGCGAAGAGTATGGCGGCCCCGCCGACGGCAATTCCTGCTATGGCACCCGTCGAGAGAGTAATAGCTGAAGACGAGGAGGTATCCTGGTTCCCGGAGTGACTGGTTGGCACCATTTCCGCTATGTTGGGATGTGTGAAGCCCGACATCGTGTCTATATCTCGCGATATCTAAATCTAGGTCCTGACTGACTTCATAGAGGTGGTTAAGTTCGATCGAAACGCATTCGTAGTATTCCTTTCCCGATGTGAGTATATCAGGTGTACGCAACAACTCGCACGAATATGACCAAACCTACGTAGAGTATTCTGAATAGAATATCATCGCCGTCGAAACGAAAAATAACACGCGTGAACATTCAAGAGAAAAGAAGTGCAAACACGATGCCCATGCGTAGTGGAAGGATAGCCGAAAACTCAAAACAAACCAGACCAAAACACACCCAGCGGTAAACACAAACCATAGCCATTAGCCTCGAGAATCCCGGAATGCGTCATCGCGAGCCTCGAATTTGCGGCTGGAATGCGTTGCTGCCTGTACGTTGCGCACATGATCGCTCAGCGGAATAAAAACGCATTCCAGCATAAATCACCAAACGAGATTTCTGAGACATCCATGTAAGAAGGGCAGGCCAGGAGGAGAGTATCCATTGCATCACACCTGTTCTGCACAGCATTTGAGAAATAATCGGAATCGATCACTATTTTTTCGCTAAACTTATAAAATGAAAACTAACAACTTGACTCGAATGAGAATTTGGACATAGTAAAAGCGTGGCAACAGCAAACAGGTACCCAGGCCAAGGCAGATACGATATCACGACAGCAAACTCGTCATTCCAGTCACAAAGGGAAGCCTGGGTGAGTCGTTCGATCAATCATTGATTTTTATGAGATGGCACTTCGACGCGTGTATAACTCAGGAGGCTAAGGGAAGATTCCAAAGATCTCTTGCCAGAAGAGATGCATCCCTCAAATGCAATGAGCATCTCGACCATGCCATGCTAGTATGCTTCAAATCAGGACTCAAACAGAACCATCGCCCCCTATTCGTTAAACGCCTAGATATGAATTCGCTATGCAATATCACCTCCGGTCGAGACCGGCTTTGCTTTTGCATGGCGAGATCTATGCAGTCATTCCTGCATTGATGCGGCTTGAAATCCATCGCGTATGCTTCTGCTCTCCTGGGAGAGCCCCCAATGTACCGAAAAAGCTTCTGGGTGAAATAGTATCAGACCCTGAAACATGATGCAAAATTCATCATCAGCTGCTATTGATGAGCAAATATTTCCACCGAAACGAATACGAAAATGAATGACTCGGTTGATCGCTTATGACCTCCGGCCATGATGCTGGTGTCTCCATGGTTGCCTTGCGTGCAGACTCCGTCCTGCCTTCACCGCGGGAGATCCTGCCGTGACGGTAGTAGCGGGGTCCTCCGTCACGTACACGACGGGCTCCATCCAAACTATCTCTTCTACTTGAGCGCCATTCGTAATCGTTTGGGTGCTTACAATTTCGTAAGATACACCGGGTTGCGAGATGACTGCTGGAGCTGAAGTAGTCGTCGGCGCAGGAGGTGCGGAACTCGAAGTAGGGCTCGACGATGTCGCAGCAGCGGGCGCGGCGAGGGCGTTGAAATCTCCGGATGACGAGGCTGATGTCGACTCAATGAATGCTCCGCCGGTAGGTAAACTAGCTGCGCTCATGCCAGCTGCACTTGAGCTAGGAGTGGGTAACGGATTGCTAGAAGCGGATGTTGACGTCGAACCACCAAAGACACCGCCAAGCCAGCTAGTGGCAGCAGAAATAGCGGAATTTACGTTACCAGCACCAGGCGTAGCGGACTCTGGACCAGACTGGATCTGGATGTTACCAGGCAGACTTTTCAGATTCTTTGCGGCACCGTCTTCATTAGCCAGTATTGACGGCATGTCGAACTGGCAAGAAGTCTGTTCCTGCTCGGTCTGGAGAGGGCCGTTATTCACAAAGAGCGGGCAATCCTGGATCTCCCCAGATTCGTTCGTGCAGGTGTCAATAGCTTCCTGCAAGAAGTCTGGATCCCAACCAGCCATGAAATCAGCATGGTAGCCATAGCCTTTCACTATCGTCAGTGTCGTATCAGACCAGGCTTCAGGCTAACATTTGCTTACCTGTGGGGTCACCATTGGAAATGACGAACTGTCCGGCGCGGCCCTGGAAATCTGGTGCGTGGGTATTCCAGATGGTCTCGTAGAATAGAGTAACCAAGCGATGCGGGTGGGTTTCAGGGCAATCACCGTTACCAACCAAACTCGGATAAGCCATATGACTCTTATGATCCGGAGACGTCGTCTCACCATTCCAGCACGAAGGGAACATCATTTCAAGGCGGAGGCCGTCGGGGCAGTTGGCATCAAGAAAGTCCTTGTCTGGGAGATAATGGCGGAACAATGAGCCCTCGGGCGCCTTTTTATAGTCCAGGCAGTTAAATCCGATTGCTCTCTGTTCCAAGTCGGCCTGACTAGTTTGCTTGAGAGCCGCCCAGTCGGACTGGGGAGGGTCGGGAGAATACGGGTCTCCGACAGTGTAGTCGCGGCGATAGTTACTTCCAGCAATCATCTGGAATCCTGGGGGAAAGGCTGTGACATTATCGCCACGCAGAAGGTAGTACCTATCTCTGATATTAGCATCTGTGTCAATCTATACAAAGCAAATGGCAATTCGCATGCCACGTAGACGGCAGTATAGGAAGTGAGGTGAGCGAGTAGATATTGTAATGAGTTGACAAGGCTTTGCAGGACCGGCGATAGCACAAAAGTAATGGCTGTACTTACGCTAGCATTCCTCCAACTTGAGGGACGATATCGAACTCCTTAGTCTCGGCATCCTGGAAGTAAACACCGGGAGTCCAGTATGCCGACTTGTCCTGCTTTACGGCGCATGAGGTGCAACTACCACCCATGAGATCATCGTATGTAGCGGCAAGCGAGAAACCTACCAACCTGGTCAGTACATGCAAAAAATGATCGTTTGCTCATTTGCTCTGGGCTCGACGCAAAACGCGAGTCAAGTAGAAACAGGTGATCTCATGTTTGAACACAGCGGAAGCACCTACCGGAAGACCCGTGGACAGTGTGGATATGAGGAGATACCACACCGGCATCCATAATCGGGTCGATACGAGCGAGACCGGTTCGACCGCGGCATTCCATACGCCAGAAAGCCGCCACATCCCCTATGGCACCCAGGAGGAAGAACACTGATAAGGTCTTGGCTGCCATCTTGAGCTAGACTATTCAGGCTGTTGGTTTGATGGAAAGGCGCGTTGAGGTCGAGAAATGCGCTGTAGAAGGTATTCACAAACGGGGAACGCTGTGATACGCGCGGTATCTGTGGGAGGCTGCCAGTTTTCGAAAAGTTTCCCTTCAAAATACAGCGCTTCGAGAACAGGTGCAGCTAGCTCGCGCCTTCCTTGCTGTATGGACCTTGGGTATCTGTTCATCAACAAACTGCCCACTGTTTATGACCGAGTGGAGTACAACTCGGGTAGCACAGTAACGTCGACTTGAGATCGATTGGTCCTAAACTTCTAAGTCCTTTGTCGATACCGGCAAACCACTGCGGAGTATTAGACCAGGCCCATTCGTCGCCCTGTGCTCAACGTCCTGGTGTCGTACCTAAGATAACCAAGGCTATTGCCAATCCCTTTTGGTTCGGTTCTCCCAAATTCCTAATTCCTACCAATCTCCCTTGCTATCCAGAGTGTTCACAACAACTTGAATATTCGTAATTGATTTGCGCGAAAGCAGAGAACTCAACCAACGGGTACTGGACGAATATGGTTCCTAAGGGTTGATGATGAACAATCCGGATGTCTGGTTTCGAAGAGTCCTGGAGCGCTTTTGATGGTTCACTGAGTCTTTTGCCTGTTACCAACCTCACTGAGACGGGATACCAAACGAAGATGGATGTTTGCTTGCGCTCGGAGTCGAAACGAATGCGATCAACACAAGGAGAAGGAACGTAGTGATAGTAATAATCTAGAGCGGCGCCTAGACTATTAGTCGTATGAGTAAAGAGCGTGTTCGACGTTGACCGTCGATTTAGTACGAATGAGTGGAATGCTTCGGTGGTGACGAGGGTGAAAACCCGAAAGGAGCGAAAAGAGAAGACGAAAGAGAAGATGCGGCGGCGAAGGGGATGTTCAAAAAGTAGTAGCGCGTAGAAAGGGCTAAAATCGCGGGAGGGTAGGTGGGGACTTGTCGCATAGGGAGGTTGAACATCGTGAGACAGTACGGGGTAGGCACTATCCGGTACATGGGTACATTCTAAATTATAGGGGTGTATCATAGGGCACCCCGTGATTACCTCAGTATGATGCGCGTTGCTGCGGTCATAATTCCCAACAGATTTGAACCTTGCTATGTACATACATCTTGAACGTACAATCGTTGCCAGATGTAGCACCCGTCTATAAGTACATATGTACATGTATGTATATCTTACCAACATTTGATTGAATGAATCTTTCCAAGTTCCCGGAGACCAACTTATGACGCTCTTCGAGTCACACAAAGAAGCCAGGAAGGTGCTTACTAGACTTGGCAACGTGACAAGTTCGGCTTGCAGGACCCCTGCCAGATCGTCATTCCTGTCGAAGAGAGATTAGGCAGTTTACTGGTTAAAAGGGCAGATCGCCAAGTCTATCCCAATTATCTAATCAAGGGAGCTTTCCTTATTGGCCGCTGAGATTCAGGAACAACCAGGAACAACCAGGAACGACAGGCCAGCACCCCGCAGGTACAACGCTCAATTCTCCAATCTCCAGCAAGAGATATCGTTGCAGATATGGTACGTACTGTATCTGGACGTTGCGATGCCACATGTAGTAGTGCAGAGAACATCCCAGATAATTTAGATCTATTAGCGGTTAGCCTTCTAGTCGAATACGGCTGAATTACGATGCCGCTGGCCGCTTTCCATGTTCCTTTACTTCGTAATATACCTAAGCGATTCCGAGAGGAGGTAGTGTAGCATAACACACGTACTAGCGGGCTGTCCTCGAAAGGCGGTCTATCTGTCCCGCAACTCCTGTTTGGTCCTCCATCTGCAGCTTCCTAGGAGGTGAGAAGCGGTGTTCGCTGCGCGCTCAGATTTTTGTTTGTTACGTAGAACGAGTAGGATTTGTTGCGCCCACTTAGCATGCCTCCTCTAATCTCACATCGAATCTTCATCTCATCCGTGCAGCTCTCCCGGCATCTGCTGATGAACGGACAGCCTGACCAAGTGGTTGAGTGCAAGCGGTTGGTATCGGATAGTATAGAATCTAAGAGTTCCATATGAACACCCTTGTTTATGCCTTCCAACAGTTGATATCTCGAAAGAGCACCGGGGATGAATGCCAACTCATGTAAGCGCTGGTGCCAATGAGCTTCAGGTACCTGCATGTACCCTCCCGGATAATGGATCTAAACGAGGGAGGGGCAGAGGAGAAATTCCAGGTTCCTGAAACTGTTTCAGGGTCTAGCATCTAAATTGGGCCAATTAGAGATGGCATTTGGAGCTGATAATTACTTTCTTGGGAATGTAAGCCTGGCCCATGCGTCAAAATCCCCTACTATGTACGCCGAAGCAAAAACCACTTTGTGCGACAGAGAAAAATCAGCTACATATCCGGTTATTATGCGCAGACACGACATAGCACTCCCTGAACGACCAGATATATCATGATCGTGAGGATTGTATACACTAGAATTATCTATCGATCTTCTTAGAGGACACCGATGCTGCGTTACTTAAGTGCAAGTCCGACACTGTTGGTGGGAACAGGTTTTGGGGGCCAAAATTTGAGGCACAAGACCTCCTGTCATATCGGACCATCGTCCCATAACTGATATCTCCCATCGGCCTTGCACATGTATGTACCTTGGGTTCCGACGGGAGAGATGACGAACCGCTCTGCCGACCGAGATTTTCAAGGGACAAGGCGCGTGATAACATTGGCCTTTTTTTGTTCAGCCCATCGCAATTAAACTGAATGTCATCACTTGACTACCAGCTGCAGTAAGAGTACTTAGTCTAAACATACTCTTCTTTCCGTTTCCAGATTTTTGTCAGGCAGACATTTAGTTGCGACGACTTTACCAGTCTCATTACTCCTAGATTGTTCTCACAGTATTGCGTACCTAACCAGCTTGTGCCACGAAAACAATAGACCTGTGTAGAATGTTCTTTTATAATACCATGTATCAATGCTGCGACTATCGTAGATCGGTACCGTGGTGTACGCATTTGATACAGAAAGCTGGACAGGCCTCACTAGGCATGCCTTTCTGTGTTGATCGTCGCTTGGAAAAGGGGGATCATCATAAGGCGCACCCTGAAATCTGAAGTGCTTCTAGCATAGTATATGGATCAGCAGAAACTGGGACAAGGGGTCTATTATGTACCATCAACAGTATAACACCATACCATCATGACGAGTTGGATAATAAGGTAGAATCTCGATTCAACTCATCAACTGAGATACATGTACCGTATCATGTATGGAAGAGAGCAGATACAAAGGTACATGGAAGTAATTGGGGATTCAGCCTTTGACATGCCCGCGCGGAGCTGAGATTATGTAATACGAAATAATTCAAGCCACAACAAGTCATAACCAGCCACACTTTGACCCATTGAACGTTCACGAATGATTCGAATGCGACAGCGCATGCAAACGATTCCCAGCTGAATACAATCGCCGACGTAGGCACAACCTAATAATGCGGTATCCTTGATATGACGAAACCCTCATCTCTTTCCCCGCGACGATGGACGATCTTTCCGGCCTTGATTGGTCGTCGACCAACTCTGGAAAAAGCAATAAACCTCCCCCTATGAAGCCCATGAGCCCACCGTCTTTCTACCCGAGTTTACGTCCGACCCCGTCTCCTCAGCCTTCCGGCCGATCCACGCCGCTCTCTGCACAAGGCTCCGGCTTCACTGCTCCTAAACCAAACCCCGCCAAACCACCCACCGATAGCTTCAGCGGTCTTGTGAACTTTGGTGGCGCCAAGAGCAATGCCAACCTAAGCCTTCGAGAACGGCAGGAACAGCTAGAGGCCCAGAAGCGCCAGAAAGAGGAGGAAGAAAGAAAGAAACTACAATCGCAATATGGAGGCGGTCAGTTCTGGGATAGTATCGGGCAGAGCTCAACGCCCGCGTCCCGAACAATTTCTCCAAGCGTTCCGTCTGCTAGTAGTGGGATAGCGAGTCAGAACGGCCATAAAAAGAACGACGATGACGATCTTTTCGCTGCTTTCAACAGGGACACTAAGGTTGACAATGCTAGTCACTTTCCCCCGCCTTCCCAACTCGACCTAACCAACGCCAGCGCGTGGAGCAAGCCTACAGCTTCAAATGGAGGCGAGCTTGGCGACGACGACGACCCCTTCGGCTTGAATCAAATAAAGGCACAAGGGCAGGGGCCTCCAGCAGGCAACACGGCCGATGACGATGATTTTCTAGGGGACCTTGCCAAACCAGTCGATGAGGTACGGCGGAAAAATCAGGCGGCCCAAGCCGCCAAGGCTCAGCCAGAACCAGGCAGGCCTATTGAGGATTCTGACACAGACTCTGAGCCTGAAGTTCCTCCAAGAGGTGCCAGCTCAGATCCGTTTGACCAGGCCGTAGCTGAATTGGTTGACATGGGATTCACGGCTGAGAATGCGAGACGGGGTCTAACAGAAAGCGAAGCAGGTTTGAATGTCCAAGCTGCAGTCAGCTGGCTCCTCGACGATGCACATAGGCAAGCTCGCAACAAGCAGGCCCCCTCTGAGCTTGCTCTTGAGGGAAATAGAAGGGAGGATAACCGATCTCGAAATCGCAGCGGTCCAGCGTGGATGAGCGGAGATCAGGATGATGATATACCTTCACGCAGAGATAACCAGTCGCCCGCTTCTGGAGACGATTTCTCCAAAAAGGCTGCTGCAATGAGCTCAAGCTTCTTCAAAACAGCCAATTCTCTCTGGAAGAGTGGACAAAAGCAGGTTCAAAAAGCAGTTGCTGATTTCCAAGAGGGTGGCGATCCTAGCCAACCGAAATGGATGCGCTCCGCTCATCTAGACAGAACTCATTCCGGGGAGAATGCATCTCAGGCAGCTACGGATGAGGCTCTGATGCTAGAGTCCGGTACGCGCCCGGAAAGGCATTCATCTAAGCAAAATCAACCCCGACATGGCGATCATCCTCCTCGAGATCAATCCCCTGCTTTACCCATCCGCCCTGGCACCCATTCTTCGGGAACGCCTAAATGGCAGCAAGCAGCGCAGTCTACCTCGCGCGATCCTCGGGCACGTCTAAACAAGCAAGCTATTGAGGAGCAAAGCGCACAGGCATATATCAGTCCTGCCAGGCGGAAAAAGGCCACGCCTCAACCAGCACCGCAAGCAGAACCAGAATCAGATCTCCTGTTCGGGCAATCGGCTCAGCAGCCTTCACAAGCTCGGTCTCAACGCTCTGCTCAACCATCGTCTTCTACGAGCAAATCTCCTACCCCGGCCTCTTCAAAGCCTATCGCCACTCGACCACCGCCGCCCACTCGGAAAATACCCACCGTCCCTTCCTCGGTTTTAGAAGCTTCTACCCGGCATCGTCTCGAAGGAACGGCGCATTTCAAACGAGGAGATTACGATGCGGCGCACACGAGCTATACGAATTCTTTAGCTGGGATACCGCAATCGCATCCCCTTTGCATAGTTCTCCTTACTAACCGTGCACTTACCGCGCTAAAAACTGGCAGCCCTAAACAAGCTGTCGGCGACGCAGATGCTGCGATCGGCATTATAGGCCCCTCTCGCGGTGAAGGCGAGAAGGTTACATTGCCCGATGGCGAATCTCGGGACATGAAGGATTTGTACGGTAAGGCGCTTAGCCGGAAAGCAGAAGCGCTCGAGCAGATGGAGAAATGGGCTGATGCCGGAAACGTCTGGCAGCAATGCGTTGAGGCAGGCGTCGGTGGTGCCAACGCCATTGCTGGGCGGCAGCGGTGTCAGAGAGCGCTCGCTCCCAAGCCCAAACCTACACCGAAGCCGGTACAGGCAGCCAAACCTCGACCGAAACCCTCCGCGATATCCGATCTCACTCCACAAAAAAGCTCGGACGCGGTGCAACGATTACGAGAAGCCAACAAAGCGGCCGAGGCAGCCGACGATGAGAAATTCGCGCTGAGCGATAAGGTAGACGCAAGGATCGCCGCTTGGCGAGATGGCAAGAGGGATAATCTGCGCGCTCTTCTCGGAAGCCTTGACCAGGTTCTATGGGAGGGCAGTGGATGGAAGAAGGTCGGCTTGCACGAGCTAGTAGTTGCGAACAAGGTCAAGATACACTACATGAAGGCCATCGCCAAGTGTCATCCTGACAAGGTAATTTCTTGCCCATTTTCTAAGGCTATCTACTATCCCGTCATGTTTCTACAGCTAACACGAGTATCCAGTTACCGCAAGATGCAAGTACGGAAGTAAGACTCATTGCCGCCACTGTGTTTGCGACGTTGAACGAGAGTTGGGACAAGTTCAAGGCCGAAAACGGGCTGTAGGCTCAGCCATTCTATTTTTACGAAGAGACATGTAGCCATCTGAAATAGAGACGAAATAGAGGAATGAGACACGAATTTGCGATGTGGCGCGGTTTATTCGCTATTGCCGATTCGGTATTCCGTGAAAGTGAGAGATCGTGGCTGGTATAAGCTGTTCCAAGGGGGCCAGGCCTGGTTGAACCACGAGTGGCGACGTTGGCTAGCCTTGTGGAAAATAATCAGTCATTTCGCTACCCCGGATAGCCCCGGATTTCCCAATCCTCATGGTCCATCGTGCGGTTCCGTTCATTCCTTAGTAAATCCCCGTAATAAGACAAAATTAGATAAGCGCCTTTCTTTACCCCGGAACTACCAGAACTCGTCGATGCTAAGGACGGGCAGTGTGGCTGTCGAAAGCGTTCCTCTTTTGTTGTCCCGGGAAGTCTTGATTTGAAATAGTGAATGGCAACGATAAGATAGAGGCTGTTCAAGATTTACACTACATTAGCTAAAATTGCCTACTTCCCAAAGAGTCGTTATCGCCGATATAACACCGCTAGCGAGAGAATCATCCCCGCCAGACAGACGTCATTTTCTGACCACTCGTTCCCATTCTTCCTCAAGCCTAATCCTCTACTTACGTCAAAAATTTCCTGATCTGTTGTATACCCTTGACTATACCTTGGTCATAATGGTAGTCAAACGGTAAGGCTACTGCTGGGACGACATCCAGTTCGGATTACCAGATGAGGAAACCCGAACACCGAGTCGTCTCTCTAGCGTCGCCGCCGAAACGTCGTTTCTCCAGCGCTCCTCCTTTTTACCGGTTACTGGTTACCTTCAGCTCGATGGCGGCTTCGCTAGGCGAATTAGCGTGGCGACCTAGTTCACCTTGACTGATTTGCGGGGCCCCTTCAAATAGGTGGAATTTGGGGTTCTGGTCTTTCCTGGGGGCTCGCCGGGGCAGTTGGGGTTAGGGCCCCTAGGGAAAAGCCACTTGCCCCTAAAGAAACTTCGCCGTTGCAGGTGATTTGAGATGATGCGATCTGACTTGCATGCCATCCAATTGAACGCCTTTCTATGAGGGTTTTGGTCGACTTATCTAAGCCCGATTTTGCCTATCCTGCCAGTTTGAAAATTCGTCAAGAAAACCCCGAAAGGGACCCCCGAACGTCACATCCTCCACATTCCACGGCAAAAAGCTCGTTCGGTTCAGGTACGCACGCCATGCCTTGTACGTAGATCCGACCGGTTCACTAACCCCACTAAGTAGCACAGGCTCCATTTTTCTCTGCTTGCTGGTTGGAGACCCCGGCATCTTAACGCTCATCCTGGAAGGATTGGGGTCCAAGTTGCCCGTGAAGGGGGGTCCATACCTACCTACCACCTGGTAGTATGCATTTTGACTCTGACCTATCGCTTGTATCAACTTTACGTGGAAGGATTAGTATATATAGAGCAGTCCCCGTCAATTATATTCTCGGTCAACGAAGCGGCTTCCCGATACTTTTCTTTCTCTGTCAGAGTGTATGGAAGCGATCTGCGACGTGGACGGCTAGTGTTACATGCATATAGGTAGCACTGACGGCACACAGAAAATTCCCGTCACGCAGTTCTGGTTGACGTGGGAAATATAAATAGAGCCCTGGCGTGCTGACCCACGTCGAGATCAACCTCAGGATCCTCTCAATCACCAAGCCATCAAAGCGCTGGGTCCGACATAAAGACAAGCCGGATTCTCCTAGCTTGGCCCGGTTCAACGAATCTTCAGACAGCAGTATCGGACGATTCTACTCACCATGGTGAAGCAATATTTCGGCCTGCGCGGCAACTGGCTCAACTATGCCATCGGCATCATCGCAGGATGCGATTTCCTGCTGTTTGGCTACGGTAATCCATCTCCGTCGCATATAAACAATATGTAAAAATCTAACATATCACACAGATCAGGGTGTGATGGGCGGCATTCTCACGATGCGCCAGTTTCTTGATGACTTCCCAGCTATCAACCCAGATGGCACCACGGATCTTGTAGAAAAGGCAACGCGATCCTCGACACAAGGAATTTCTGTTGCGGCATATAACTTAGGATGCTTCGTCGGTGCGGTCACTA
The DNA here is from genome assembly GCA_022578575.1 of Hypoxylon sp. FL0543. Lineage (NCBI taxonomy): Eukaryota > Fungi > Ascomycota > Sordariomycetes > Xylariales > Hypoxylaceae > Hypoxylon > Hypoxylon sp. FL0543. Next base: position 354,650 of record MU394012.1, on the reverse strand, counting down.
CCATTTTCATCTCCAACCCTCTCGGTCGAAGGCGCATGATCATGCTCGGTACCTCGATTATGGTCGTCGGTGCTATCTTACAGGCCAGCGCTACTACTCTACCACATCTCATCGTCGGTCGTGTCATCACTGGTCTCGGCAACGGAGGCAATACGTCAACTGTTCCTACATGGCAATCTGAGACCTCGCGCGCTCACAAAAGAGGTAAACTGGTTATGATAGAAGGTGCTTTGATCACATGCGGTATCATGATCAGTTACTGGATCGACCTTGGCTTCAGTTTTGTGGAGAACAGCAGCGTGGCATGGAGATTCCCGCTCGCCTTCCAGATTGCATTCTGCCTGTTCATTCTAGCTTGCATCTGGAACTTGCCCGAGTCTCCGAGATGGCTGATCCTAAAGGACCGGGAAGAAGAAGCTCGAGAAGTCCTGGCTGCGTTGGCTGACGCCTCACCCAATGACAGGGAGGTGACAAACGAGTTTTTGGCTATCAAGGAGACTGTCCTCGAGATGTCCAAGGGCCGCTTCAAAGATCTGTTCACTATGGACAAGGACCGGTATGTTCTAACACTATTGCGGCGACTTACCATTGCTATGCTACAGAAGCTTACTCTCCGAAACAGAAACTTCCACCGAACTCTCCTTGCTTTCGTCAACCAAATGTTCCAGCAAATCTCCGGTATCAATCTGATTACTTACTATGCTCCTGTGATTTATCGCGGACTCGGCATGACTGATTTCATGGCGCGACTCCTCGCTGCGGTCAACGGAACGGAATACTTCATTGCTTCGTGGCCTGCTGTGTTTCTCGTTGAGCGTGTCGGCCGTCGAAAGCTTATGCTCTTCGGAGCTGCCGGACAAGCTATCAGTATGGGTATCCTAGCAGGTGTCAACTCAGACCCTAATAACAAAGGGGCTCAAGCCGCTGCCGTCGCCTTCCTCTTTGTATTCAACACCTTCTTCGCCATTGGTTGGCTAGGAATGAGTATGTACAACATTTCCTTGCAGTTTTTCATACAACCATATATCTCTCATACCCTACATGCTATCCCGTCGTCATAGGTGGCAAGCTTTGGGGACACATTTGGTTTAGATTTATAAAGATATCTCTTCAAAATAGCTCGACTAACACTCCTTTCTCTGCAGCTTGGCTGTACCCCGCCGAGATCACCACGCTCCGAACCCGAGCACCGGCCAACGCGCTCTCCACCTCCTCCAACTGGATCTTCAACTTCCTCGTTGTTATGATCACACCCATCGCGTTCAACAACATCAGATACAAGACTTACATCATCTTCGCTGCCATCAACGCCTTCATGGTCCCCGCCGTTTACTTCTTCTTTCCCGAGACGGCATACCGATCGCTCGAGGAGATGGACTCCATCTTTCACAAAGTGCACGGCACCTCCGGATACTTCTCCGTCGTCCACGTGGCCCAAAAGGAGCCCCGCCGCTACGGCAAGAACGGCGAGCTGCTCATCGCGTACGAGGAGACCGAGGAGCACAAGGCTCACGTTCATCCCGCCGAGCACCTCGAAAACACGTCTGGGGCGGCGTCCGTGGCTACGGATGCGGAGAAAGGGCAGGGTGGCGTGTTTGTTGAGAATGGCGGTCACTAAGCTAGCTACCTACCCGACTTAAGTTGGTAGTGTTAGACTCCTCGGCTTTTGTCTAGAATTAGGTACTCGATTCTCGTGTAGACGGGGGTTAAGGAGTTGGAGCTGGTGGCTATTTTCGGACATAGATATCCCGTCGTTAGGTATATGTAGAAAATATCAATGAATTGGAATCTGGTATGCTTTATGAAGATCTTTGGTGTCTTTGGCTTTACTGTGATTTATGTGGACAGCTCCCCCTTTCATTCTTTTTGGGGGGCCTTCCTTGGGACATTGGGGAGCCGGTTTTATGACTGGTTCCATCAGGTAAGGCAAACACCCTGTATGCGCGCCACCCCTCTTCGAACCACCATTTTCCCATATAAAATTAACAAAACGGCTATTTTCTAACTAATTAAATAAAATAGTTATAATAATAAATCCTTTTAAACTAATTATAATATTATATAACTATAAAGTAAAAAAAGTTTTAAGTAAATATTATAATGTTTATATAGTAAAATTTAAGGTTTAAGTTTTTTTTAATTCCTTAACACTTTTATGTATAAATTACATATAAAACTGTTAAGGCTTATTACTTTATAAGTATTATATAATACATTTTATATGTAATTTTATTAAATAATATAATATTTTATAAATATAATAACGTTTTAAAAACATTAAAAAGTAATTTCCTTATCTAAATATAAATATATATATTATTTTATATATTAAAAAATATTAAAAAAATTAAAATTTAATATATTATTACGTTATAATACTTATATTTTATTAAATAAATTACTTTTTAAGGTTTTTAAATTATAAAAAGTTAATTAAAAATCTAAATAATATTATAAAAATATTTAATTTAAATAATTACGTAATATTATATAAATAAATTACCTTAACAGTTTTATATATAATTTATATATAAAAGTGTTAAGGAAACTTAAACTTTAAATTTTACTATATAAATATTATAATATTTATTTATAACTTTTTTTACTTTATAGTTATATAATATTATAATTAGTTTAAAAGGATTTATTATTATAACTATTTTATTTAATTAGTTAGAAAATAGCTGTTTTGTCGATTTTATATGAAAAAATGGTGTTCGAGGAGGGGTGGCGCGCATACAGGGTGTTTGCCTTAGGTGTTATACCGAATTAGTTGTATTATAGGATATTCCTCAGAAGGATTTGCTAATTTTGGCCGTTTCGCTGATTGCAGCGTGGTGCTGTGAGTTTGGGAGGCGGCTGAGGCAGTGCTAATCTGCTTCCCAGTGGCGTGAATCTTTCGAATACGGTATGGTAAGTACCTAGGACTAGACGGTAGGTATGGTGGTTGTTGTTGCTGTTGTTATATTTAATGGCAGAACTGGCCTCCCTCGAGGTATTTGGAGTGTAGAGCTACCATACGGTATCCTACAATTCTAACCCATTGGCACATGTTGTTCGAGCCTTTCAGGCATTGATAACTATATGGGGCTCCTCCAGGCCCCCTAATCCAATAAGCATTTACCCTACCCAGTTCAAGCTGGAGGTATCCCCACGCCATAAAGTAACGATAGTCCACCTTCTTCAATCCCCTGTATCACGAGCTCCTCCCGACGGTGATATCGGTTCACTAATGACTTAAACAACTTCTTCAATGTAGCACCTTCTTCGAAATCGAGTATAGCGCTTTGGAGCTGTCTTCATCGCGCTTGGTGTCTCGTTGGTTTTTGGACCGCCGCCCGATTCGAATTGGATGAGGAGGTTGCAGCTTTTGCCCCTTTGCTTTCTCTCTGCCAGGCTTTGCTACGGATTTCTTGCTGCCGTTGATGGTGCGTATGTTGTTGGATCAGTTGTATATGAAACCCAGGTCTTGTTGGGTTTACGGCTCGGTGTGGAGGTATGCGCAGGTGTCTATGAATAGCAGAGCTGTAACATGTCAGCGTCTTTTCTTCCCGCCGGTGGAATAAGAGATTCACTAGAAACTTGAAGAGGCTGTTTTTTTTTCTTTTTCAACGGTTGAATTCGAGGTGTTAGGCTTGGTTTACACTCTATGGATCACTTGAACACGTATCAGCGTCGGTACATAGGTTGGAGGAGGAGTCGGTGCGGACGCTCATATCAGGAGGGAGTGGGCTGTGATGGCAGGATGAACAGCTTCACCGGAGAGTAGTTCCTCGAGGTCGGGAGACCAAGATCTAGAAGTTAGCTTATAATAGCAACACCGACGACATCGCTCAAACGAAGGTCGGCTTATCTGCCTGTGCCTGCCATATTTTGCGCGCTGCTCTTCTCTTGGCAGATCTCAAAGAGATCACTCCACCCAAAGTACCAGTCCCGCTCCGACGATTATAAGGCTACTGGGACCCCCAGAGTCTTCTTGGACATACCTACGGCTTCGGCGGTCGTAATCTGAGGGGGACGCGGCAGCTGTTCTCTGTGAGGAAATGGTAATTGCGCTGCTCGAGAGGGACGATAATTGGGGAGACGTAGTCGATGGTACCGAAATAGACGATGTTAACTTCGATATAGTCTTGGATTTGGTACGTTAATACATGCGAAAAATGATGCTGAAGACTTGTCGACAGTGTGGATATAGTGCAGTGTGAAGCAGTACTAGTTATCGAAGACTGGAATAGATCGCATCGTTGATAATCGGATTCATGCCGTCATATGACGCCGTTTCGTATTCTCTGATAGGTATTTCAAGTGCTAAGTTAGCCAAGCCAGCCGGATCTGGTTCTCATACATTCTTAGCCAATATCACCATGTCGCCGTAGAAAGGCAATCAGATCGTACCACGTACCACAGAATCCGTATCGTTCATCACGTCACCCGGCCTATGAGCCTGAGCCATCGTGACCTTCGATACGCTGAAGTTCATAGACCACAGTAGCCGCAGGCTATCGCCGGATTGGTATAGAGTCTTATCGCTATAGCCCTGAGTTGGACCTGGTGGTGGTGGAGGTTTCGAGAGCAAATAACTACTTCTCTCGTACGCCGAAACATTGATGAGAATAGGGGATGTTTGATGCTACAATCAGCCTTCGGGTGTTTCGCAGCGCACATTATAGGGATAGAGCAAGCAGTTATGTGAGTCATCTCTTCGGAACCTAGAAATAGTGTAGAAGACGAAACCCTCAAGACCAAAGTAGTCACTCGAGTCTTTCATTAATAATTTCCAAGTTCCAGAGCCTCGATAGCTCGCTATTAGATACCTACCTATTCTTCATTCAACCTGGATCTATATTAGAAACTCAGCCACTATGGCCGCTATCTACGGTCACGATAATATATTACTCTGGTCCTTTACAGGGCAGTTAGATGAAGATCTATATCCAAGGCTCTTCATTCTTTTAATTCTGTGATCTGTGATCACAGACGGCCGATTAACCCGGTAAGTTAAGGCAAGGCTGTCATGTACACGGAAGCCAAAGAAGAACTTTTCAGGCAGAATTCCGCCGTTAGCGGCAATGCGTCCTATTTGATTGATAACTATAGTTCAACTGTACATCCAAATCACTGCTTCCACTGATCCAAGTTACTCATTGTTCGTGATCCTTATTGGATCCGCTTTTACCTTCCTTTTCCTGCGGCCAGATCAGGATTTGATTCCTTAGGTAGATACCTTAGGTACACAAGTACAGATATGTGCTGTAAGGTTCCTTCCTACCTCTGTTTCCCCCTTTTTCCTATAGGAAATTCCTTTGTACACATGTATTTCAATGGTCTCTTTCATGGTTCGACTGTTGCTCATATTAGATTCAACCTAATAGAGCCTCATCCTAAACAGGAATAGGGTCTAGGAATTGTTCTCACTACGTCATGGCCCTATATAGCTGCACAGTATCTACATGTAACCATTAAAGCCAACGTCTCAGATAAGTTGCCCTGATTAGGGCTTATATACCCTGGACAATTTTTCCCTAGGTACTACAGTACCTGGCTACCTTAATACACAATCTATGAGCTAGCTGATATCAAAATCACTTCAGATATCGATGGTTCAAAAATATCCAGTTTGGCCTAGCTCGAAACTACCTAGATCATGGATAGGCCAAAGTATAGAGGGAAGGAAGTCAAACAAACATTTGAAGACCTGAAACTTCCAAGGCGTCCCCTGCCCATGGCGTGATTTTCCCACCAGTGGGCAGTCGCGCCCCCTTAAGGAAACATGCTCACGATGTATTCTTCTCAATTCGGAATAAGCTTCGGCACCGTCTTCTTCCTGAATCTCGCCTATAAATAGACACACTCCCACACAATTCCATCATGATTCCTTCCAAGTAACAAGTAAACGGTGATCTGCACAGGTCTCGGCAGAGAGCTGGAGCACTTACCTCAATCCGGCGGAGGTCCGCCCGGGCCGGCACATGATGAACTGGTGCGGTCCGGGTGGGTCTCCGGTCCGGATGCTGCTGAGCCGGAAGCCTCCGGTGGCTATTCCGGAATAGGCCGCAAAACGACCCCCGAGAGCTGTATCGGCATAGAAACTTCCCTATGTACCTGGAGTACCTGGGATGTGATCCGCTCTGCTATTTGATTCACACTGCTGGTTGCCCCCGCCTTGGTTCACAATACCTAGCGACAATGAGGTGCGTGAACACAGGATCACCGTGAGGAAACGGCCGCAACCTCTGACCGAAATCAGTATCCGGCCGCTGCCAAGGTATTTAACCCAAGATCCACCCACACCTGGACTGCCTTTTCCCTCTTCTTCATCCACAACAACTGACTCTTCTGAAGAGATAGATACTACTTCACCAGCATCTCAACCTGCAACCACCAACCACCAACCGGCAAGGCAGAAGAATCTTACACATCACACCCATCAAGTCTTCTTACTACCAAGCAATCTCTCCAACGTAAGTACATATCCCTTACCTCTAATCCTTGGCCTGTTTTACTGGCTGTATTTGGTTTAATTGAAGATTCCACACTCTAATCGATATTTCAGGATCGAAAACATGGAACCAGGCATGGAAATAATGGGCTGGTGCCTTCTCGCCATGGGCGTTGGAATCCTCGGATTCCATCTGTACCTGATCTCTCGACACCCCCGAGAACTTCGCCGTTGGTTTTGGCGCTGGCTCCCCTAAAGGTAAAGCACCAATACACACCCCTAAGCACTCTAGTATGCTAACATTTTCCTAGGGCGCGCCCCCCAATCCCCCCCAACGCCGAAGGGAATGTTGTCATCTGGTGGATGCCAGAGAATAGCTAGGGTTAAGGGGAATCGGAAGGAAGCAAGAGCTCTATTGTCCACAATAGCATTGCAGAAGGGAGTGGAGGTATCAAATTAGTTCGCAATTGAACTAAGCCGCTTGCCGGCTTAAAAATCATTCATCTTCTGTCTTCCGTAAGAGCATGTAGAATTCAGTGAACTGCCGTAAACCTGTAGATGTTGCAAGCCACCCTCCCCCTACCATTTCGATCTCGCGTAGACCAGTCTTAGGTTATTGAATCTCGACAGTCCATACGGCGTGACCTAGGTCGTGAGGCCATCGCAACGCGTCTGTATATGGCGTTTTATGTTTGACTATTCGATCTCCTGAAGCTGTACGATACCTTACAACAGCGGACCGTTACGTGGATGGAATTACGCGTTCATGGGGTTTCCATCGTAGTGTCTATCTCCTGAAGGTCTAGGCCTTCTGTACAAGAGCTGATCGTGGCGTGGAATGAACTACTACGCGCCCATAGAATCTTTGCCGTAGACTTTATCGAGTAGACGATATAAGGAAGATTGGGGACTGTATCTTGGGTATATCGACTCCCAGATAGCAATCTACTGATGAACGAAGTGATACAACGATGTTGAGAGGACTCTGGAGCAGCATAGTTGACGTCACAAGGCCAACCTAGCATTGGCTAAAGCAACGTTGTTCCGCAGAGAACTATGAACGTATCTACCGAGGGATCGCCGTCTCTATGGGCAGAAACACGCTTTGTCCTGCTGTCTCAGACCTAACCCGGATCACTTCAGGTCCTCGCGGCCGATAGGTCCTATCAGTTGATCTCTAACGGTGCTTGTGTTTAGAAAGCAGCCATAATCAGCTACGAACCCTAGTCACTAACGGACGGACTTGTATTACGAAGGATGAGGCTTGGTAGCAGTATATCGTGAGAATGACGCTGACTTATTGAGCAGTCGACCCGTTGGAGTAGAGGATCTACAGGCCTGCCGTAGAGCAGAAGGGCTCGAATAATACAAGGTATGTGTCCGGAAACCACCTCGCAGGATATACATCGACTGAATATTACTAGATGCCCTACACCGAATCCTGTTAGGAAGCCCATCTTGCGGAATCAAGAACGCAAGCTGCCCTCTGAAGACCTCGGATTTGCCTAGGTTCTGAAACGCATCCGACCATCGCGACAAACCGTCTACGAATTGTAATATCATCGAAAAAACCATCCAAAGAGCGTCGTTCGACAAGAATATCCATGTTGCTGCAATGAGGCGACGTTGAACGCGGTCTCGCTACGACACCACGCTGCGCCGCCAGCGCGCATATCTATTCCAAGTCACGGCTTCAGCTTCAGCCCTATCGGCTGACACGCTGACACGTCGGATCCATCCAGCCACTGGGGCTCCATCGTCCGAGCTACGTTGCATCCGGGTCGTACCAACACCCATTTAAACCGAGTTGACAATCGAACTTACGTAGACCGCTAGTTAGCGACCCGGCCGCGTCGACTTGCGGGATTCGCTCTCGAAAGAGGCGGCCGTAACTGTACTCTATTTATTCGAAATATTTCAGAATTTACTACCTAAACGTATGTATGACGAGTTCTACTGGAGCTACTTAAGAGCTAGAGACAACCACGGCCGGGAATAAGCATAATGTGTTCAACGGCGACGACGATGGTTTCGTAGTCTACGGCCGCTGGGGAACACTAGTAGAAGATTCCGGCAATTTGGCGGCAGTTGAAGGTAGGGTCGTATCCCTTCTCCTAGGGGCGGCTCGTTAGGCGCCAGCCGAGCGCTGTCTGGCATGTCTAGCAGGGTCCGCTCGAGCATCACCACGCATGAACGAGCCCCACGCGGTTATTAGGTAATAAGAAAACCCTGGCAGAAGCTCATTTGTCGTGACTCGTATCCCGCTCGCAGTCGGGCCCTACATGATTCCACAGACACATGACATGACGTCGAGCGGACGGTATGAAAGAGAAGAGGAGAGAAAAAGAGTGCCTAAAATAGCTCTACGTACAGTTACTACTGAATACGCAGCGCGCTCGCGCCCGGCGGCATGGAAACTACTGGATCTGGATACGATAAACGAAGCGATGCGGGAATCCTACCAGTTTGTTTGGCCTCAGCTTTTGTTCAACTACGCTGGGTTAACCAAATGGCTCGGCTTCAGTTACAGCACCGAGTGACCCGGCGGTACGGCACAGCTATGTACCCGTATGGACTCTGTAAGCGAAGTGGCTTGAAACACCTAATTAATCCAGGTACGAGCTGCGCAATAAATCCTCGCACCGCAGCTTCATCCGCAAGGACCCTTATGTTCTATTTACTCCCCAGTCCGGGAAATTTTACGAGGAGAAGGATGGAAGCGTACGTACACCACAGACATACACTACACTAGCAGTAAAAGCTAGGCTGGGGGCGGGCTAAGGCGGAGCTGAGCCCAGGCGAAGCTGCAAGAGCCGGGAACCAGCTAACGCTGCCGATCACTTCGTATTGCCGGGGCTGGTGATCCTTGCAGGGAACAATCCGAGTGGATGGGATGGGATGGGATGGGAGGCGGGCTCGAAGCAAACAACGTGCTGTGATGCCACGACAATCCGGGGCCGACTGTGTGCGAGGGAAAGGCCTTTGGTATAAAAGAGAATTTCGACGCCCAGCAAACAATCTTCTGGGTGACAAGACATCTCGTCACATATCGCACAAAGAAGCCCTCTACGACTTATTAAAACTCGCCACCGTCGCACTTTACGCCTCATCTCTCATATACCTTCCTACGCCCCGACGTAAAACTACCAAATCGAAACCATCATCTACTAAACCACCAAACCAAAACAACCAAAATGGTCTCCATCAAGTCCCTCCTCGCCACCGCCGCGGCGGCCCTGCCCCTCGCCTCGGCGTACCTCTCGAACCTGGAAGCGCCCGCGTCCGCGAAGGCCGGGACGACGGTGACGGCCACGCTGACCGCCTCGAGCTACATCCAGAACTGGTCCGACTTCGGCATCGTCTGGGGCCTGGCCGCGGCCGCCATGGACTGCGGCGACATCGTCTGCGTCGGCCAGCAGGTCTCCTACACGCCGCTGTACCCCGACCACGTGCCGCAGCTGGGCAAGTTCACCGTCGACGTGCCCGTCCCCGACTCCTTCTCGCCCGGCGACTTCAAGCTCGTCGCCGCCGTCCCGTATCTCGTCGGGGTAAGTACCTACCTACCTGTCTTCCCCTTGCTTCCCCTCAGAAATTTGGAGTTGAAGCTTGTTGTTTGAAGAAGTTCGGGAGCTAACAAGCGGTGTACAACAGGCCTCCGGCATGACCCAAGTCATGGGCCTCTACGCCAACATCACCATCACGGCGTAGACGGCGACGTTCAAAAGTAGCTGCTGCTAGTTCAATGTCGGATAATTTCTAATTCCACGCATGGGAGCTTTTTGGGAAGCATGTTTAGAACGGGTTCTACGAGGATTGATGTCAAAATTGCATAGCATGCACGCAAAATAGATAGGCGCATAGTGCATGTAGGGCGTTAATGAGGACATTGGCAGTCGGGACGTACTGCTATTATAATATGAATAGCATGAATAATTAAGGACTTTACAATTGCGATTATATTGAGTAGTACTATCGAGTGAACGCACACCCCTAACACCTCGCTAAACATGCTTGTCTAAAAGCAGAGTCATCAGATTGGCCGGCCCCCTAAGCATTCGAGTGTCGTAGCTTCGTCGTAAGATATCTATCTGGTTCGGGAGTATTGACGCCTGTGAATGCTACGCCGCAAGATGATGTGTATTCGAGGGATCCTCCATCTGTAACCAAGTCCTCACACCTTGAACCGCTTCGACAGTCCAAGGCCACCGTCGGGCCTGCCACCGTCGGGCCTGCCACCGTCGGGCCTGCCACGAGCACCGGCTGACATCCCTTCGTTCGACGCCTCTGCAATTGCGCGTTGTCCATATGTTTGATATTCTTCGTCATCTTCGTCATCTTCATCCACCGAGTCGTCATATCCTAGTTCGGCTTGATCCTCAACACCAATATGCTCCCGCATGTAGAACCGCGTCACTTCCGAGACCAGTGTGATCAGGGGACGAGGGCGCATCTCTCTGGCGAGCTCGGTGACCGAGACTGGCTTGTCTTCGCTCCACTAGAGGCCGAGCATCCGTCGGACACCGTCGCGAACCTTCTTCTCGTACTCGGACCGCCGCTCCCGCCACATCTTGGCCGCTTCGACGTTGGCCGGGCTCTCGTCGTTGGGTTCTGCTAACATGCTCATAACGGAGATGAGAATCTTCTCGACGGATTGGATGGGGCTCCATCGCTCGGAGGCGTGCTCGTAGTGGTTCGGGTCGTCTCCGGGCGGGTGCAGGATGGAGATGCACACTAGTCCACTAGGGTAGACTGTTTTCCAGATACCATTTGTCAGATAAAGAGTTGCGCATTGTCTGTCTGGATACGCAGCTAGTGGGCAACATACCATTGGGGTGAAAGATCTCTCCCAAGAAGGTCATCTTGGGCGGTGCCAGAGGGTAGTCCTTGGGGAACTTCAGCTCGGCGGGAAATACGCCACCTTCGAAGGGGGTGCCCTCGGGACCTTGGATCAGGGCTTCCCAGGTAAGCATATCATCCTCGCTAATTGGACCAGCAGTGATGCCGTCGGGCGGATTATTAGTCAACATCTTGTACTCCTGGAGGAGCCGACGGTGGGCTGTCGTTTGAGCCATGTCTGCGAGTCTCGGAGGGGACGGAGGTAGGTCTGGTGGCAGAATGAATAGACAGGATTGCGAATGGAAGTAGCCGGTCAGTACTGAAATCGTCTCTCGATTCTTGTTTTATACCTAGTTGTCTGCCTGACGCAGGTATCGTGACTGTTGGAATGTCGGAGAAAAGACAGACCTACACTAGCTGACTAGGTACCTAATATGTACAGACCAACCGAACCTTGATCTAATTCATTGGCGGGGTCATCTTGAGTCAAGTAAGGTACAGCTGTGGCGCTCTAATCGGAGGAAACCCTGCTCATTGCTTGTCAATCAGATACCCGAACTTTATCCGGCGGCAACCCTCGTTTTCGAAGCTTGGAAGCTTTCAAACGTCGGAGCTCAAAAGTTCACGGATACAGCTCGGAGCTTTGCGCCGGCCTTCACGACTCGAGGGCGGACATGCCTCCTCGAATCAGTCTGCGGTCCATTGGGAGCCGCAGCTCTCCTCATCTAAAAGCAAAAGTTGCCGAGAGGCATTCGGTTTGTTTCTTTTGTGCGTTATCCAGGCGGCCCAGCGGAGAACCGGATCGCCGCCCGAGACGAAAGCCGCAAAACCCTCGTCGCTTTGCCTCGACCGCCTCAGCTAGCTCTGATCGTATAATACCCGACCCTCGAAAAGAGCTGGAGGACATACTTCTCGAGCTTCAGAAGCAGGCTGCCAATTATGTCAACCTTTCGCGTTTGCAGCTGGCCCTCAATGGCTTGCGGCAAAAACCGGGCGATGAGTCGATAAGGGTTGCTGTTTTGGGCCTGACCACTGACACCGAGGCGAGCCAGGCTGCGAAGCAAGTGCTGAGGCTTTTGCTAGCCGACCCATTGAAAGGCGAGGAAGAGTGGGAGAAGGAGGTGGAAAAGCACAATTTGGCGACGCCCATGATCATAAGAGTTGGGCCTGATCCTCCTCAGCTTGGGTCAATGTCAGTCGCTATGAAGGGGAGCTTATTACACGAGGTCCACGTCTCGTCTGCGGCATTAAATGGACATAACTTGGAACTACTACTCATGGAGACAGATCCTTTCCTATCCGCACAGGAATTGAGAGCTTTAGAGGGATTCGAGGAGTCTGTGCTTGTTCCTACGGTTGAGATTCCCACGTCCGATACTGGGAGGTATACTCCCATTACAACTCCAGTGCACAAAGCCTTGATTGTAGCAGATGGCATCCTGGGCGCTGCGTCGATAGTGTGGATGCCTACTCTGGAAAGCCACAAGGTGATCACGGCTGCGGTGAACTTGCCTGATTATAAACCGAAGGATGCCTCCTCTTTACCATTTACTCTTGTTGACGTTGGGAGTGCAAGCCGTGGCTTAGGGCTGGTTCGCGAGGGTCTCAAAAATGGCGAGCGCTTGTGGTCCCAGAGCAACATGCCGAAATTAGTGGAATGGTTAAAGGCCGACATTATGGCCTCGTCTGAAGGCACAGCCAAACCACCGGTCAAGGAACTGATCGCTTCATTACTCAGAAATACGTCGGCAGCTATTGAAAGAGAGGAACTCCGTCAGCTTAGCACAACATTATCATCTACAGCATCACCCACGCCCGCCAACTCACTTCAAAGCAGCCTTGACGATTGGGCAGAAAGCGCACACGGCGAATTGCAGGAACAACTTGACCTCGCATTCTCTAGCAGGAGATGGCGCAAACTAGGCTGGTGGAAACTGTTTTGGCGCGTGGACGATGTGGGCATGCTCACAAACGATATTCTCAGCCGGAGGTTTCTGCCGAATTCAGAGAGGAGCGCCATATTTCTTGCTGGGAGGATGAAGGAGGCTGGCGTCACATTAGGACCATTCCCCAATCCATCCCCTACCGATGGGAATGGCGCTGAATCCAAGCATTCAGATGCTCCAACCCCCGAACCGGCCCCGGTCCCCTGGCCGGTGAACATTCCTGCCACGCGCCGCTACCTTCAAACCGAAACAATCCCCGCCTTACAAGCACTCGCACAGAAGCTCACACTGCAAACTCTCAGTACCTCGGGACTCACCACCGCGCTCGGCGTCCTCGTCTACTTGAGCACCCTAACAACCACGCTCTACGAAGCCGGCACGGTGGCCGCGGTCGGTATAGTATGGAGCTTGCGGCGCATGCAGAAGAGATGGGAGACGGCGCGAGCCTTCTGGGAAGGCGAAGTAAGAGAGGAGGGCCGCAAAGCGGTCCGCGGCGTCGAGAGCGAGATCGCCGAGGCTCTGAACCAAGGCCGGACCCCCAAAGAGAAAGTCGACGGGCGGGAGCAGTTGGCTAGGGCTAAAGGCCTGGTCGAGATGGCTCAGGAGGTCTTGAGTAAACTGAAGTGAGAGTGGACTTGCTCTCCGCTGTAGAATATTGTTTGTACGTTGTATATGATACCAATAGATACCTATCTACCTAGAAGGGAATATTATACGCTGGCCTGGTGTCTAACTGGCTAAGGTTGCCTGGCAAACTCACCTCAGTGACATTTGAGAATACCTGCCGCTAGTGGAAATCGTCGACTTTGCCCTTCTTTTTAGAGCTGTACTTTCGATGCAGTCCGATGAGGAAAGTAAGTATAGAGTGATGACACATGTCGCAGCTAAAGGATCCTTAAGAAAAGAGGAAAAGTCCATGCAAGTCTTTGAGCACACATGTAAACCTACTTGCTAAATGCTAAACGAGAATAAAAACGCAATGGTATCAGACTAAATCAAGCCAAAAATGCAACGATGTGAACACACCAGACCTAAAAATACAGCGCTATAATAACCAATACCTAACCCAATTCATGATGCTAATTAGATCCGGAAACCTCACCACTCGCCGCCATAGTCGCCGCCCGAGTAGTCGACCTCGCTGGTCTCGGCGTACGCGTCGACGCTCACGCTCTCCTCCATGGTCATCATGGTCGTCTGGTCGTCCATGTAGGCCGTTTCGTCCATGTAGGCTGTTTCGTCCATGTAGGCTGTTTCGTCCATGTAGGCCGTTTCGTCCATGCCCATGCTCATGCTCATATCCACGTTCACGTCCACCGCGGCCGTGGAATCGACGTACGTCGCGTCCATATACGTCGTGTCCGTGTACGACTCCTCCACGTACACCGTCTCCTCGTATGCTGTCGTTTCCGTGTTCATGCTCGTCATGTCCATGTACGAAGTGTCCATATACCCCGTATCCGTGAATGCAGTCGCGTCTGTGTTCATATTCGTATTCGTCGTATCCGCATACGAAGCATCTGCGAAGGCGGCGGTCTCCATATTCATGTTTGTCGTATCGACCATATTTGTGTTGTCCACGTAGTTCGCCTGTGATTGTGCGATCGCCGTGTTATCCACGTTGTTGATTACCGTATTGTTGATTATAGTGGTGTCGGACTGAGGAGCGAAATACGACTCTGACGTAGAGCTGTCCATCATTATCTGGGTTTCCGCTAGTGTCGCCTCGGAATAGCCTGTTTGTTGATGTTCGGAGTGAGGTTGACGGTTCTCCTCAGAATAGGCCATATTTTGATGTTCGGAATAGCCCGTATAGCTCTGTTCGGCATGACTATCTTGATGAGGTTGAGCATGGGCTTCTTGATGGGGTTCTGAGTTGGTTGCATGGCTTTGTTCATGATAAGGCTCGTGTTGCTGCTCAGTATAGTCTCCATGATGATGTCCAGATTGACCTTCATGGTGTTGTTCAGAGTTTTCATGATGTTGCTCAGTATACTCTCCATGATGCTGTCCAGATTGACCTTCATGGTGTTGCTCAGGATTTTCATGATGTTGCTCAGAAGCTCCATGATGTGTCTCAGACTGGTCTGCGTAGTTTTGTGAAGGATAAGTTTCGCGTTGAGGCCCAGAATTACCGTTCTGATGCTGCTGAGAGCCGGAAGAAGCCCCTGCGTCAGGTCTACCTCCATTAGAATTAGCTATGGCATTCAGGGCACCTCCGATAGTAGCCCCTATAGCCGCGTAAGGATCAGGGCCCCCCTGTGCTTGGTAAGGGTTTTGTCCAGGCGGAACTTGGTAGGCGGGTTGGTTCGGACGCATTGGATAGAGAGGCTGGCCTGGAGGTCCCTGGAAAGCTGGCCGGCCCGGTGCTGATTGATAAGCTGGCCGACTAAAAGAAGCTGGTTGTTGCATCTGAGGAATGGGTGGTCGTCCGACCGGAGGTCGCTGAATCTGGTTAGGTGGTCGTTGGTTCATGGCGCCCGGTTGCTGTTGTAAGGCGTTATTATTCGCTGCTGCTCCCACCATCCCCGGGTTCTGTACTGCAGGCGGCCGACCTGGCGTCTGGACGCCTGGAGGCGGTATATTCTGTGGCTGCAAACCCTGTTGCAGCTGAGGACGGTTCATGGCCTGCACGTTCGGACGCGTAGCATTCACCACTGGTAAATGTTGTGCTTGCGGCGGCGCGCTCTGAGCATGCTGTGGACCTGGTGGGCGTTGAGGCTGGCCGTTCTGTGGGTTACCCTGTGAGGTATTATATATCTTACTCGCTAGAGCGGCGCCGGCGACTTCGTTCCCACCCAAAGACCCGGCAACTATTGCGCCCCCGACAGCAGCAGTTGTTTGTTTCAAGGCAGGATTATTCTTCCAGGTCTTTTTAGCCCATTTCTTCATTTTCTTGCCTGCGCCAGACAGGGCGGCTGCTGCCTGAGTCGAGTCAAATGGCTTGCCCTGTCCGAACGTTTGCGACATGTTAGACTGCGTTCCATATGGTTGAGCGAGCTGCTGCTGCCCCTGTCCCATGGGCTGGGTGGTTGAAGTGGCTAGATTTCCTGCATTCGGATGTTGGTTCATCTGAGAGACTTGCCCCTGTACATGGCCCGCTTGTGCTACGTTGGCTACTGGCTGCCCGTTATGCGGTTGACTGAACTGACCTACACCGTGGTTCATCTGTTGGCCCGAATTTTGCATATTTGGAGTTGGACGTGCGGGTGCATGTTGTTGATTGGATGCCAGGTTTAAAGGCGGCCGAGGTTGCCCGTGTTGCACTGTCCCCGGTCTTGGTTGTCCAGGCATTGGATGTCCCGGAAGTTGTGCATGCTGCCCCTGGGCATTTTGCTGCTGAGGCGGTCTATGTGCCAAAACTGGTGTTGTCTGCTGGTTCCCTTGATGCTGTTGAGGGGGCTTCGCCGATCCCGTCTGGCCCTGTGAGTATTGAGCTTGTACTGGCGGAGCATGAGTTGGCTGAGGTCGTACAGGAAGAGGAGGCGATCCCACTTGTGAGGGCAATGGCTTTATCTGCCCTGGAAGCATTGGGAAAGGCTTAGACGCACCAGCTACAGGGGGTTTCGGCGACTGGGCACTTTGCGGGCTCCCCTGAGCTTGCTGCGCTTGAGCCATTGTCGGCCTGGGAGGAAGAGGTGGATTCTGATGGGTAGTACCATTAGGGGGGCGATTTTGAGTTCCTCCTTGCGCAGTAACATGAGAATGCGTCGACGCGGAAGATGGCGGACGATGAAGTGAGGCAATTGAGGCAGTCGGCGACGACACTTGACTCTGCAATGGGGACACTGAATGGGCTGCAGGGGATGAAGAGGACTGTGTTTGGTTCTGCCCTGGGTTTACGCCTACTGGTCCATTCTGGCTTGGTCTTTGCCATTGTGCTGTTGGTTGGGTGCTTGGTGGTCTCTGGCTAGGATTTGACGGAGGTCTCTGTACCGCTCCCTGTGCGTTGCATACGGCAGCTTGTGGATGATTCGAAACGTTCCCTGCAAGGCTGGACCCGCCGGAGATCTGAAACGTGGCTGCCACTCCGTGATTAGGTCCTTGGATTGGAACTTGCGAATTGGGCTTATTAGTCAAGGGTGGTTGGCCATGCGCATGTGCGCCGGGAGGTGAATTCGGCGATGCAGATACCGAGGATGGACGTTGATAATGCGCCTGGACTTGCTGTCCACTTAGCGTGGCAGAAGAAGCTTGAGAGGATATTCGGTGAGGTTGCCCCTGGAACCCCGAGTTAGACATAGATGTTATCATTGGCAATGGGCTGCCATGGTGACAGGGAGGGTGAGGTTGATGAATTGGGATACTAGCTGGACTAACGAGTGCTACTTCGGATATAGCGATGACTTTGTCGGGCCTTTGTGGGAACACAGGCTTCCGTAGTAGCTTGTGTTGGACGGTAGAAGAGGTGCGTATTGGCCCCTGGGATGGAGTGGGATGATTTACCTGTGACAGCTGGGTGCCCGACCCCTGAGAAACCGTGGAAGTAGGATTCCCAGAAAACCCCTGAGAGTGAGTGACCCCCGAATGAGGGCTATTCTGTCCTGATGGTCTAGATACAGCAAGATGTCGGCTGGCACCTTGCGTACTAGGTGCCGGTGAATGTTGAGGGTTAGGGGGCATTGATCCTGCAGGGAAACTAGGATGCACCGAGACATTGTCTGGACTCGCTGGCGCCTGGGGTTTGGATACTGATGACGGAGTAGTCGCAGGAGATGTCTCGTTTATGATCGATTGAGACTGCTCGTTAGATTGTTGAGGCTTCTGCAAAGACGTGTCTTCGCTGCTCAAACTAGGCTTAATTACTATCGAGTCTTGTGGTTTATTTTGAACATGTCCAGTCGCAGATATTGGCGCTGCCGGGATTTCTTGGAAGATGTATATTCCAGGGCCCCCTAATTTAGGCGGGGATATTGCTTGAGATGATAGCTGATTTGGTAGGGTATTGACTCTATGAGCCCCTGGACGAGCATCATTTGCTTGCGCTTGTACCGGGCCTTGGGCGCCTGAGGTCGGAGGAGTTTTGGGAGGCTTGAGCACTGACGGAACGGAAGATGGATTTGACTCCGAAATGAATGGCCCGGAGCTCAGAGAGATGCTCTCATGCCTTGCGCCGGATCCCGGCAGAGGTGGGATACTACTATGTGAAGGTTGGTTTTGAGACATGTCCTGCGGGGGGGCTATTTTCGACGATGCTGTTGCTGGCTGAAGAACAGCCAGGATGGACGAAGGCTCAGTCTTAAGGGAAGACGTAGAGACGACCGCCGATTTCCTAGGATCCGATGGCTGTCTCAAGATACCAGGAAGGTCGGAATTTGCTCCGGATGATTCGACGGCTCCTGTGGAAGAATGTCGTTTCTGTTCCATGGGGCCCAGTTCACTATTCTGAGATTGAAGTACCGATATAGAGGACAGCGTCATCGATTGCCTACCCTGATTCTTGACCTCTTCGTTGGCAATGCTTTGCGCGGGCTTCCACGTCTCATATTTATCCTGGTCCGTTTCGTTCTCGACTGGCCGTTGGGACGCAAGGACTTTCTGTTCAGCGTGCGGGGAATTCGTTCCCTGTGCGCTGTTATCAGCAGGCTTGTTGGACGCCTTCAAAGGAGGATACGCGAAGGAAGCCGAGACTAGCGGGTAGTCTTCGACTGGCTGCATGTGTTCTCCCGTGGGATGCTGCACTGGCGGTTTCTGTTCCACCTGACTTCTATGTGCTGACAACTCTGCCGGACCATTGCGCTGGACGTCGATCTTTAAGGCGACTGGTGTTATTTGTGTCGCGTCTAACTCGATTGGAGCCAACTCCTCTGCGCACTTGGCCGTCTCACTGCCAGCAAGTTCGGCCACAAAGCCGACAGGAGATTGTACAGACTCTTCAGGAAGCTCTGCTAACAGGGGGCCATTACTGCCGACCACGCTGTTGTTTACATCGCCGACCGGGCTTACATCGTTAAGGCCAAAGAATCGGAAGTCGTCTGGATCAAAGTAACCCGTTGCGCTCAAGGTTTCCCCTTCATTCGCAGATACCCCCGTCTTCCTTCCACCCCCGCTCGACTTCGCAGACGTTTTACGGTTGTTAAGCCCATTAAGCGCTCTCTGCTTCTCGACTTCGTGTCCGGCGGCAAGTTTCTTCTCAGGTGAGAGGCCGAGCGGTTCAAAACCCAGCCCTACTAGTTCGGGGAACTCGTCGCCCGGCCGCGGGAAATGGTATTGGGTTAGGCCTGTTGACGTGTAGCGGTAGAGCCACCGAGTCCCGTCGTAATCAGACTCCCAACCCTCGGGAAGGTGTGTCATCCTAGAGAGCGCGTATCGAAGTTAAGGACACCTTTTCGATAGTATACCGAGAGGATGGGGGTTGGCGCAGTTATCTCCGAGTCGCCGACTGAACGATGAGGGGCTTTTCAAACACTCAGAAGACTACACCTAAGGTACTTGACGAGTATACCAGGACCGGCCTGAACAGACGAACGGGAAATAACCCCGTCAAAGACTGAACTACTCAATGAATTAGGCAAATGGAATCTAGCAGTGCATTGCAAAGGCGAGGAGGAGAAAACTTTCCGAGGGCGAAGGATGAGAACTTAACGCGACTTCTTGCCTGAGCGGCTGAAGCAAGGTCACACATGAGAAATTAGCCGCTCGATATTGAGGGCGTTCCGTCTGGGGGGCGCCTCTGGTCATTCTTTAGGCCCCGATTCCGCAGTCTAACAGTATGCCTAGCCAGTCTGGATGTCGGTCCATTGAATGGTGGCGTATAGCGTGCAGCAGCTGAACTCGAAAACCCCATTTTGGTGATAGCGCGCCGGCGCGTACCAAGCCTTCTCAGCAATCGCCAACCAATGCTTCATGTGATACCAGATTCCGTCGGTAACCTCAGAACAAGTCGCAATGTCTCTCGGGACGACGACGCATTTTCGATCTGACACACTCACGTCAGGAAGATGAGTACTCGGACAATGACGATGTCCACGTTGGCAGAGAGTTTCGAGGTGCGGCCCCCAAGCGCTTCGAACTTCAAGATCCCGTTCCACAATCGCAGCACGAGCAGGGGTCCCCAGTCGCATATTCAGCCCATCTGAACAAACGCCCTCGTACCGAACAAATCTTACCTACGAAAGGACAATAACCTGGGGGGCATATTATTGCAGTAATGTTATGCGAAATGGCCAATAACATCACTTTTCCATGTAGGATACGACCAATAGAAGTTGGAAAGGGTTCTTGAGGCTACCTAAGCCTTATCCAACTACATATGTACTCAGTTAGGGGTCTTCCTTGTCTTAGTCAAGGCTAGCGCTAACCTAGTACACGGTAAGCAAGCAATGCCGCTAGTACAACGTGCCGTCTCAAAACAAATTGCAGAATCTGTCATATTCATAACGTGTCCATTCTAGTCCCAAGGGATATTCTTCAGTGTAGCATAGCGCGGCTCCCATCAATCTCCTCAGCAGCGTTCTTGGTGCGCGGCTGGTCCTCGTTGCCGTAATGCGCAGCGTCTCCTCCCATGTTATCGATGACCTCGCGACTATGTTCCTTGGACTTCTCGCTCGTGTCTAATAAATCCGACTTATATCAGCAACGGTTTCATCACCTAGAGCTAGCTCAAGGGTTCGAGGGGAGACAAGTTGTCCAAGAAAATCTCCAGTACTGACTTGGGTTTGCGAGATTCGCCTTGTGGCCCTTCACCATGTTGGAAGTAGTCTCCTTGCCCGTGGTAAGCTCTTGCATGTCGCGAGACATGGTCGACTTGGCACCGGCCGATTCCATTGTGATTATCTTGAGATCTAGGGACGGGATATATAAGACTCGATCAAACCTGGCTTTTGATATATAAGAGGACTGCAATAACTATTGAGGTGGATAGTTCCCAATGATCATGTCGGATCTGTCTGAAGTTAATACCAGCTTCGGTCGAGAGAGGATATGATCAATTCTTTATACGTTTGGCATATGAGGTGCAATACCAAGGAAACCAGACGTCATACCCTCCCATACAGGCTGGGCATCTTCAATTCAAGAACTTCAAGGCCAATACCATTGGATACCACTCCAAGATTCTAGCGAAGCAGCGTCCAAGATATATACAGATCTCGATGATTATGTCATACTCTCCCAACGCGCTCCAAAGACAAGATTTCTGTTTACTTTGAACAGCGTATCGTCGCGAAGACCGTGAGGATTCTCGAGCATTTCTAGCTATGATGGGCAGAATGTAACAGGAATACGTCATAAAACCCGGAAGCCGGGGTTGGGGCGCGGCATCACATTGGACCCCTGAGATCGTCGCATCGAGCGGCGGCCAAGAGCCAATCAGAATATCGCTGCCTGCCCTTTTTGGTGTCCTGTCGAAATTTACACCCAGACTTCATAGAAAAGATTTCCGTATGTTGGATCGGATGAGTTGCATTACTACCCGAAGGAAGACGTGTCATATTTCAAATGATCCTTCGAGGAATCGAGTGTTAAGAGCCGCATTCCTAAAAGTCCGCTAGACGAATGTTCCTTACTCCTCTCACAAGAAATGCACGGAAAACTCGCACCCCTATTTCTCTGACATTTTTACGCCACATTTTACCAGCCGCTTCCGACTCTGATGGGCCGACCTATTCAAAACCGGGCTGCGTTTCAAACTCCCTGAATCCTGGGCTTCTGCAACTGTACAACCGAGGATAACAGAAAGAGCGCTTAAGTATAGGTAAACAAGGCTTTGCCGCGTAGTAAGAGTGAAACCTATTTCACTGCCGCGTACTTCTGCAAGCCATCAAACAAACGCCCAAAGACACCCCCATGCCAACCCCTGACCTCCCGCCACTCACCATACAGCAGAGTGCCATGCATCATGTGCAGCCACCCGCCAACGATCAGATCAGCATAGCTAGCACGCGCGCCCAGGATGAAAGGCCCCGAAGCATCCCGAGAAAACAGCTTCGCAAGGCCCCCCAGCATAAGCCATAGCGACTCCATCATCTTCTCCCGCGCCTCGCCCGTGACCAGGAAGTCGTCCCAGGACTTGACGCCGGCGCGGCGCACGAGCTCGTCCCTGCTCGCCTGCGAGTCGAAGGGGATGTAGTAACCCATGAGGCCGACGTGCGCGCTGAACGCCCGGTCGACGTGCATGTTGAACCTGGCGTACTCGGCGTACTCGCCCTTTCTCGGCTTCGTCAGCGGCGGCGCCCACGCGGGAAGGTCCTGGTCGCAGGTGTAGTCGAGCACCTGGGGCGGGAACAAGTCGCCATCCCCTGAATCTGGGTACATCTGCTGTAGATATACGGCGATATCGAACGAGTCGCCGATTTTTGCGCCGGTGTTGGGATCGACCAGGATGGGCAGCGTGTGGAAGTCCGAGCCGTCGGCAAGTTTGCGACAGGCGGGCACACCGAGACCACGCCGGACCTTCCCAATATCGGGGAGAGGAACCCATATCGTCTTGTGAGCAATGTCTTTGAAGTTCAGTGCTAGCCGGGCCTTCCAGGGGTTCACTGAAGCTGGGCGGCGCATAGCAATATCGTAGAAGTCCATGGTTTCGGACGGCTTGAGGAACGCCATGGCAGATGGTGGTGAAAGGGGGACGACCATGTGATTTTCAGCCAGTTTGGATATCGCGAGAAGAACCGTCGCGCTGTATTGACGACTAGGTTATGCTGCCTGCGAATCACACTTTTTGACGTTATTCCTGGCCAGTTTATATCACCTGCTATAGGAGGTACATCAGGGAAGTACCTAGGTAGCTTCTGAGTCTGTATACAAACCACGTGATTCCATATGAGAATGGTTCATGATGATTCATAACGACTAGTCCATTCGTGGTGAGCGAAGCTCCACCCTCTGGAGTCTACAGTAGTTGATTGGATGCCATCTCAAGATGGACTGCGCCACGGTTCATGCGCGTGTAATAACTGACTCATCTCTGAGATTGTCTTGAAGGACGATTCTGTGAGTAAGATCATACTCAGACGGTAGAATGCGCGACGTCGACAAGACTGGCGCTGGCGGTGAGGGGGAGTACTGGTGCGGCCAAGGCCAAGTGGTTATACGCTGATTATTTAAAGGCGTAGTAGTGAGTGAGGAACGGCAGAGGATTGCGAGGCCGGCCCGTGATCAAGCTCCGGGCGTAACCGGGGGAGAGAGAAAGATCAACAGAAAATAGAAAACGGGAGCGGACTTAGGCGCCTTTAAAAAAAGGAATAAACGGTGTCTCTTGTCGGTACGGAAACTGGTAGGAGCAGAGCGTGGGATGCGGCCAATGAGAGGCCGAGATTGGATGCTGGTGATCACCAGCCACGGGCAGATTAGTCACCAACAAGAGGATTGCTCTCCCATAGACAAACCTATGATGCCTGATTTATCTATTGGAAAGCGGAACGGAACCCGAGGTTTTCCAGATCCAGTGGTCCTATATGGTACCGGTGCCCCTTTTGCAATTGAAATTTTAGCAAGCAGGAGTGTTCCCTAGGAGGAGCTTGATATAGGGAAGAGGCGTTGAGATCGATATTTAGAGGATCGAAGCCAAGCATTAAAATGCTGGCGCTCATGAATAGGATAATCTGGCAGCAAGGACCTCTAGTGTTACACATTGACTCAAGAAGATGTGGAATACGCTACGGAAGGCGCTTGCAAAAGTTTTTTCCATAGGAGAGAGCTGGCAGACCCACAAGACAGCTGTAAATAAATGTCTGCAGCTGGCGTTTTTATTACATAATATCCAATAGGCCCAAGCTATGCTAAGTTGCCCTGGCTTATCCGCTAAGCCCTGCTGAGAGAGTGCGCTAAGCCCTGCTAAGAGGGGATAATATTATAGCGCATAGAGCAGAATAGCTGGCATAGCAGCTGGCAAATAATTGACCAGCTGGTCTGTGGGTCTGCCAGCTCTCTCCTATGGAAAAGACTTTTGCAAGCGCCTTCCGTATATTATGACAAATTCTGGTGTATCCAAATGCCACATCGACTGGCGAAAGCGATATTGTACGGCATTCGCACAATGGCCATACTCGAGAAGTCCGAAGCCTCATATCCGAGGTGAGGCTCCTGAGGTTTGTGACGTGAAGGACTAATGTTCGGGAGGCATGATGTATGTTGATCTTGAGGCATAACTAATAAACACTACGTACCTGATTGAAGGGTGCGTTATCCTACACGGAAACGAATCGGTAAATCGTATAAATGAAGTATGAAAGGTTAATGGAGCCAGCAACTATGCCGACCAGTACCTAAAGTTCAACAACTTGATGTGAAATTCCTTACCAGCTCTCAATATACTTAGCCACCGGCTAGAAGCGCCTCGCAGGGGAGACTCCTCCCTCGCAACGAACAGCCTGAGATAAGAGGCCCTACATACCTAACTTAGGTGACAGTCGAATATCGGTTCACGATTGGTAGAAATGCATGGACGGGTGGTCTGTTTTCAGGGGTATGCTAGGTTCAGGGTTAGATGTTGATATTGAAAGATTGCAAGACACGGGACACAGCCACTCGGAGTCCACATGGCGTTCTGGAACACTGCTGCTCGTGTATCAATTCTACAAATTCCTAAAAATAGATCAAACGCGGCCACTCTCGATTCTAAAGAGCCAGTTTGTGTACGTGCGCATAGTTGAGTATGGTGCTCTGCTGTGGTTGGTAATGGGTTTTGAGTTGTAAATGAAGTTGAAAAGGAGCAAAATTGAGAATTCTAGGTAGGCTTATTGTCCTACACCAAGTCAAAATGTCAGTGAAAACGTTTCTAATCCTCACACCATTTCGAGTGTGTAGTGGCCCCCTCGTTTTCAGCCAATCGTGACGCTCATCACGAGTGCTGCGAATGAAGTTTTCTTCTCACAGCTCTCGAGCATTTCCACAATAACGCGTCAGACTCTTGTCCCCAAACGCACTACCTAGATGCATATGACGACAGTGGACCCGGTGTTTCTGCAGTCTGTACCACGAACGCGAGACCGCCGGGCCTTCTGGGGAAACAGTTTCTGGATCTCTCATCAGAGGTGACCTGAGACTATTAGAGATCGCGGGGGTCGGTTTGGCTGGCCGATTGGCATAAGCAGGAGGCGCAGAAAAAGAATGGATTGCTACCGCACCCGAGTCTTTATTAGTGGAGTTGAGAATCCGAACACCTGCATAAAACCCGCTTGGGTAAGGCACTGACGTCAGAAGCCTCACAACTTCAACGAAAAGGGGCTTATTAAGGGTCTGTCTCATTTGTCCCCCGTGCTTGTCCATGCTCAATGGCGTAGTAGGCGTTGGTAATGTGGTAAAATGTGTTGCGCGATACTCCGTGGATGGGCTGATGGGTGGAGATCGTGAGCGACTTGTTTACTTCCGACCATTCGATCTCATGAATCTCTCGCTGCTCTAAGTCGGCGACAAGAGCTTACGAATTCAATACCGGAGCAAGAACCCAACGTTTACCGCATCTCGCAGCTGAACCCCGTCGATCGGCTCGCTTCGTAGTACTAGACGGGTGCGGTGAAAGGAGAGGTTGCAACTTGCATACGCCATAGCGCCCGGTGCGGCTTTTTTCTCTAGGGGGTTCGGGTTACCGGGCTTAGCCTAGGTAGATAACTTGTTTGGCTGAGGCTCTACAGCCAGTGGCGTTTGGGCTTGCGTCGACCTGCATTCGTCTCATTACAGTAGGGCCGCTTGGCAAACCTTCGCCAATCATGCGATAATGAAAGCAAGTCTAGGATAATTCGGACGCGAATAAAGGTAAGGTCCGACTCGTGCCTCCCGCTGGTCCGCCTCCTCCCTTGCTACTTCCGACGAGTTTTAAGTCTAAGGCTGTCGCCCGCCACACGGACCCCTGCATTGATAGGTAAGGTACTAGTGGCCTTGTACTGTACAGTATCATCCGCTTAGAGGTTTCAACTGTGTCCATGAATCAAAACGAAACGACCCTCAATGGCATGTGATATTAGGGAGCTCTATAATAGCCATGCATCGCGGGATGCTCACAAGGACTCGTAGTTTGATACATGCAGAATGAATTCACTTTTCATACTCGAAATTCCTTTCCTCTTATCTCATTTCGGCTCCGTACCCAGCAATTCTGCAAATCACACTCTTGATGCTTATGACGACATTGTAGCGGAGTTAATGGAGTTCCAGATTTGCAAGCGCCATTGCCCCCATTATGGAGGGCCTGGCAGCTAATTAAGTCGTGCGGGGGTTGTGTGCGTGTGCAGTGGTACTGTATAGCTGTAGAGTATTGTAGTCTTTGTGTCAGGTCTTCACGGCCCAAGTTGACTTTGTTGCACTCGATTTATAATGAAAACCTATAATTAGATGGATATCTTGCATTGAGCAAGTCTCTTTTATGCGAATTCTTATCTTCAAAGCTGGATTCGACATCTTTGGTTTGTTTGTATGGAAGTGTGCCTATGCATTCTTTCCTTGCTGTTACAGTACGTAGAATCACCGCAGCGACTGTGAATTCTTTATCAGCGGGCCCTTACAGTGGCACCCCCACTCATTTCTAGTGAGGGTGGGCCACTAGCGTATCGAGCCGCTACCCTCCCTTGTGGCCAAGACAGGCACTAAAATCCCCTATCAAATTTTGAACAAAGCTGAGTTGGTGCTAAGTGGAGTCGGAGAACTTTCGCGTCATGCCCAAATCTTGAATGGCATCGAAGATCTTCTCCTGAGTAGCATCTAATTCGGGTCCAATCTTTTTCTGAAGGCCCGGGAGGACGATATTGAAGTATTCATTTGTTTCCGGCCCCAAGTTCCATTCTTTACACTACCAAATTTCTATTACAGATCTCTTAATCTTCCCCAACTTCGATCCATTCAACGAGCAACCTAGGATCGTCTTAACCAGGACCAGATCTAGACCACTTCATTGTGTGTTCTACGTACCGATCTGCAACAACGCCTCTGGCCCGGATCTGCAAACAATATAGTATCCAGCGACCTTGACATTCGTTACTTCTTACTTCCCTTATTATTCACTTCCCTACGCAAATATTTCAAGCTTCCAGCGTCGTGTTGATTGTTTGTTATCTGAGTAAGGCTGCTGGCGGATGTTTGCGGTTCACTGCGTATATTACCGCAGGTAGCTTGCGGCTTGCAAGGAAAGTCGAGACACGACTTCCAACGCTGTTATCTGAGATCTCCCCCACAGAATTCTATTCAACATGCCTTATGGAAGCACTAGTAACGAGTTCGACGAGAAGGCCTCTCCAACCTTAACCCATGCCCCAACCGTCTCGGATACCGCCGGCGACCCGGAAAAGCTCCATGAAGTGTTCACTCCAGAGTCACATCAACATCTTCAGGTTCCCCATGAGCCAAACCGAATGGCATCCGATGAAATGTACCTCTCAGAAGCTGAATCTAGGGACCAGGCAACTCGACTAGTCGACGATCTCACACTTTTGCAGGCCGAGCAAGCGGTTAGTCACCGGGAATCCATTGAGCTTCGTCGCAATCAGTCTAAATCGCGTAGCCATGAGCCGGTTAAGGAGGATGTGTTTAATCAACCCACTCAAACTCCTAGTATCGCTCTGGGCCCTGAGCCTCCGAGCCAGCTGAACAAGGTGTTTCAGGGTATAAGGGGTTTACCTCGCATGGTTCGATACCTTCTATACAGCATACCTATCGCGGCTATCCTGTTGATCCCGATATTACTTGGAATTCTCTTACCCCAGGACCAGCAGGCCGTCATTGGCGGTCCCGGAGGCGTTAAATTGGAGTGGTTCGGTATATGGCTTGAAGTTGTCTGGCTATCCTTGTGGGCGGCCAGGATTGTCACTTCCATAATGCCGTATCTTGTGAGCACTTTGGCTAAGATCTTAGGCTCGGGAAACGCAAAGAAATGGAAGGGGGCTGGCCGCCAGCTGGAGCTGCACACTGCTCTCTTTCTATGGATGCTGGCTGTGCTAGTTTCGTATTACCCTATCCTGAACAACCACAAGGTACCAGCTAAAGTGCCCGACCAAGCCGACACCGAGTATCCATCTATCAACTGGATCGATGTCGTCAACAAGGTTATTATCGCATTTTTCGTTCTGGCTACTCTAAACTGGGTTGAGAAGATCCTCATCCAATGGATTGCAGAATCCTTCCATTTGCGAACATATTCGTCACGTATCGAGACGAATAAACAATGTGTCGCGTAAGTCCTCCTTCAGTACTTAATTTTTCTTTACACGCATCTCTGACCCACGGCTTATAGATACCTGGTTCATCTCTACGAGTACTCCAAAGATAAGCTGGTCTCAGAGGCATCAGTCATGAACAACGGGCAGGGCCAGGGTTCCGGTTCCAGAACGCCTTTGGCAATGTTTTCAGACAGTGCCCGGGGTACTATCGCGAAGGTTAGCGATCTCGCTAATCGCGTGGCTGGCGATTTCACCGGACGTCAGGTCCAGTCGCGAAATCACCCACGGAAGGTCGTCTCTGAACTGCTGCGGAACTCCAATTCTGCGCAGGTATTGGCTAGACGTCTTTTCCGTACTTTTGCTAAACCGGGCGCCGAAGTGCTGACCCCACATGACCTGAACCCGGCTTTCCCTACCATTGAAGACGCAGAAGCTGCGTTTCTCGTATTCGACCGCGACTTAAATGGCGACGTGTCGATGGAGGAACTTGAAGCATTCTGTGACGAAGTCCATCGCGAGAAGAAGGCCATTGCAGCTTCTCTAAAGGACCTTGATTCAGTCATCACCAAACTGGACAGAGTCTTCTTTTTCATCATCTTCATCATCGCAGTGATTGTCTTCATCTCGATCATCTCTGCTTCTACTGCAGCGGCGTTAGCTTCTGCAGGGACCGCGGTGCTCGGCCTGGCGTGGGTGCTCCAAGCCACTGCCCAAGAATTCCTCCAGTCGATCATTTTCGTTTTTGTCAAGCATCCGTTCGATGTCGGCGACCGAGTCACTGTATATGGAAACACGGGTTCTCTGATGAGAGGTGACGACTATTACGTTACTGAAATCTCACTACTATACACCGAGTTCAAGAAGATGGAGGGCCACATCGTTCAAGCGCCGAACTCTGTTTTAAACACCCTGTTCATCCTCAACCACCGCCGCAGTGGTCAGCTGGCTGATGTATTCGAGCTTCGGATGAAGTACGGCACACCGCCGAGCGTTATCAAGGAACTCGAGGCTCGCATGACGGAGTACGTCTTGGAAAACAAGCGCGACTTCACAAGCAAGATTATCACGGAGTTGCGAGGTTTCGAGGATGCGTACTGCATGACGGTCAACTTCATCTGCTTCCATAAGACGAGTTTCCAGAATGAATTGCTGCGTCTCATTCGTCATAATAAGTTTGCCACTGAATTGATGAACCAGATGGTAGCCCTCGGGATCGAGCAGCCACGCCGCCAATACCAAATCTCCGGACAAGACTGGCCGGTCTACCAGTCGAACATCCAGCCCCCGTCGTATGAAGAACGGCAGCCGACGGTCGACCCCGCTATACTCACTGCTACGCGGCGACGCGCCAACTCCCGCGCTCCCGATACCACGGGCGACGTGTTCCAAGACGTCTTTGTGGCACGTAAGCCCAGCAACTCGGTCTTGAGCCATCCGCCGCGCATAACGGAGGAGTTGGCGGAAGGCAACGGCAGCAGCTCGCAGCTAGAGAAGTACCCCAGCAACGGCAGCGCCGGCGTCAGCAGCCAAAGATTCCGATTCAACAGGTCGATGACTATAAGGAAGAGCGCCGACCGGTCCGAGCGGGATAGGGGAGATATGGTCTGATAAGTTGAGGACGAGCGGAATGAAACAGCAACTTCTTGATTGATTGCAGTGAGCGCTAGGAGATTAATGATTCACGTGAATTCTTTTCTTAAAAAAAGTTTCTAGACTGGAAAATGATACAGGTATATCGGCTTAGGTATAGACTGGACTCCATATTATACCCATCCAGGTCTTCCAGCGGGAAGGCTTGGCTTGTCAGACGAGGGCGTTGAATTAGGGAATTGATTTGATACTCCTGTACATGGTAACCTCTTTCTATGTTTTGCCGTGGTAAATATGTCGGTGTCACTTGTAGGCTGTTGAGACGCGTAGTGCATTAACTCTAAAGTAAAGGGGTACAGACTACGGGTTTGCATCTGTGCTACTAAGTAGGGCATAAAACTTAGCACACGACACGAGTATTGGTCTACGTTCAAGCCTCTCCATCCTTCTTAGGCATAGACATCGCTCATATCACCCGGTATGTAGGTATTATAGATAGGAAGCTGACGACCATGAACGTCTTATGTCATGCTCCGGATATAAGGTCGAGCACCCAACACGCTGGCCGTACGCCCTGCCTATCAGAGCCGGACGACAGGACAGATTAGGAAGTTATTCTGATTTTAGCTTAGTCATCGACGACTGCAATTATTCTGGATCTTAAGAGGAATCTACCGGTGGTGAAGTTGTTAATCGAGTAAGGTAACATTCAATGAGCACTTATACACTTGCAGCTGTTTATCAAGTCATGTGTCATTTCATAGCACATCGTTGCATTTCATTTCGTTCCAGGTACCAATTCTTTCTGCAATGGACCGTCGGGGTATCTCAGTTATAGAAACAGGCACTGCCGCCTGGTTCGGCCGCTTAATAAACAAGTTGTAAAGCACAAAATAGGGGAAAAGATTTATCGCAATGCCACTTGTTGCCCCTATAACGCCAGTCCATGCATGTGAGCCTCCGACCAAGGTAGTCCGCCTCATCTCTGCCGGGTCGCTGAGTCTCTTCTTCCAATGTCGTACACTTTGCCCCTGACGGAATGCTCCACCGAAGACAATGTTCGTCAGGGCATATCCTATGCCAAGGTCGTTCCAGATAGCACTTTATGCTTCCGAACCCTGGTCGTCTTTCCATTTCTAGTCTACCACCATTTCCTTCTTATTCACCCCTTCATCAATACCTAAGTCGTGTTCTTTTTAGGGGTCGAAGCTCTTATAGTGCCTTCCACACGCTTCAACAGACTCGCAATGTCGGAGAGGTGTTGCTCAGCATCCGTGACTGAATCGACTGCCTCACCACTCCTGGCTCGCTTCAAGCCAGGAGGCGTTTCGTTTCCATTCGGGGCCATATCTTCCTCTGCGTGGCGTTTCCGCTTCTGACTCCCGTTACCGGACGAGGGGGTGCTAAGTCCGTCTAACCGCAGCCCATCGGCGTGGATAACTGGCGAGGAGTAGCTGCTCGATGGAGACGGGGTCGAGTGACCAGGAGTTGTAGATTCGATAGGCGGCAAGCCATAGTCACCAAAACCAGGGATCCGTTTGCCCCCTTCCAGCATGGGCTTTGCTATCGACTCATGTAGGTACTCGCCATTCGGCATTCGCACAAGCCCGCTGGCTTTGAGGCGCCAGTAGGGATCAGTGGCTCTCGATCGAGGCTTGGAAACTCGACCGCTGTTGGAACAAAGGCTAGAACGATAGCTTGAACTGAAGGTGGAGCCGCGTAGGCTGCTCGTCGACATAGACATCGAATCTCTAGAAGAGATACGGTTACGTGACCTAAGCATTGCTGTTTTCGATCCTTCCTTATGAACCTTCCGCTCTGGTAGTGCCTTGAGAGGAGGAAGCCCACGCCGAACACGGTTATGGTTCTCTGATCGCAATCGCATCTTCCGCTCCAGGCGTTCCTCTGTTTCCCCTTCCCCATCGCCCTCCCTAGCGGCGTGCCGAGCTGCGGCCCTTTCGTCTCTTACACCTCTGAAAACACCGGTAGCGAGCAAAGCGTCCTCAATGCTTCGTGCCCTTGATTCCATGCTTGACGACCCAATACTCGACTGAGTAAATGTGTCCTCGAGATTCCGTGTCCTTAATTCCGGATTAGATCCAGTCGACTCTCTCAGTTTCACAGCTTCATCGACGTTGCGCCGACTTGTCTTCAGGATCGAGTCTTTCGCTCCTTGGATAATCCGATCTTGCGCCTCCTTTTCGGCGCGCTCGCGCTTGGCCACGTTCTCAGGCAATCTCCACTGCCTGGCTTTCTCCTTTTCAATCTTCATTCGTCGAATTCGTTGGCGCTTTCGAAAGCCTTCATTCCAACGATAGAAGTACTTGACTTGAAGACTCTTCTCTCTAATCTGTCGCGCAACAGCCCATGATTTCTCGTCTTCTTCTTTCCGTACGCGTTCCCTTTCGGCCGTCTGGAAAACATCCCATACATCTTTGAGTACGTGCTCGACAGCTATTTGTTCTAGCTCTGTCTCCATCAAGCCTCTGTCGCCACAAACAAACCACTTCGTGAAATTATCCATTGGGTCATTTTGGACCGCGCTCCGAGGAGCCGAGAGATCGGTAGAATCGGGACTTTGCGACAGAAGGGGGGCTTTCGTCGTTATTGGCGGCCCGTTTGTTGAGGTAGAGGAACGTGCTCCAGGAGCCACACCGGGAGTGGTTGCCACAGACAAATCTATAACTTGCTGCTGAGTCGACGTTGGAAGTAGGTCAGCAGTGGAATTCGAAGGTTGCTGTTTCGGGAACAGTGAGGATATTGATGAAGAACCGGGAACTGTAGGCCGAGCTGTGCTGCTAGAACCTAGTCCTAGTGTCGGAGGTGCGTTTAATGAGGTAGCCCCTTGGGATGACCCTTTATCTGGGAGAAGTCCGGAGAAGAGGCTAGTGCTAGATACAGCTGATGAGGCTGTAGTGTCTTTATGCTCGGCTTTGTTACTTGAGAAGTTGAAAAGCCCCGGGCTAGCTGTATTAGGCGTGAATGCAGTAGCTTGTGCCTCTGGCATAATGCCAAACTTAACCTCCTTAGTCGTGGATGTTGACGATTGTGTATTAGAAGTTTCTGCGGCTTTTTCGAAGTTGCTAAATAATGCAGTTCCAGAAGTAGCCGTTGGACTAGGAAGGAGGGAACCAGTCGGTTGGGTTCCAATGCCTTTGCTGGGCTGTGTAAAAATTGACCTGGTAGGCTGCCCCATGGTAGTAGATGCTGGAATAGCAGACGGGCTTATTGTACCAGCAGATGCCACGCTTTGAGTGGATGAGTTGGGAGGCCTTTTGTCTGTTCCTGTGCTTGGTTGTGCAAAGCCCAGGGTGGGAGATGGGGACTGCTTAAAAGGTCCACGGCTCTTCCGCTTGGTACCTGAGTCATTCCCGGACACGGGCGGAAGAGGGCTAGGACTTCGTTCAGTCGGAAGGCTCGAAGGCGGTGTGGGTTCGCTGCTTTGAGCCTTGTTCCTAAGGCCTTCATGGCTAGATTCGTCTTGGTTATTGCTGGCTGAAGGGACATCCTCCGAATCGCTGACAAACAGACTTTCGCTCTCCGCGTCAGAGTCTTCCTCTGGAGTAGACAGCATGTCAACATTCGATTCGAAGACTGTATTTTTTACAACTTCCTGGAACGACCGTCCTGAACGTTTGCGTTCTACGAGAGCTTCCGAAAAGGAGTGACGTATCCGAGCATCTTCGTATTCAGGTGCCGGGCAAAGGACAGCATATCCGCCTCCATCGTCAAATTGAAACCCATGTTTCTCGAAGAAGTCGATGGCCTCCTCTTCTGTATCAGTGTACAGATGCTGCTTTAGAAGCGCAGGAGTGAGGTCCTTAGGTCCAAACTTGGGTCTTGAATATGACGCCTTAATGAGTTTCAGTATGACCTTGCGGACGGTGTTGAAGTGTATCTCGGCAAAACAAGCCATAGTATAAGAAATTGCCGGCATTTTGATGATCTCGAAGAATACCGAAATGACATTCATAGCTTGTTGACTGTATCCGTATGGATTTAAAGGGCCCTGAATCTTCTGTATGTTTTTGATGCACTCTCTGATGGATATTGCGGAATTGATATGTTGGGTATTCTCGAACCGGCGATCCCAGTCTGCAATCTTCTCCATGAGCGAGGGATTAAAGGCGTTGAAAACTATATAGTAGCCTCGAAACTCTGGCTCATTTTCACAAACGATCCCCTGCTGTGAACAGTCATCATAGACCTCCATGAGGGAGATCAGGGTCTTGCCGAGCTGCTCGACCTCCTGCTGTTCCGAGAAGTCCTGGGGTGTGAAACCGTCTCGGGAGAGGAGGTGAAGTGACGTAACGTGGAAACGGGTAATGCCTTCGAGGGTATAGATTTGTTGTTTTATCTCATTAGGCGTCATGGCGTACTTCTGAAAAGAGAAATCTATTCGAATGGCTCGAGTACGGTCCCAAAGGAAACTGTGTCGCAGAGGCAGCTGGTCGTCGGTATGTATAAGGTCGATCAGGTAATCGAACGTCTCCTTGAGACAACGAACAGATCGTACATCCATAGGCAGAGGTGCGTCTTGTCCCGCTGCCGAGCGAGCAAGTCGCTTCACCATAAGATCGGGGATTGCGACAGCGTGACCATGTTCATCAACATCTTTTTCCGGGTCTTTGATATCATGTTCGACGATCCGCGTGATACACTCCCACTCAGGGCACATGTCTTGACAAATGCCCTTGAACGTAAGCGCTTCGTCCAGTCTTCGCCTCTTATCCGGATCGTCGATTAGACCAGCTCGTGTGAGCGACATCCTCGCCTTTTCTCGGTAGGCCTTGTGGGTCTCGCGCAAGCGTTCTATTGCTTTGCGTTGCTCGATACATCCCGGATTTTGCGGCCATTCCGGTGGAAAAATATTGTCCTTCGCCAGCTGATCCCTTATCTTCTTTTCGAAGACATCTGGCTCTTCTCTCCCTTTAAGAGCCGTTGGTTTCTCGTCTCTGAGCGGCGTGTCTTGCTTGGTATTTCGGGTGGCGGATCGAGACAGAGTAGAAGCAACTGAGGGATTTGGCGAACTCCGTGAGAATTTAGTCCTTCGCTGAACGTCGTTCTCGCTCTTGCGCTTTCCATTGACCTGGCTCTTTGGAGTTGAATCTGCGGCTTTCTGCTGTTGTTTTGGCCATGCTGGCTGAACGTACTCGGCAACTCTCTTCTTTCCGTTAGCGCTCAGCGCACCTCTGGGTTCACTCCTATCATTAAACGGCGAATTCTTCTTGGAGAAGGGGTTCAGCGCTGAAGAACTGCCATTGGTGGTATCTGTGGGTTTGGCACCCTGCAAATCAGGGTTTCCGAACGAACTAGATTTCGAGGTTGATTCTCGATGTTGTTCAAAAGGTGATGGAGATGGTCGTTTCTGGACCGTAGATGCTGACGCTTGAAATGGATTCGAGGAGGGTTTAGCTAGGAAGGGGTTTGATGCAGGCGCTACGCCGTTGGGTTGTTTTTTCGAAAAAGGGTTGATTTGAGTCTGGGCGAACGGGTTCGCCTTTGCTGGCTGTGAGGGCATCGGTTGGGCGAACGCTATAATGGGAGACAGAGTTAGTAGTCGTGAACCATCCTCGTGTCCTCCTCATTGTAACGTTCATCACGATTCGGTGGCTCGACACACTTCGTCGCTCGTCTAATCGCTCTTCTGCTTCTTGGAGTCGAATACTGGTACAGAGTCGATGGCACTGAGGGCCGCGAAGTCGCTGACCGCAAACACTATAACGATTATCGGGAAAGGGAACAGCATTCACTTACGGTTGCTAGGCGGGTTTGGCGTTCGGCCGACTCCCCAGCCACCCTGCCTCTCAGAATTATGCATTGCGCTTTATCGCAGCGTCCCGCGTATCATCTGTCATGGATGATGTGATGTTGTCAAAGTTGACTGTGAAGTTTCAAACCAAGTGGAAGTGGGCAGAGAACTGGCGGCAACGAGGACAAAGAACGTGTAGTCGTCGGGAGTCGCAAAGAAAATCTACCAGACAAAAAGCGCGAACAGAAAGAACATACTAATTGACGGGAACATGCGGGTAGAGTGGACGCTCGGGGTGAATCTTTTCTAAGCAACAGGACCGAGTCAGATATGTGAGAGGAGCCTGTTTGGGTGAGTAATAGCTTTTGCCGTTGACAATTGACCGTGTTGCAACCACTAACTTGGGCATTGTACATTGGAGTTCGCATGCGGAAGCTGGAAAGTGGAAAGCTGGAAAGCTAGGGATTACTGCCCGACTTGACCGCCCTGGTCTAGTCCGTAAGCGGTTTAACTTAAAGGTACGCAGGTACGTATCGCGCGCACCCTTGAGCATCGAGGCCCGTGCGCCCTAGCCTGCTAAAAGTCTGTACTTATAGGTATGTACCTGCCGTTTCCCCTTCTGTAACTCGAGACTACGTACAATCATGGATGTTCAGCGTGAAGGAAGCGCTCTTTGTGCTCCCCGCAGGATTACCCCAGGGTGATCCGTTTTAGCTTCTTGACCTCGAGTGCCTAGACTTGAAGATGAGGTCATTGCAACTTAATACAACTTCTACCCGTGCAATCTATGTGCATTAAGGTTGCGGCTGTATTTTTAGCTGCTTAGCCGGCATTGGGTTTCCCGGCGAGGAAAACATATATCTCAGATAAGGGACTTTTATGTATGTACACAGGGACACATGGTTCCAAGGTTGGGGTCAACACAACTTTATACTTTATTCACGTCCATGCAATCAGCCCGTTCCTTTAATTAGTACTTCCCATCCCATTCCTCACGAACTTTGGCCCTGCCGCTTCGAATTACCGTCTCTCTCCTTCAATGTTAATGTAGTACCGAAACTTCCATCTTACCTTCATCAACGTATCACAGCCACTCGTACAGGCATTATAGATTAGGTACCGACCTTGCTATTGAGGAACTCATGTTTAACATCACCAAATCGGCGACACTTCATTGCATCCCGCCCGAGTCGGCGCAATTGAACAAGGACCCAACGAACACAAATTAGACCGGAGCTCCGATACTCGAGCTCTACTACCTCTCTTCTTCCGAAAACCACTCGAACAAATAACGGCCCGATAGAAAATCTCCGCCGTGTTTATGCATCGGTCGCACTAGGATTCAGCTCCGTACAAAACCGAAGCCTGTTGGAGCCGGTCCTTGCCAAACAATGGCGTTCCTCGAAGATCCTCGTCTTCGGCAGCGATGGAATCAAATTTCGCACACCACCGAGGCAGTCACCGAAAACGCAGCTGCTGGTATTTGGAGCTTTGGACACACCTATGTTACGCCGTGCTTCTCCTCCATCTCCTCGGCGTTCGATAGCTGCACGTCCGTCTGCCTGGGCGACCGTGAAGAACGAGCGCGACGAGCGAGGGAACGACAGCGGGCGCGAGGGAGGGCTGAATATAGCTTCGACTTCTACGATGATTGGGACGAGGAACTAGGCGGTGTAGATGACGGAGGAGCGCTCCTCGGTGGTTGGCGAAGCGAAGACTGGGACCGCTTGCTCGCAGGTACCGGGAAGAGGAAGACTGGAGGCGAGGTTCAAGAACAGCCCAGGAGGAAGCGCGGAATGAGCTACGGTACGAGAGGGTCACGGAAGAGGGCTAGTACCGAAGAAGATCCGACCATTATACCGAGCACTGCGCCGCTAGGATTCTTAGGCCGTCTACCATTCAAGATCGGGGGGACCTTGAGATACAAACCTAGTGCGGCGAATCTACAGGAACACCCCGGGGGTTCAAAGCAGGCACTGGACACAGAGCGCGAGCCATTACTAGGCCATGATGACGGCCCATCACACCTTGACGAGTCACCGACGCAATTTAGGAAACGGAGTGCCACGGTAGGCAGTGGAGATACCAGTGACTCGTACAGATCAAGAGGCGATCTCTTCCCTAGCGACGAAGAAGGGGAGGAAGACGCAATTCCATTAGACGACGAATTCACCATTGCGCTAGACCACGTAGACGACCGCTCGAGCAATAAAACGAAGAGCAGTAAGGGAAAACGAATTGCTGATAGGAGGATGCCCAGAAGCGTCTCGAGGACAACAATAGATTCGATGAAGCCATCCTTACGTCCGAGCTTAGGTTCAGGATCTATCCCTCCAGAAAGTCCGGCGCTTCTCTCGACGCCATCACTAGAGGACCTACGGCAGGAAGAAGAACGAGTAGAAAGAGAGGAAGATGAAGTGTTGGAGAAGAAAAGACAGGCAGCTGCGGATCTAGCTCTTCGACGTGGTCTGAGTCGGGAAAATCTCCAGATCGAATCCATCCCCGAGGTGAAATCAGAAATTCTCAAGGTGGAAAAGGTACCCGTTCCTCACGAGGCCGTCATAGAAGATGTAAATGACCACCAAGAGGATGCCGGAACTGGATCTGCGGAAGAGCATCATCAAGCACGAGTAGCGGAACCCACAACCTTACCAGCTAGCTCAAAGCCGACAGACCCGTCACAAGGAGGTTTCGTACCAGCACGACTGCCATATTTCCGATGATATAGGCTACATAACCTCATGTACGAGCAACTAATTGTTTCGGACCAAATTATTGGTAAATGCATGCGGCATGCATATAAGATGCTGACGTGGTCCGGCGTGGAATTGCAACCGGACTGGGAATTGTACGCTCAACATTAATGGGGCTCGGTGGCATCTGCAATATGCCGTTAAAGCTGTACCTGTGTCTCTCTTCGACGAATGTTGAACGGGCAGCGCCGATTACAGGCAAGTCTGCAAACGCCAGAAGGGGCACGAGATTTGATTATTGGTGTACAACTGAGATACTCAGCAAGCACATTGACCTACTTGTCGATATGTACGAGAGTCTGTTCCAAGGATTAACCGCCCCAGCCAGCTTGTCAAAGTCGAGTCTCGCTCTGCTTCTAAGCTGAATCACCGACTCATGATTTTCGCAAGGCTTACGGGTAATCGAATCACTCCACTGGGCACGCACCATGGTGTATAGAGTGTAAATCAGGAAAAGGATTATAGGAAAACAGATTAAGAAAATGACGAGAGCATGACAGAATATGCAAATATTCACTAGGCGCGTTGGTTTAGACAAGCGAGCGATAAGATGTATTATACCATAAGAGTTTGAGCTCCATGTACAGCGGACAATACCC
This sequence comes from Hypoxylon sp. FL0543, assembly GCA_022578575.1. Classification (NCBI taxonomy): domain Eukaryota; kingdom Fungi; phylum Ascomycota; class Sordariomycetes; order Xylariales; family Hypoxylaceae; genus Hypoxylon; species Hypoxylon sp. FL0543. The sequence continues at coordinate 315,646 of MU394012.1, read as the reverse complement.
CAGATTTGGGCACGGGGTCAACAGGCCTCATATTGTTGATAAGAATCATTAATGAGCTTCCACGTTTTTTTGCCTATCAACCAAGGATACCTAAGGTATATACACCATTTTAAACGGCGCTATAAGATGGATTCCCATTTTCGATCGTTTGCTCACTATGAAAACTCATTCATAGCAATTCTCAGGGTCCTCGCCCAAAATAGACATGCCTCGGCATCTCTCCGCACCCCAGATACCCCACCCTGCAACCGGTTGAGCTTAGCTCCCGAGAACCACTGAACTTTACCAATGGGTCGGATACGGCCTCGTACGACCTCGACCTTGATCTCAACTTATGTTGGCGGGAGCTTTCCAAATCCTTACTCATCATAATGAATATCTAAGCGTATCAATTGCTCTTGTTTACCTATCCTTCAAATTTAACCTAAAAGGTCGCATTCTGTAAATTGAAGTTGGCGTTGTATTTCACATAGTACCGAGGCGCGATCGAATCACGTCTCATTCTTTAGTCGCCAACTTTTGTTGTCTACCACCCGAAAAGACCGAGCTGGCTGGCTAAAGTCCCCCCCTTACACATGAGATAACCTCATCATACATACAACCTTATTAGACGCTTTCTACGCACCTACCTAGGAGGTATCAAGCAGAGATATCTCAATTTACACACAAACGTCTACCTGGCAAAATATTCCCGGCTTAAGACCTACCTGCCTACCTACCTAGCCAGGAAGCAAATCCACGATGGCGCCCCCTAAAGGACCCATCGTAACCCCCCTGACAACCCTCCTCGGGATCCAGCACCCCATCATCCTAGCAGGCATGGCGCGGGTGTCGGGCGGCGCCCTAGCAGCCGCGGTCTCCAACGCGGGCGGCCTAGGCGTCATCGGCGGCTTCATGTACACGCCGGAGCAGCTGCGATCCATCGTGGCGGACCTCAAGGCGGCGCTGCGGTCGCCGGACCTGCCGTTCGGCATCGACCTGGCGCTGCCGCAGGTCGGCGGCGGCGCGCGCAAGACCAACCACGACTACACCGGCGGCCGGCTCGACGAGCTCGTCGACATCACCATCGACAGCGGCGCGCGGCTGTTCGTCAGCGCCGTCGGCGTGCCCCCGAGGCGCGTCGTCGACCGCCTGCACGCCGCCGGCGTCCTCGTCATGAACATGGTCGGCCACCCGCGCCACGCGGCCAAGGCGCTCGACCTCGGCGTCGACCTCGTGTGCGCGCAGGGCGGCGAGGGCGGCGGCCACACGGGGTCCATCGCCTCGTCAGTCCTGATCCCGGCCGTCGCGGACGTGGCCAAGAACTACCGCCCACCCATGCTCAAGGGCGGGCCGGCCCTGGTGGTGGCCGCGGGCGGCGTCAGCGACGGGCGGTCGCTGGCGGCGAGCCTGATGTACGGCGCGGCGGGGGTGTGGGTGGGCACGCGGTTCGTGGCGGCGGCGGAGGCGAACAGCAGCGCGGCGCACAAGGCCAGCGTGGTGTCGTGCGGGTTCGAGGACACGGAGCGCACGCTGGTGCTGTCGGGGCGCCCCCTGCGCGTGCGCACCAACGAGTACATCCGCCGCTGGCACGCGGACCCGGCGCGCATCAGGGAGCTGTGCGACCGCGGCGTCGTGCCCATCGAGTACGACCTCGAGCACGGCGGCGACGGCGCCGCGGACGACATCGACCCCCCGCACATCATGGGCCAGGTCGCCGGCGCCATCCGCGACGTCAGGCCCGCGGCGGATATCGTGCGCGACATGGTCGACGAGGCGGTGGCCATGCTGCGGCAGGGGCACGCGTACGTGGGTGGTGGTGCTGCGGGTGATGCTAGGAATAATAGTAGTAAGCTCTGAGCCGAGCCGAGATGTCGGGGGCCGGATTTGTCTGAGGGTTGCGTGTTTGTGTGTCTGCGCGTATGTACGAATAAGCAACGGGAGTAACTCCGCGTTACGTGGATAGGTCTACCTAAGGTATGCAGGCGCAACATACCAGTCAGCGGGCTGCGGAACGGGCTGCCGGCTGCCGGTAGTTTTTTACTTCAGACTCGAGAGGCGCTTTGGGATTGAGGGGGGATTATTTGGTGTTACGTAGGTATATGTAAGAGATATGCATACCTACCTCCTACATGACGCTGTGTCACGGCTGGTAATTGGGCAATGCGTTGGCTGTCTCGTCAAGCCGCCATCGACCTTCTACCTATGTACATACCCCTCTATTGACCTTCTCAACCGGGAGGTATCCCGCGAAATAGCCAATCGCCCCTACGTAGGTACCTACCTAGGCAGGATTCGCACTAAGGGGGAACAAACCGGAGAAGAAGACATCGTGGAGAAATCTGCAAGTTCGGGATTTGATGGCGAAGACATCTTCGAAGTATTCGTAGTAATAAAACGGGTCGCATACGAAGGGCGTTTATGATCTACATGTATGAAATGCACGTACGAATCTGATTCTTCGAAATGGCAAAGCCACCACGATAAGGGATAGGGGACGCGTGTAAGGTTTGCGCGGAAGAAACATCCATGACTCAAAAGAAAAGCTCCTAGGTATGTGGGTAGGTAGGTATACGTCACGTAAGGCGGGCTCCCTAGCCCTGTGAAGCGATTGACGGTGATTTACAACAGACTCTGGGGGTGCAGACTGCATGGCGTATCGGATGGACTCGCATCTCGTCGCGCGTTACAGAAAAATAAAACTTAGGGGAAACGGGCGACTGCGTCTTTGGGCTTGGGGGTTTGGGGCTTGCGGCTCAGGGGTTGCGATTTGGTCTCACCAGTCGTCGTCTTACCGACTTCTATTTTCCCTCACCACCTGTTTTACTTCATGTTGATTGACGGTCGATGAGGGGTACTTGTGTAATGTCAAAACAAGCCAATTGGCATTTGAGCAGTTAAGCGAGGTAAGGCAAGACAAAGCTGCGCAAGCAGAATCATGTTACGTATGGATGTCTCAGAATCTTGGAAATGGACCCCGAATAGAAGGATCGATTGAGTATTTTCAAAGTGGTGTGCCCGCTTGCTTTCTATGACATGATCCAACGTCTAATAGTAACATCATAGTAATGAAGCGCTTGATCATCGCTTTACGTTATACACATGATAGTTTGGACCCTGCTTGAGCTAGAGATGCGGGATGGGGACACTCTGATTTGGTTGGTCGCATGCTAAGCGTACGGCATGATGTACAGCGTGAGATAAGACATGTCGTGGCTGACGAAAGGTCTGTCGCAAACTCAGAATAGCAAATCAGCACTGCCACCTATCTCCGCGACTCTTCCTAAACACTGCAGTAGACACGGTAGGCTCCTTCTCGAACTGCGTTGGTAGGATCACCATCAGCGTGTCTAGTTCCTCTCGGGCTGCCTGCATCCGCTTCTTCATAGGGTCCAACGTGCTGTGCTCGTCCAAATCCTGCTCTAACTGCGCCTCTTCCACTTGAAGCCTTTGTATTTGTTGCTCGATTAGCTCCGTCTCGATTTCTTGTGGCTCGTCTTCGATTAGCTGTGGAAGGGGGCCTAGGTCGAGATCGTCCGTGTCGTGTACAAATATCATCTTTTCCAGTGAATTCAAGTCCACCTTCTTCCACCGTAGTACTCTCCATGCGCCTTCAGGAACTACTGCAAGACGTTGCGCTTGGTCTAAATCTCGCGTAAAGGCCCATAATGGTGAGCACTCAGGTTTGAGCTCTGAGTTGCCGAAGAAAATGGTGTCTCGACTGAAGTCGACGTATATCCGCGATTGTGCGCTTCCCACGCCGAGGGAAAGTTTGTAGTGTTTTAACGCCTCGTACCTAGCCTCGGCATTGACATGTAGGAGGGCGGGAATCTGTGTAGTTGAATACCATGTCTCCTCCTCAACATGCGGTTCTGTTATAGCCTCTTCTAGAGACCTGGGCGTCTCCTTTTGTCTAGTGTAGGGCGATTTGACGACAACTGTTCTAGGGCCTGGCATAGCATGCTGCCATATCTTGATGCGTAGTTCAGGGGGGAGCTCGTTGAACTTGGGGAAGGTGGTTGGTTTTTGGACCTTGTTGGACAGGCGTGATAGCGTCTGCTCCATTTTGTTGTCGATGAGGTTGAGTAGTTGGTAGTACTGTGATTGTTGCCAGCGGTAAAGCCTTATGAGAAGAAGTATCGAACTGATCAGAGGTATGACGGCGACGGGTACATCATAATAAAGACCTTGGGTCTGGCTCCTTCTCCTCATCATGATCATGTCAGGGCCCCTGTAGGCCTTTGGAGCTTTGGTTGTAGGGTGGGACGTATGAGGAGGTAATCCTACCCAAGTGCAAGGATGCATGTATTGTGACGACGGCGATATGGCGCTTGATTGGTTGGCAGTCCCTTATAGATACAGGTTATGTAGTACGTATGAACTGGCCTGCAGGAAATCTTGGAGGATGCTTATGTATACTTGGGGTTCTATAGATATCATGCGCGGGGGCCTGCCGCATGCAATTCGAGGGTTGTCAGGGTTTATATGCGAGCAATGAGGGGTCTCATCCCGTTCAATCCTATTCACAGTTGCCCCACACCAACGTTTGACAGATGGGAGAAGAAACAAGCAACTCGTCGTCAAGGGTCCAGACTGCTTTAGAGCGAGCGCCGTGGATCAGCGCGAGACTAAAAGTAACTAGTACCCAGGTACCGTCAGGTGGTTGACCCTTGCTAGGACCTTGCTAGGAGGGCGAGGACGACGAAAGTCTCATGAGAATGGGACTGGAACGTGGTTTGATGAGGCGGCTCGAAGCCACAGCAAACTAACGAGTCACTTAGCTTTCTAGCCGCCAAGCACAGCGGTCGCGGTCACCGACTCTCCGTGCACTCTAGCCACTGGGCCAGACCGCAGCTAGCCATACATTAGACACATAGGGGCGATGCAGGTGCGGCTACGCGTAGCTAAACGCAATGTTGGAGGTAATGCAGTGACCAAGGATGACGCTCACACGCAATATGGTTCGTTCCGTCTGAACAATGGCAAAACATCTGCGGCAAGCCGGCGTCAGCTAGCAGGTGATCAAGTTGCACACTCTCGGTATCCTGCGGTCTCGGGAGCGACTAGTCGGGCTCGTCCAGAGGTCGTGCTCCTGGGAGACTCGTCGGTTCCGACGCCGAGATATTTGGTACAAAGAAAGTGGGCTGTTTGCGAACACATCAACGCTGATCGACCAACACAATAACTTATCCATCCCTATTGTGCAGCGATGGGTAGGATTTGGCGAGCCAATACATAATGGCTTCGACCACTTAGCGCTGGCGTACACACTCCTTATAGGAGTTGTGGGATTTGCTGCATCCCGTACTGCAGTCAGTATGCATTGATTACTGTAACTGCACCATTACCCCAGAAAACGAATCGTGTTGGGCCTAGTGTAGTCATGCGTCTCAAGGCGCGATACAGAGCAGCGATTGGCGAGCGTGATTGGGCCAGTTGGGAAAGGGATGCGGATTCGCTCAACTGCTCAGCTAGCCTAGCCAACCAAACAGTCTAGACCAGTTTGAAGGATCTGGGTGGCTGTAGACTAAGAGGTGTAAGGGGAGGGCCATCGTGATGAATCGTGGAGTAAGGAGAAGCAGCTGACACGAGTCAAGAGACACCCAATTACGCTAAGAAAATAGTGCGTCTAATGGTGCTGAGAAGTAGACGAGCAAAGTGCCTCTCTCTCGGTGCCCGCAGTTTTTCTTCACATTTAGTCGGCGCTACCCAACAGCCAAGGCCCGACAGCAATGCAAGCAATAATTTGAGATGAGCGCATCAAGAATGAGTTGTGTTCGGGAGAAGTCGCGTTTTGGTAATTCAGACTTTGAAGAGGCCAGTTCTTGTCGGCAGTCGGGGGCCTTGGGTTTCCGCCCCCAGAAAGGCAGGGGTCCAATGCGGCTGACATGATTATGATGTCAACTGGTTGAGCACATTTAATGAATCCCATACAGAATACGGAATACATGCCATGTGCATGCATTCAATTATTTCAAATCGGTACCGATTTCAGTCGCCTGCACGTCCGCCAATTGTGGTCTGTCGTATACTTTGTCCAACCATGTGGCTTGACTTTTGACATTCTGGAAATAAGACATGAGATGAGTACGATATTCTTCATCCCCACGATGTTGGTTGCTGTGACGCAAAATCGTCATATCCTAATTCGGGATGCTACCACTCCCGAATATTGTTCCAATGACTCTCATCAGGTATAATTCCCCTATTGAGGAGCTACACATACGTACAGTTTAGGCCATTCTCACCAACATGTACGCGGGCAGTAATTGAACAGACCTTGCCAGGTACATAAAGTAATAGGTACCTAGATACCTACATGTACCCAATCTCCTTGATATTTTCGTGGCATGAATTGATCGACCAGAACTCGTCACCCGAGTCAGTGGCCGACCGCCGACTAATTCCCGGTGTTTCGACGAGTTACGCGTACACAATCAACATCTAAATTCTTCATTACTGTCTGCCAGAAAAGAACGAAACTACTGCCAAGTGACGTCATATATTTAATTTATCAACCTCGTCACCGCGAAAACGACATACACGCAACATGGCGAAGCTCGGCGGCTCCCGCCTGTGGTACAGATTACTCGCCGCGAGTCATAGTCGGCTGGCCGGGGACAGGCGCATTGAAAAGCTTGTCGCTTAAGAAGCCGAGTCACTCCAAGAATAGCATCATGACGAAACGCGTTTGAGCCTCACATGCTGCACGCATCGAATTCTCTACATATGGACTACACCGCCGACAAATTCGTCAGCTTGTATGCGAGAAGTCATGTGGAAGATTCAATTCCGAATGTCCATGCAAACACTTGCTTCTTCATCTCAAGCGCTGTTATTCACCGCCATCTTAAAAGATAGTGGTAACATCAGAAATACCGAGGTGTCGCACGTCCCTCAGATAGCCGACGCGACCCAGCCTATCACCATTTCCTACCTGCATTAGGTGCCCTAGCTGTCGACGTGGCGTGGAGAAACGCGAAGAGAAGGTCTACCTCATCAGACTCCCAGTCGTAATTCTCAGTAACAATGGCGGTATGCTATCGTGGATTGCACGTAACGGTCCTCGTGGCGCTTACAAAGCAGATTCAAGCTCACAAATCGGCCTGAATAGTACTAGAGATGGGTCCTGTCGTGTTGCTAACTAGGGCGATGTCTTACCAAGAAATTTACTCGACACGGTCTGACGCGTTTTATGGCGGTGACGAACAACCTTCTGGCGTTCTAGGAATTACTTACCGTCGCGTTCATTTTTCGATAATCAGGCCCTTCTGGCGACATCTACGGTATTCTTACGGCCAATCTTGTTTCCTTATCTGGTCTCCATCCAAGTTCTAAGCCGCGAAAATGCTGAGCGCCAATTTAAACCTCCTTACACTCATCCTCACAGGAACGTCACGTTCCACGGCTCCCACAGGCAAGCTAGGTATTTAGAGGTCGGATCCCAAGTGCCTTAAATGCACCGAGAGGCTGAATCCCCGGCTACGGTTCTTATGAGGATGATACTGTATTAGCACGTCAGGACGAGCCCCAGATCATCCCCTTGGTCGATCCCGTCCAAAAAGCGGTCTCTAAAGACGGTTGGTCGCCTTTAGGAAGCATCCTGGCGATGCTGAGCTGGCTGGTACAACCCTGGTCTGCAAAGAGGCCATGCCATACCTGTTCCGATTTACAGATTCCTCCACCATGACTTAACTGGTCAGTCCTGAGAGCCTGTGAAAGCAGCTCATAACTTTCAGGGGCAGCATCAAGGATTCCATATTGAGCACACAAAATTTCCTTGAATGCATGGGCGGGTGCGCCCTCGTCGCGGTCAGGTAACAGAATGAAGTAGATTGAGTCTCTACAATCCTGTGGGCTATGTGGCAAACTGGGCAAGCCGAGTATCCTAATATGTAACATAGCATATGTTTGTTTAAATGATAAAATGGGTCAGGTCACTGTCATTTTACCTTAGGTTGGTACCTATAGAAGCTCTCAATCTAGCATTCGAAGCTCAAGCGCCGCCAGAATTCGACCATCCCAGAGCGTTGGCTATGAGCGTTCGAGTCCTAGTTGGCACCCGAAAATTAGTCATATTCTGATCTACTTATAGTTTCCATACTTGGCGGAGAATCAAGCTTCATGTGAGAGTAGTGTCAGGAGTTATCCCTACGAGATATGAGACAGTAGGACAAAGAGCTCCGTACCATATGTACGGAAGAGTCCTCCCCAGATAGGTTCATAGTTGCTGCGTTCGCAAATGCTATTTCTGAATCTTGATGGGTCTGGAACGTATGAAACATATGCAGTACGCCATCGAAGAGAAATAGGCCATGTGGGAGTCAAGGGTTTCTCGATGTTTCGTCCACCCTGAGTCGGAGGGTGCTCCTTAACCAAGGTGGCTAGTTAATTGATGAAGCTACCGAACTTACACATGGTGGAGAGCGTAAGGGCCGTGGAGCTTGTCCTTTCCGGAAACACAATCCCGCTCGATATGTACACGTGAAGAACTCGTGTTCCGAGGGCGTGAGCTTCAAGGATATTGGAATACTGACAGGCGTAGGTAGGTAGACAGGTTTACTATTTGATTAGTGTTATTCTCAACACCCTTGAAGGGGCATATAAGAAGACTCCGTTACCTGTGAAAAGGCTACGAGAGATGCAGGAAGAGATTCGACGAATGCAGATTGGAGGCGCCAGGGCTCTCATCAAACCAAATCAAAGCATTAGATTCCTGTCTGATTTGACTTAGTCATCAACGATGGCAGGGGCTCCGGGGTCCCCTTGTACGAGATGCCTGTCTATCATCAACCGCGCCGTCGCTGTTCCCGTCAGTCAGTCACCAAAGCTCATCGACGTCATCTCTCTGCCATCCTACTCGTTCGAGATCAAGATAACGCTGTGGCTCGTCCTGGTGAGAACCTTAGGTATCAACCCTATCGTATAACGTTGCTAAAAGAGGTCGATCCCTACTTCGCCGGCGCGTAGGCGTCTTCTCGATAACCTAGGCTAGGATGTTGGTTTGCGACGATATGGTGTACGAGAGGTCGGGAGTATATATACTACGCAATATAATACTTAGGATGAGTAAGAAGAAGATATTTATTAGTATATTATACTGGAGACCTACGGCAGTGACGTCGATATCAATGAATAGGAGTGTATTTACTCGTATCCACCCTCGCCAGCATTTAATATTTCTGGAAGCTTAAGGACTTACAATAACCATGGTTCGATATCTTATGCAGGGATTTCGGGATCTCCGGGTCAATATAAGAATGGATGTTCAAGGGATATATTTCAGTAAGTCATAGCGCTGAGGACTGATCAACAGTATCAGCACTAGGTCAGGAGCTATATGGGTCTAACACGTGGGTTTGGATAGCCTCATTAAGATTAGTATCCACTCAAACCAAATACTGACGATATTGTTTTAGTTGGTCAAATCAGTCAAATCAATTGTCAAGCAAATCAAGTAACCGTTTGATCTGATGAGAGCCCTAGGAAGAGTTGTTGAAGATAACCAAAAGAACATGGCGGATTGCACAAGAGGAAAGAGACTGGCAGACTCGGAGTGACTAACATTGACAGTTTCTTTTGATCTTTTTGCTTGTTGTTAAAGCCAGACTTCCCTAATCAAGATGGGCGAGGAATTTTGTATCGCCCTGGAGGGACGCCTGAAACTCCAGAACCTATGAGTTTCGTGTGCTTGACCAAAATCCACGTACTAAGTGCAAAGCTAGACCACCTACCCGGGTTCCAACTATCAGTTCTTCGTTGGCGACTTATGAAGCGGTGAGAGCCTTGGGAAACGAGGATGACTGTGAGAAACCATGCCAGAATATAGAGCAGGAAACGGTGACGGCGACACCGACTCTCTTAGTCCAGAGTCCCCAGTCCAATACTTTAATACTAAGTACTATAATATCATCAAGTGGGCCTGAGCCTTTCTATAGAAGGCAACATCAGAAAGATGCAAGCGTCCTGTCATGGACCACAGTTCAGAAAATCAACTAGCCCTTACGAACCCTAACGTTGCTAGACTCCACCAATGACAAAGAGGAAGCCGAAGAAGACGATCCAACTATATCAGGGAATCTATTATGGTGCCACTGGAGCGTGGATTAACTCTCTAGTGCTAAGTGGATTTTAACACTTTGGACTCGACGAGGACGTTGATGAGAAAAGCTTTTCTAGAACGGTAGTCAGCAAATTCGGTTTAAGACCTTGTGATAGTATCAATGGCCAGGAACCATTCTGCATGGCTCCCTTTTTTGAATTAACTATCAAATGATAAGTCTCGACGGATCCGATTTCCCCTAGTGCCCGAAGTAACTGTTGAAGCTCGGGAAGGTTGATATTTCACGCCTCAAGTCGCCAATGAAGCCCCCTATTTTCCGTCATCTGCCTATACCAAAATTATCTACACTAATATTCGTCGTTCAAACCTCCCCTATGTTACATCAAAACACACTTCATGGAAGTTCCTCGAAACCGCAAATCGTAGTTCGAGATAGAAACGATCCGATAACAGAGTCCCTTCTAGTATGTACAGAGGCAGTTACCAAAGTACCAAGGTGGGTATTTGAGGTAGAGACCAGACGGGTACCCTATAGACTGTCTGCTGTCTGGACTTAGGTCTGAGATGAAGCGTTCGGCCACAACCCCCAGAGACCACTTAACTCAGTGGTCTTACATGGCCCCGAATGCAATACACTGTGAGCTGGGATCTGGCTATCTTTCGATGGAATCTGGAGGAATACGCTCTCTGTATTGCCCAGGAACTCTGCTCCGTGGCCCTCAGAGCTAACGTCAGAGGTGTCAGCAGCATATATGACGGAGGATTCGCCGGGATGTATATAGACTGTTGTGTTATCGTCAGGAAGGGTGAAACGGGCAAGCCCTTTAATCCAAACAACCCATCTAGACGTCCGTCAGTCGCAGCTTGTCAAAATGGCTAGTGAGAAAGGTTCTTTACTGTTTAGCTGGCGCGTTGTGGAAACCTATATCAAGGTTGGGTGGAAAGACAGTGTAGGTGATATTTGAAACATCGCCCAATCCTACTGTCGCCTCAGGACTGCCTTGGGACGCAGCCGGGTAAGAAAAGGGCTCATCGAGTTGCCAGCATTCAAACGTCGAACGGCCATCATGGGCGCTAATGGCGGTGGTGTTGAGCTTGAGCTGTGCTGTCACCAGTTGGCTCAACAGACTCAAGGAGATAGTAAATAATAGTGAACTATACATTTTGAAGCTTGGAGTCTAAATGGAAAAGCTGTAGAACGATATTGGAGAGACTACCATAACGACAGCCAAGCGGTCATTTATGGATAACGAAATCCGCGTTTGCCGCAGCTGTACTATTAACCTCATTTTGGGGGAAGGCAAACACATCATGTACGACACCTACTCATTTCGGACTCCTCCAGCTGCATTTCAGCCCAGATATTTCCCAATAAAGTGTCTGAGGAAAGACACGTAGATTGCGAGCTGAAAATTGGCTTTCAAGAGTGGTTCGTGTGGACCAAATGTGTCACGAGGCCGACGATGCAAGGGGCCAAAAGCAACGTTTGTGCCGCGAACTACTACAAACCTACCCGCCTAATATATCCAGAGGATCACCGTGCATATGGGCGGAAGACCTTTTGTCCTGGCTGTCTCAGCCCTCGGGGTCCCCCAGGGACAACTCCTGACAAGATGGCGGGGTGTCTAAATGCGCATATCGGACTTATTTCGACGGCAGCCTTATTCAGAGACGTCATTGCCGCAAACCGAATCGTCCAGTCTTCCTCGTCGGCGTCTTGAGCTTGGGAAAAGTCCACTTCGGGGTGGAATAAAAGTCAGAATATCCAGTCGCCCTTGAATACGCCGTACGGAGATGGCAACTTTGGAAAGAACCCGCACTTCGTGGAGTATTCTCAGTTGTCCAAGACGAATGCTACCTAGCGCAATAGCGCAACATCTATTAAGTCCCATTCGCGATAATCGTTGCCTTCTCTGGGTCTTATTCATCTCCACCGCCGAGTCGAAAGGCTTCGAAAGTTTGCTTTTCAGAAAGCCAGCAACACCCGATGTTTTCGTTGCTGTATCAACGATCTGAGACACGTATCGAAGAGCTTCAGCTCGAGGATTTTCCAATAGTCTGCGGAGACTATGCGTCGCGTGTCGGTCAACGCGCCGAGCTTCGTGTCCGTATGCAATCAAAGGGTTTGAATCGAGCCTCGAGCTTGAATTCATCTCCTCGATTCTCCTCATTTCCTTACTGGCAATTTGGTAAAAGAAAGACTGATATTGGCTATGCGCTAGGGGCGATCTTCGTCAAGGCTGCAACGACTTTGTCTAACCACGGATGTATCGTGGCCAGGTGAGACCGTTGAGTCCGCCAATTGCCTTGCCGTGCCGATTTCAGCTGAAAGGTCTGGATACATGCGGCAATGACGACGCTATCTCGTCCCCATCTCGTTGATCGTCAAGGTTGAACGAAACAAACGTTCCCCAGTGGAAGACTATTTAGGTTCGAATCCCATAGTTCGTATAGAAATTGTATCCAATATCGTCGCGCGAGAATGGGATCAATTCTGGGAGGTTAACCGACAGCTCGCCATCTCCGTCAGTCGCACGGTGGCGCATCGCGGGTATGAGCGAAACGTAAGTGAAAGAATGTAGAGGATTGACTTGGGTCGGCCGTACGACTGGTATCGCGATCTTTGCTTCGCCAAGACGTACGGTCTCGGGACGAGAAATATAGGAGAGGTCGATTGCAGCTTATTGTTAGATTGCTCAGGCCCTACCAACCGGAGTAACCAAGACTCACCTGAATCCTTTTCTAAGCTTTATCTGAGCACCTTCCTCTCCTCTTCAGATGCTACTAGCTGCCTATATTTGTAATCTGAGTTACCTCATCCCCATCTCAGCAACCCCTTTTCTCTATGATAAACTCTTGTCCTTTGATGTATACATTTTACTTCAAAAGTAGCAAGTAGCTCAGTCACTGTTATTGGTATCGAAGCGATGGCTGAGGTATAGGAGCATTTGTTTCTTTACTTCCGTCGTTTTCGGAGATTGGGGGTTTCTTGAGCTCCGGTAATTGGTACTCAGGCTTAAAGGATAACTGACCGTCCTAGTAGCATACCTAGGTAATTACCGATTCTCTTACAGCTTTCAATCGCTCTACACCATAGCCGATTTGCATATAATTGTAATTGTGCTCTGGGCAAAAACTCGCGCGATTATACGTCAAGCACTGTCCTCTGTGGCGGCTTCCGCGGCAATCTCATGGCCCTTGGATAGAAAACTTCTATGATCTTAAGTCTTCTGTGATCTTGAAGACAGATAAGACAGGTTATCTTAGGTACCTGTTATTCTGACCATATTTCTAGCAATCATAGATGTCGAGATGCTGTCAGTGGCTGAAAAGGGGCGAGAAGGAGCCCTACGAATACGGCGCTGCAGGCCGCGCCAATGTTCACCGGAATGATAATGAACTCGTTAGCATCATATTTACGCTCTCACAGTACAATACAGCACTTCCTCCCCTAGCGAGGCTTCGAAGCCAGTAGGGCGCAATAGCATTTGGAAAAATAGTCGGCCCAAGTAGAATACCTAGGCAGGTACCGAGAACCTCACATATACAACGTCATTGAATAAGCCACGACAACTGACGGTCCGGACGTGCCGGTGAGCAGGTTATACCCCTAAGAGTTAGTAGTTCGTTAGGGCGACAAGACAGCCCTACCAGCGTTTTCGGGGCGCTGTCTTGCGTCTACAGAGGCGTTCTGACGTGGGATTCAGCGAAGCAAATCGCCGCGGAGAGCCAACGAGACGCGCTCCTTGTACGCCCAACAGCATAAGCGCCTACGCCACGGCGCCCCCCTAAATGGCCCATGCCATGTTTTTACGTCGTCGACGCTCGCCGTAACCTGGTTCTGGATTGCATTACCGGCTGCCCTACGAACGACAGCGGTGACGCCAGCATCCCCCCCCAAACCTAACCACCTGGCATGGACTCTTGGAGGTCCGGGAGCCCGTCCGTCTGGACTCGTCGGCTCTTAATCTTGTTTCACGCGCCCGGGGAAGACGAGCCGGGGCGCCCACTCCCCTAGGCGTCCGCCCATCAGTGCTCGCTTCGAACGAAGTAGCTCCCAACGCCAGATACCTACGATAGGGTCCAGTTAGTGCAAACGCCGAATCCTCGTCGCCGCAGTTGGAGTTGGAGGTGGTGGTCAGCTCGCCGCAGGGGCCGCTCAGCACTATTGCGCGGAAGCACGGAAATATCTACCTAGGAGGCGGGTGGTCAGAACTTCTCTCTCTTACAAGGAAGATCCGGCGATGGACTAGAGCTAAGGAAACGTCTTAAAGCCCCCCTTTCTATACCCGCCATGGTTACGAATCTCCCCGTCGAGTACCTGTACAAGCTCCAACCGCCAAGGGGGCCTCGGGTACCTGAACGGTAGAGCGAACCAACGGCGTGGAGAGGAATAGGCTAAAGATGCCATCTGTGGAAAACCCGCGCCCGTTCTTGCTCAATAACAGTCTGATTATTATAACTCACGTATATTTTTTCGACTCATGGCTTTAGGGGTATATGCTTACCATCATGCCCGTCGCTCCTTCGGCACAATGCCAACCGGAGCGGAGATTCGTTCCCGGTGCGTATTTCGCTCGCCTCGATGGGCCCCCCGGGCGGGTATGATTGGGGAGCCATCGCGAGACTAAGAGCGGGTATCGAGATTGCGCGCGGTACTTGCTTAGCCCCGTGTCTGTCTCCCAACCTGCATTGCCTAGGTACTTACTTACGTACATGAGTTCGTGAAGAGTTTGCAGAGCCCGCTAGGTAGGTAGCTAGCGAGCCGCGCCGCCCGGGCCCCCGGAATATTCTTCTCTTTCTTGTTCTCTCGCAGTTAATACCTTACCTAAATGCTGTACCTAAGTGGCCCAGTTGGCCCTCACCCTGTCGCTGCCCCGAGCGTCGGCGAACTTTTGAAACGAGCTTAAAAAGCAAGGTAAGGGGGCACGGCGTTTGGAGAATGCATGTTCGTCCCGTTGGCAAATCCCGAATTACTTCGCACACGTCCCCCATTGCATTCAAACCTTAGACCGCGGATTCGTAGCTGCTGGTAGCCAGAAGAGAAAAATATTTCGTGATGGGCACGCGGGTCGCTCGAAGGAGTCGCGCCGGTAGTAGTGAGGCTTGCAAGTTCTTCGTTGTATAGCCAGGTACCAACATTTTCATGCGCAAAGTATCGCCATCTTCTCACTACAGTGCTACAAGAAGTTCCTTTACACGTAGGTACACACGTACTCAGCCGCCGGGGAGACGCAAAGGTGTCAATGCCCAGTTCTGAGGATCGGATCTCGATACCCCATAGGTAGACCTCGGAGTGCAGCCCATATGCGGCAATGGGGTCCTGAAAGTGACGCCGATGCGAAGCGAAACGGATCGGGACGAAGCCTGATCAGGGTCGATGTCAGGGTCAGGGTCAGGGTCAGGGGTAGCGGGGCTCTCTCGACACCAACGATGTCCTCGCCTGGGGGAGGCATTTCGTACAGTAGCTAGAATCTAGTGCAAACCATCCCGCGCAAAAGCAAAAGCCGCATACTATGTGCGTGTACCGCATACGTACATACGGCGGACGATCGATCCTGCAGGCTGCCTTTGACAGCCAGCCATGTGCGATCCCTCTGCAATACTAGGTATACCTCGCGCGAGCCCTGTTAGCCCTCATGCGTAGGAAGGCGTTCATTCCAACTACACCCTCTACCCCCGCGTCCGCAATCCAACTTTTCACGATACCGCCGGCGTACCAAGGCAGGGTACGGAGGTACCTAGTGGAAGGGGCAGGGGAAAGGGTGCGAAAGCGGGAACCGGGTTGCAGGACCCGACAGGGCGGAACGGTCGCTCGCGAAGAGTTGTGCAGGGCTGGGGTAGAGTATCATTGGCCACCGACCGGGTTCGTAAGCGGCTCGTCATCACGCAACCCGCATGTGCGTCCTGCCCTGGGCCCTACTTGCGCTATCCAGTGGGATGGGACGGGGCAGAGACATTGAAAAATGACGGGGGTAAAGGCCCGTCAGCCCGCGTCCTCTACCCAATGAGGCAAAGGAAAGCTGCTCGAACGGGTAAGAAGGAATGTGATGGAAGCACAGCTGCTCTCATGCATTGCATGAAGCAGCAGCGTAGATGTGCGCATCACGCATACCAAAGCGCTCGGTTGCAGCTAAGCACGGTTCTTTTCTCTGGCTTTTGGGCCCTTGCCCTGCTCGCTACTCGTTTCCACTGGTATGGGAATTCCTTCGTCCAAGCTGAAAACAAACGCCATCTATTTCCCTATTGTACCCTTCCCCCTGCCCTCCTTTACCCAACTATCCGCCACCCCTTCCCTCCTCGGGTAGTATAATACGATGTGGGCAATTCCTCCACGCTGACAGTTACCTAGGTGTAGTCAGGGCCACCGTAATCATTCCGTTCTGGGTATCGTACACACCACCACGCCCTCGTCCGCACCATCCGTATCTTCCTTTCTAGGCAGCAGGGCAAGGGCGGTGAGTAAGGAAAGCGTTGCCCTAGCCAGCAACTAACTCCCTTCCAGGCCTCTGGGCGTCAGCAACTGGAAGGCTGAGCTGACGGTGTCCTACCGTATCGAGAGAGCTCGCCCGGTAATAAGGCCGCCCGCCAATTCACGCCCTCAGCTACCCTTCTAGCGAGACGCCCACGCGTCATGCAGCTGCACTGAAAGCAGTTAGGGCAGGATCCATTGCCCTGCTTCTACCACGCGGACGTAGAACTGCCGTGGAGCACATTGTACAGTAGGTATTAATAATATCCCGCAGCTCGGAGCGGCCTGCCTAATATGGTAGACACCTACCTAGGCGGCTGGATGTATAGGGCTACCTCGACGTCAGATCATATCATGTATATAGTTGCCGGGGTTCGTGATCGACATAACACGGCAGCGTCGCGCGAGCATAGTCTGGGTGACATGTCAGACCACCAACTGCATACATGCAGCATATTGCCCAGGCCTCAAGTATGGGGTTCACCCGAAGAGGCAAATCGAGGCTGAACATGGCTTAAGAGCCACCGTATTCTGCAGAGTTGCATTTTCCCGAATCCCGAATCCGAGCTCTCCAAGGCCACGGTCTCGGCATGGCGGCTGCTTATGCTGGCCAAACTCCTTCTACTTCTGGACGTCGGTTTGCAATTAGATAAGCAGCCACACCAATAGCTCTATACGATTTATCGATTCTAGTTTCAAGGTCAGCAGTGAGTCAGCGACACGTAGATGCTTGACGATATGCCGACAATTAGCTTGTCACATATGAGACATCGAAGACGGAAATAGAGTTCAAGTCACGAACCAAAGGGCATTGGGACGAAAGCGGCTTGGGTAAATGAGGAATCGCTGTGGATTCAGTACGTAGTGTGCAGCGTGAGCCACTAGGTATTGTTTATCTGAGTCATGCAAATGCGAGCCGAAATGCCAATGCTAGTTAAAGAAGAACCTGCTGGGTAGAAATCGAGCATCCGAAGTGAAAGCTTGATGCAAATCAAGGACCAGGAACCGCCTGCCACCGAGCCCCCAATCCCCATGCGAGTCAATGGGTATGAATGAACCTTTCACCTGGAACTGATCCTTCTCGTGCTGCTGGTCATTCGCGGCCCTGCGCCTCACAGCTTGCACATTCAGCCCTGCTCGTGAAAGCGAATGCAAATATGTAGCCCAGCCAAAATGCTCTGAATGATATCCTCATCGATAGGAAATTCGTCATGGAACTTTGCCAATAAACACCGTAGCCCCCCGAATGCCACCGCCCATGAAGAACACAAATGAGAGATTTTTTTTGTCATTTCCCAGATCTATCTTGATTCCCTTCAACACCGATGATATGCCCTTTCTCGCCGTTCCTTTGTGCTTCCGAGACTCTGCTCATAGGAAACACTGCAAGTGAACGAATGGTATCAAACGCCTCCGAAAACAATGCAAAATTCGCTTATGGGCCGTGCTGCGCCGTCTCCCTTTTGAGGGTGATCCGATAGGGTATCCGCTACAGATTAAAATCAGGTAACTAGAATATCGTCGCAACTGTTAATTCAAATGAGAAGATGTATTGGTACAAAGTGATTCATAGTCGAATCTGAGTGATTGGCGGATCAATCAGAGAAAAGCGTGCTGCGAAGAGTCGGAATAGCCACCGTCGACGCTACTCTTGTCGAAGCTCGACTTGGTACTATTTGCAGATGATCGATTGAATACGTTCCTGCTGATATTCTTCAACTTGCCAACCGTGGCCTCGCCACCGTTGCTCTCGGAGGCTTTGGGCACATAAACGCTAGTGGTAGGGTCAACCTTGATGTGGCAAAACAAAGTCGAGAAGAGGTATTGATCTCCATTGGAATCCAGCAATGGCAGAGTTCGATAGCCTTGTTTGAGACTGTTAAGCTTGGCTGTGTAAGTTGCGATAGTGGCATTGCGACCGGAGGAGTTCTCCCCATCGGTAGAAAGTTTAACGCTGAACCTGACGAAGACCAACTCAGGATGCTTGGTCGTGACACTGAAGTAAGCCTTGTAGTCAAACACTGGGTTGAAGCCATTCTCCTTCACAATGGGAGTAGAGGCCTTGAGCGGAGTATCCGTCAGGATAGGAATGCCGGCCATGCTGTCGTGCTTGTCTCGCTTATCATTGGTGTGGAAAATTTCGACTTCCACATATGGATCGAGCGTGCGGTTCGGAGGTAAAGACGACGGACGAATGAGTTGCTGCGCTGAGATGACATGGATGCGGAAGGACATATTCTGGCGTTCCAATTTGCCGATCGCTTCTGCAGGAAGACCGTCGGGAAGTATTCGTATCGCGCGCATCGACTCAGGCTTCAAGACGTATCCAGATTGATCAGTGCCTCCGTCAAACATGGCTTGATTGAGCTGCATGCCAAGGTCAAAGGTCTGCCAGTTGAGAGCCGCCATCTGAACGCCCCTCCGCCAGTACATCAGAGGGTTGAAGTTGTCAGATGAAAGACGAGAATATTGAGGGTAGACACGCATCATATAACGCATGTTGTGGCGAGTCAAGGCCAACTTCGATTCCGATGCTTTAGAATGCTTCCTAAATGTACCTTCCATAAAGGACAAAATATGGTTGCTCTTCCTGCATTCTGCCGATTCGAAGCCATGGAATTTGACGCCAGTGCAGTAAACGCCTAGCTCGCCCAGATTCTTGACAATTTTGCTTGTCCTCCGTTTCCCTCGCTTCTCTTCCTCGCTGTCGCATTCGCTGGTGCTGCTGCTGACCGTGTCGTGCACCTCGCCTTCGTTAATGGTGTCTACGCGTTCGCTAACCACACCGCGTCGAGAAGGACGAGTAGGGCCTAGCAGTGGACTAGACAAGTAGCGAGTCGGGATAGGTGCGTTGTCAGATGATACCGGCTTCGAAAAAGGAGAAGTTAGGCTATTTCCACGCCGACGACCCGTCGTTGGCTCGCCACCGTTACGCTGTGGCTCGTTACTCTGATGTGTACCCTTAACTTTGATTAAGATCCGATCCTTTAGCTCCGAAGGTGATGGAAGCTTGGTCGAGTAGGGGTCCAATGGCTCAGTAACAAGTCGGGCACCGAACGTTTCCTTCATAATCTCGGCCATGACCTCTTGCTGTGGAGCATTGCAGTGAACCTCAAGCGACACCCAAAGTGGAAAATGGCTCGCAACGAAGGCGTATTTGTTGACGGTTCTGATCACCTCGCGGAACGAGATGGCATTCGTCATGGCATACCCATGTTTCACCACAGGCTGACCGTCGGACCCATCCCAACAGTCAATCTCGACACTACGACATCCTCGGACAAGAGTAGAAATGTAGCCCTCGATGGAGGCAACGTCTGCAATCTGGCGGCCTACGAGGTAAGTATTGTGAGAGCTTGATATGAAATATTCGTTGAAAGGTCGGTCGAGCGAGTACTCGGTTGGTGCACGAACAAGTGGGAAGTTATCTTTCGATGTAAGATAGGCTGCAAGTGCTTGCTCGTTCATCGTGATCGAATCCTTGTCGGGGCGTTGACACGAGGCTGGCTCGGACTTGGGTTTGCCGCCCCGCTGAGCATAGCGAACGAATCTGTTTTCCCACCATGTGGCATTGTTATCGACATCTTCGCCTTGTTCGTCTCTCAGGAACCGCACGAATTCAGCCAAGGTGATGCCCCTATCCGGGTCTGAAGCCATCTTCACATAGAGCTGCCGAATATCTTTTCTCCGCTTCATCTCGCGGACGAATACCTGAAATTCGGAGAAGTTTAGCCGGCCGGACCTGGTGCTGTCAGCAATGGCGAACTTGGCATGAAGCTCCTTCTGGGCCATGTGGATGTGCAGGTTTCTGCAGACCCGTTCGACTCCAGGAAAGTCCATCTCTTCCTCGTCGGGTAAGTGGTGTCTGTTCTCGAACTGTTTCGTCATCTCACCGTCCCAATACGAACGGATGGCATGGTCGTTGAACGCCATCAAGGAGGCCATGTGCACCTCTCGATGTTTCGATATCGAGTCCAGGGCATTAACCCAGTGCGCGAATGTCTCCTCGTCCTCGGCGATCAGGTGCATTGTTTTGCTTCTCGACTTGTCAGGGACGGCATAGAAGATGGTAAAGAAGCGACCTTCTTCTGATTCGGGAACCTCGTAATCGATACGATACTGGCGGATGTCGGAGCCTATCCTGACTTCCTTAATATCGTCGATGTAGATGCACTTGGTTGAACGACCCTTCTCCCAAGTGACCTTGCCAGCATCAGCCTCGAGAATGAAGAGCAATCGCTTGGACTTCTTCTTCTTGGATATCTTGTGCAGAAACGTGCCCTTCACCAACGCCATTGGTACGACCGGCCCAGCGGGAACGTCTGCAATGGATGCAGATCCTGCTACTGACGCAGCGGCGCTGCCACCTGAGAAATCTCGTGTCATGCTCTCTGCCCCGAAAATTGAGTTGAGCTCGTTCATCTCGTCATGGAACTCGTCGTCGGAGTCCGTCAGCAGGACGGTTTCTGCCGCAGGTGCTGTATTGGTACTGTCACTCCTACGTCGAAGGATGCCAGGGCCCACACTTCCTTCCCGACTCATGGGCGTTGCCGCGGATTGCCGTCGAGTCCTACTAGCAAACTTGGTCGCTCGATTGGAAAGTCGTCTTATTAGACCCTTGCCCGAGGAATGGCTATTGCTCAAGGCTTCAGCCATTGAGCCACCTGGCGCCGCCGCAATGCTGGGGTTGGCAGTGCTGCTGTTGCTGCTAGGCTTGTAAGTGAGGAGTGGGTCGCCAAGGTGGAAGGGCGGAGGGACTTGTTCGGCATCATGACCTTGACTGCGGTAAGGATCCGGCGAAGGTTGAATAGAACTGCTGGTGTTGGTCAACACCGCATGGTCAGGAGACATGATAGGAGAGTCATGCTGGGAAGAGCTAGATGCCGCCGTGGAGGCACTTATGGCTGACGTCGGCATGGAATTGGGTTGCGTGCTGGCTTGGTAGGTAGTCTGGACTTGACTTGGGCGTGGTCGCCGCAACAGAGAACCCTGGTTGGCCATGATCGGCGTACTGGAAGAAGGAACCCGGGGCTCGACGCTTGGGCGGGAAGGAATATTATTGTTGTTGGGGGTTGCAGTCATGATATATGTGTCGAGGGGGCGAAGCGTTGCCCACGCGTGAATCGTTGTTAGTACGTGTAGTACAAGCAATATATGAGACAGCGTCTATATGAGGAGGGCTGAACTTGTGGGCCTCATTTTTCCGGATATGTCTTTCATAGAGGCACCTCCCAGGTAAAAGGGGAATTGGGGGGAGTGAGCGTAAGTAGATAGGTAGACGAGCGTGGTAGGGGCCGAAGATTCGTGCGGTGGATGTACACACCGGGGAAGGCTACTTATTAAAATCGAGGCCAAGTTCGAGGCTGCAGGATACTCGGCGCCTTCCCACGATGTATGTATATGTCGATTGCGGACCGGAACGCAAGGGTGCGCCCGAGTAAGTAGTAGTATGATAAAGTACAAGTCTGTCACTGGTACGGCCTTCTGACACAGGTACGCCAAGGTACGGTCACAGCCAGCTGCTCTCTGCACTCGTGCTGTGCGTCTGCGTTGCCCTAGGTGGTAGACCAGGACTTAAACAGGGCGGGTATGGGGGACTGATGTTGCAATAGCTCACGGTAAAAATGGTGAGGTGGCAGGCCACATGCAGGTCGCTGATTTGGGTATTTCTAAGTTGGGGGAAATGGGTATCTCCCAAGCGTCAGATTTCAAGTGAGATAGTCCTGCTCTCTGGGAGGATTGATATTGCTCTGTAGCGTGCCCCTGCAAGTCCACACACTTTTTTTCGTCTATTATGCTGCCTGCCTTGCGATTGACCTGGGACCGGGCTTTAAAACAGAGATATATGCTGTAATATATACCCCGTACGGTAGACACACCGTCTCTGAGTTTCCGATCTTCACGGTTGGGCTGCTGCTGGCGGGCACGTCCAAGGACGAAAAGCGCTGTTGCTGGCTCCTTGTGAGTAAAGGTGGATCCCCCCTGCGGTGTGGTGATGACTCCCTCTCGCTTCTTAGTAATTTTTGCGCTGGTTGTACAGCAGAGCTGTGCGTGATGACGTCCGGTGAGGCAGTGAGGCTCAGCAGTCAAGAGAAATGCAAAAGAGTAGCGGCCGGCAGAAAGTGAGTTGTTACTGTACTGCAAAGAGAACTTGCGAATTTCTTGTGCGACGTGAATGGAAGGTCAGGTATGTATTGTACATACAAATTCATGTATGCGAATGTGACAAAAGCGTAGGCGACCTCTTTTGGCAATTGCGAATTGGCTGACCGGACGGGGCTTACAGGCTTTTCAAATGCTCCAGGAGGAAACGAATAAGTAAGAAAAATATGTATATATAAAATAAATAATAATAACGCCAAACTTTTTTTTTCTTCCCTTTCACACGAACTTGATGAGGTGTACAGCTCTGCTTGCTCTTCTTTTTCAGGTGGAGGAGAATGGGGTCGGGAAATTATTAAGTGACGGAGCGGAAGGGAAGGGATTAAGGCATGGCAAAGACAGGGAAGGAGTCAGAAAAGGAAAAGAATAGAGGTAGGCGGTCCCCTAAAATAATGGTACGTACTTGCCAATTCCTAGCTCATGTCCCCAAGGTTGACATTTTAACGTGTGTACCTCACTTACACCTACGTACCTGCTCCCTAACAATAACCTCTGGAATGGGATGAGGAGAGGGGCTATGGAGGTAATTGCAATTAAGGCGTCTCTCTCATCAGAACCTAACCTAGTTTTCCATAGGGATTGTTTAGGTTGGCGTTAACGTATCGTATTTCTGGGTCTGGTACAGTAAGATACTGGGCACTTTTTGTTGGTTGGCGGCTTTCCACCTGAATTGGACGTGCATGTACATAATATGTGTTGTACCGTGTCCACAGTAAATTCGAGGTCAATCAAATGGCAGCAGTCGGCTTCTTCGACTTGATATATGTGGGACCCGGTTCAATTCCTTATTATTCTATTAGTGGGTTTGGAAGGTACCTGTACCCGGGTACTGTACGATCCCATTCGAGCGGTATTATGGGGGTTATGGGGGTTATGGGGGGTGTGAGAGTTTGATAGGCAATGTGCCTTATATTGATGATGGCGCTTGTTCGTCTTCACGTTCCTGTGAGTCACGATGTATGTATGTATGCAGAAGCAGAAACATCTTTGGTTGTGCTGCATGGGGATCTGCTCAGGTACACGAACTGAAAAAGATGACACAATCGCACAAGCACGTTGTGAATTTCTTATTAAAATCCGTTCAGGGGAAAAGGCCGCCTATTGCGTGATAGGTTCTTGCGCTACCTGGCAATACCTAGCATGTACCTTTGGAATGGAGTCAGGTGGCCTCCCGCTCGCCGTCTCGAACAAGTACTTGACCAAAGCGCATTGCCGTGCCTTTGTCAATCCAAACCTCAGTACACAACAAAAGACGAGGAACAATGAACTCTCGAGTACCTGAGCTAGCCCAACCTTGAAGCTTGAGTGATTACACCTGTATGTCTGAGACAGAGCTACTTGGTCTTCCCCAACCAACTCCAATTTGTTACATTTTACTCCTTTGGGCATGTTGTGTGATGAGGTGATGGGTTGTGATATGGCTGAGGCAGCCGAAAAGGCGCTCCGTGGAAAGATAGTCATAACCCTATTGTGATGAGCATTTTGAGTGCTGATTTACGAAACTGAAACAAACACATCGTGGTGGATTCTTTGCAGCGATCATGGGATGCGGGACGAAAACGCGACAACGAGTGAGCAAAGCGAACACCAATTTTCTCTATCGTCGGTGGAAACCTGGAAAAGGAGTTGTCCATCTCACGAACAAGTCAGGAAAAAAATTGACGGACCGCTTCGTTGTCGGTAACTCCCCACGTAAACGGGACGGGCGAAAGGGCGAAAGGGCATTGGCGCTAGGCCCGACTGGGTAATAAAATTTGAGTCCAGCTCGAGCTATGTACACAGCTAGCCCTGGCTGCTAGGGCAAGGATAGGGCAGGGAGACAGGGCAACCCAAGAAGGTAGGGTAGGGTGGATGCTGAGCCAAGTGGCAGGTGCGGTGGTCCCATAACTACATCATCGACCATCTAAGCCTGATCCGCGCCCGGCTTCCCCAAGATGAGAGAAAAGAGCAGCGACAGGCATGTCTGTGGCAGGGGTTCCGGGGGTGTACCAAAGACCTGGGTGGAAGGAGAAGGAGGGAAAATTTGAAAATACCTAACCGTTAGAAAAATGTCAACTTTAAGTGCTTCGACTGCCTTGCTACAACCGCTTTGTCTCCTGTTTCGTCGACGTAAAACGGCAATATTCTATTCTCTGCTGACTTGCATTTATTAGAGGCATAATACGCTATAGCTAATATTCGTGAAACAGCTGCTTGGCTTGGAAATGACCTCATTTCAACCACGCTAGTGCATAATTTACTCGCGATAACATAGGGCGGGAAGGGGAAAAGGGCGAACGACCAAAAAGACTAAAGCTAATTTTTCACAAATGATATCTCAGGCGTCAGGGGTTAGGCACAACAAGGTCCCCCGTCGACCTTATTGTTTTGTTATTAAGATTCCTCACTTTCCCCAAAACGAATATTTAAAACTCGAGCAGCAAACCGTTTCAAGGTTGTTGTCCTCTCGGCTGTCGGAATGTCAACTTAAAGCCAGTCAATTGAAACCTTGGGGGGGCTGCCAATGCTGCAAGACATACGATGATGCGCGCCGCTACCAACTCTAATCAAAACGGAAACCCACTCAAATCAAGATATCTAGATTGTATATCGTGGGGGGCATGCTGTTCCCGTCGCGTGTCGAAGGATTACTTTGCTGCCGTACTGCTTCCGGTGTATCGAAGCGTAGCAAATGGAGATTCGCGGATCATCTCTAGCAAACAGCCAGGTGCTCGTCGAATGCTGTCAGAACAATGCTCCCTGACCGACTCGGGATGTGCTGGCTTGGCCGGTATATCCAACGTCTCTCTCACTGCCATCGTGTCCTGATAATAATAAAACGTTGCCTACGAACTCGACCAGTCACAGCACCTGGGCAGCCAAACGCAACCTGCCATTACACGCCGACCTTGCATTGGCCCATGCTCGCAACCCCCGTTGTGTAGATCTCGCTGTCTCGTATGACGGCGGTGCTGAAGCTCCGTCCAACAGCAGGGCGTCCCGCGGCTCCGAGCCTCCTCACGTCTCGCTTCTTAGATCTTCCTGGCCCAACGACTTCAAAGAGTTGGGCAGTCTGGCTAATAAGTCGCGATGTCTCCCGTGGCACAGAATCCTTCGCAGCCGGAGTTAAATAGCCTACAGAGAACCTGGCCCAATGGGTCGTCTTGTTTGCGAAAACTCGCGATGGCTCACCGCCTCCTAGGACTCGCCATCGTCGGTCGATGACGATACCGGTATCTGCATTGAAACCACAAAGATTATCCTCGACAACGAAATATATTAATAATACCACTAATAAAGGAATGCCCCCTTTTCGTGCAAGGACATTCCAACTTGAGAAATGCTTTAGAATATTCTAGTTCCCCTTTCCCTCACCGTTCTGGTTGCGTGCCGCGGGCTGCCCTAAGCTTCGACTGCATGCTCTTAGGTGCGAGTGGAGATACCACCAACTGGCCCTGTTTATTACTACGGTGTAGGTAGCTATTACTTAGACGAGAGGGAAAACGGGCTTTGGTGTACGTGGAGCCAGGAAGCCAAGCATCCCTTGGCCTCCCCACGCGGACCTTCGTCGAGGCCGTCGCGGAGATGGTGCCGAAAGCTGAAAGGTTAAAGAATGAAGAATTACGTCAAAATTTCTAGTGCGATCATCAAGTCCTGCAATTACTCTCCTCTCCACAGACGACCGAACCCGCATTCGTCTCGCCTCGCCCATCATCATTTGGTAACTGCGAACGACTTCACACGTCAAGATAATCTTCCCCAGATCCAGTCAGACCTAGCGTGTTAGGCGGTTTCACACGCAGTCGGGATGTTCTGTCTACACCACATGTTAGAAGACGAGGGCCTGGCGACGGCGATCCGATGTACAAGTACAAAGCTACGGCCACTGTCACAAAGCGCCGAAACTGTCTTCCAGAAGGCAGATCTCTCTTCTGCTGCAGCCCTGCTCAAGGACCCTGTTGGGTGCATGCTTAACTCCACACCATCATGCTGCACTTAGCGTCAGGGGGGTTCCTGGACGCTGGCCAATCGTAATCTTGTTGCTCGAAGTCGATCCATTGACTTGCGCAACACCGTATTTTCGCATCGTATTTGTCCGCAGGACGAGATACATCTGTACACAATACCTACACTAGGTAATCAATGGTCCGCAGCATTCCTTCTAACGTTCCTCAGATTCAACCATCGCACCAGATACTACCCATAGCAGCAGCATCCTCTCTCGTATTATCCACCAACAACAACAATATCATCATCATCATCACCATAATCATCCATCGCCGCCTTCAAGACTCAGCAAGCATAGCCACCAAGGCTGTGGGTGAGCCAAATTTAGCATACTGCAAGGCAGGTAGCGCTACTCTACATGATAAGCACACATTACCTACTACACTATGTAGCGGTGGACATGTTTATCAACGTACATTCGGCTGGGCTCTTCCATCGGAACGCTGCGTTCCTAAACGGGAATCTCAGGACGGCGCATTGGCTACCGGACCTCCGAGGATTGTTTGGCCGAAATCCAATAGGTAATAGTGGTTACGTTTTTCTTTCATTCATTTCTTTTGGGTGTAGCAGTAGTTTTACGGTCGAACCGTTGGGCTGTCCTTGGCGGTGATCGGTTTTCAGCTTCTTTGAACCGGATTGCTCACAGATCAACCGTCCACGGCCAATCAACCCGCACAAATCCGTTGTGCCCTCCATTTTTCAGGGTAGGGGAGGCGAAGAGGAGTAGAACTGCAAGCCACGGCGTCGAGGACAAGATTCCCCGGCATCTTCGGCACACACGATGCTCACGGTGGAGATTTTCGTCGTGTCAAGTCATCCGAGGTCATCAAATCAAGCGAGTAGG
This sequence comes from Hypoxylon sp. FL0543, assembly GCA_022578575.1. NCBI lineage: Eukaryota > Fungi > Ascomycota > Sordariomycetes > Xylariales > Hypoxylaceae > Hypoxylon > Hypoxylon sp. FL0543. The sequence continues at coordinate 288,139 of MU394012.1, read as the reverse complement.
ACTGGACCATACGAGGGCGATGATGAGGAGAGTATTTCGATGCGTCGCCGTTGGTTCCCGTACCGCCGGCCCTGTCGTTTCAACATTCTCATTTCTGGTGACGAGCGTAATAAGGCCGCCTGAACCCCTCTCTTGGGCCCTTTCAAACACATGATCATTCCGCGTTATCGAATAAATGGTCACTGATCTCCCTATCTCCCTGTAAAGCACCCGCACAATGCGAGATCGAATTCTAGGTGACAGGACGGATACGTATCATAGGCTCCCATGTAATCCTTGCGACAACTAATGGGAAAGCCCGTTTTGGAATCAATGTGGACGCTGACTGGTGCTGTCGAGTCCGCTTATTGGAAAGCTATAACCTAGTCGAGTTGATTGGCTTATTGCCTTTATCCTTCTTCGCAATCCGCAGTGGAACAAGCCAGGGGCAGGTGTCACGAGGTCCTTTTAGACCATGCTGTTATGTATAATGTCTTTTTCTCTCCTCTGCACGGCGATACCACAAGATTAGGGACATTCCCTATTGGCATACATCTAAACTTCGCTTATATGCCGCCGACGGCCTGGTGAAGCGTGGAAGCGGTCCCCTTAATATCGATTATACAGCAAACAGCGCCTATCTATGGTCATCTCCGTATATTACCTAACTACCTAGGCAGCGGGCTGTCCCGCGTGCGAGGAGCGTACATACAGCGTACATACAGCATAGCACAATACCGGGAAGACTTAAAAGGTCATGCAGAATACGGCTGTGATGATTATCTGTGCGTCTGCTCCTCCAAAATTTCCTACTCCATCTAACCGGGTCATCATCGTAACGCGGGGGCGTTTTTGGCGGCTTCGGCCTTTTACCCTGGACGCATATGCAGCACCTCGTACCCAATACAGAGGAAAGACCATCGTGAAGTTCCCTCTCTCGTCGATCCGGAACTGCGTGCCTAGCATCAAACCACGACGCGAGGTAACGTCTCCATGCACGTAAAAAGCCACCCATGCAAGCCGAATGCATAGGGCTTTTTGTACAATCAGAACAGCCCAATTGGCAAACCTAGCCACATTTTGCCTCGAAGGATGACGATTATTGCAGTAGCAGCCGTGCCCCTGCACGTCAACCTCGCTAAAGGCGGCTCGCACAGAATCTCTAGTGTGCAAGAGCTGGGTTTGTCGTCTATCTTGGAACGATGCGATCACGATGTACGTAGGTGTAGGTATTGACGGCTGTGCCACATTTCCGCTGCGATTTTTCTCGGGATCGAGAAGGATCGCATAGCTACATGGTAAGTATTCGAAAGAGCCCCCAAGATCATGCAACTCTCCGTCCATCATCAGCAACCCAACTTTTCTTTTTTCATGGACACAATCCCATCTTCGCATATCGTATCGTCACACCGATGCAGAGCACTGCCTTCCGGATAGACCCCCGCGCCCTTGGTTGCACAGCGAGCCGCCAATGTCGCGTGCTCTGGTTCGTAGCAATGGGATTTTCCCCGGAATCATATCGTAATCGCATCGTCATCCGCTTTGGCTCGAAGTTCGGTTTCAAGACGCGGCTTTCTGATTGATCATCTACCATGACAGCGGGCATAGTTCCCTAACCTATATCCATTCTTATCTTGAGTATCCCACGTAGCTTACATGGCACGAACGTGGGGATCTGCAAGACCAGCTGACATAAACTAACCTCGGATATCAAGTGTCTCGTTCAACAGCCCACGCGTCCTTTAGTAAATATTCCCCTCAACATATATGTCACGACGTCGCAACAGGCCTCCGCGTAGTCGGCTTCGATGGTACGGGGCGCGGCCTCGGAAGGCCAAGGGAGATCAAATATGCTTACGGGAGGGTCCTTCTCCCTCGTCGTTACGTGCGGCATCTCAGGATTGCAGCCCCGGGCTGCAGCTGGAAATTGAGGACGTAACCAGGGCCCATTCCAAACCTTGAGTGGTCGAGTTCCCCCAATACCACGAAAACGTGCGACGGTTCAAAAGCTCACCATAAGATTCGCCCGGCGGCACTCTGGCGCTATGGAGAGAATAGCTACAGCGAAGCGCCGATCTGGCTGTGCTCTAGTCTTATTGTGTACGTGGGTGCATGGTTCGTTACGGTGCACTGCGGAAAACGGCCCAGGCTTGCATGAGAGCCAGTTGTCAAGGAGCTGATCCTCTCACGGCAGTTTTGTAGCTGACTGGCTGGTGAGCCTCACGATCAGCCCCTCCATATTTCTTTTTTTCCTTTTTTTCCCCTCCAGCAGAGGAGAAAAAAAAACTACCCCGGCGCACGTCGCCCCTCCAAACCCCCATGCTCACTATTCCGCGCTTTTTCTCAAGCCACAAGCCAGAATATCGGAAAAGGCGCTCCAGGAACCCTGGACAACCTCGGCATCTCCTCCTCGATCGGTCGAGACAGCAACGGGAACGGGTACGGCAGCGGCAACTTGAGACCCGCGACGGGCGACGGATCACGTCCCGGGATCGACATCTACAGCAATGGAACCTTTCAGCCCCCATCGACCACCAACCATAAATGATTTCTTGGTGGTTTCCTGAAGAGGCAGTCGGCGCCACGATGCGCTGGAACCTGACCGCGCCGGAATAATCATGCTAGATTAAAGCTCTGAGGGCCGGCCAGCAATGCTACTTTCGAGGTAGTCGAGCAATCGAGTATGTATTTCGTCAGACGTGCATGTATTGATATTTACTTGACCACACACCTCCCTGTACTGTATATGGCCTTTTGCATTTGCCGGGGATGGGGGGCGAGTTTCTACACACATCATACCTACCTTACCCTATCTTATTACATCCAAGTATCTACATTCATGGTGGAGTCCAGCTACAACGCGAATACATGATATACCCTCGGTGGCCATTATAAGGCTATTACAAAGTATTGAAAAATGCCCAGACGAACCTAGCGCTCTCGACCGCCAATAATACATCGATGGTATTGCGACAGCAGCGTATCGGATGAGAGGAGTGGGACAGTGCGTTCGGAGCGGCAAAGCAATACCAAGGACCGAGACGGTCCATGCTTCAACATTAATCGCAAAGGCGATAGCCCCTTTAAGTCCATTCATCAAACAGGATAAGGGGGTAAAAAAAAAATTTAAAATCAAAATATATATATGAAATAAGAGAAAAAAAAAGTAAATGAGGTTAGCGCAGTTGCTGGTTGATACTGACAGCCTTACTGGCTCGATACCTAGCATCTTCTTGGCGATGAGGATTCTAGTTTTGTCTAAGACGGATTCCGGCATCACGATTGATAAAAATAGAGTAAGATGCGTGGCGTAATTTGTCTTTACGACATTCACTAGCAACTCTGGCCGCCCTATCTATTTTTTGTTTCTCTTCAAATAAATGACAGATAAAAAATCGGATGATTCCTACAAGACAGGGACATGTCCTCTTCAACATGACAACGTCCCATCTTCCCAGCGAGTTACCGTTTGTGCGTCCGTGATACATGTACCTAATATAACGGAAACTCGTGTGCACCGTTGAGGAAGCATGCAATCCTTGCTGTGCCTCGGTTTCGAGCTCATTGCTTCAAGTAGTCTCCGCCACGTGCGTCAGCAAATATGCAGTGTAGGTATCCCCTGTCCGTCGATTGCATGAATACGGCAACTTACTATAACATTCTTTGATGATTGATTGCTCTGGTGTTAGTGTTTGATAATGACAGAATCGCCTTGACCACGATCATGGGCATGTCGGAGCATTAGCCCCTCTTGCGTCTTCTTGCGTCTCATTAGCAGTAGATAATTCGTTCCACGTACAGCACTGACGGTACACCTCATCGTATCTCGCGTCCTCATCTGGTATGCCTGCCCGGAAGGATCTAATATATGTCAGATCCATCGTCCGGGGGAAAGCCTGGCGGATGATATGTTTGCACCATTCAACGTCGACAATCGCAGACTATTGCGTTACTACGCTGTGCTGTACTACGCCTCATTGATTTTTATTGATGCTCCTTTCATCGCGATGGGCAATCCCCCCATAGTGTCGAGTAAATTGTACTGTATCCCCAGATCGCACGCCCTACTCCAATCTTTGCTTAGGGCGTTCTTACCGTATGCAGCTTATGATGAAGGATTGGTCGCGATGCCTCACATGATAGAAAACAAACTATCTTACCTTGCAAAATCCTGAGTTACTTATAGGATGCACCATTAATTTTTCATTTTCATGAGCCTCCTCTAGCCTAGTTCGTTCCAATATTAGACCGTTGGTCTAGCATCGCAGTGCCGTAGTGCAACCGTTGGCCGGTGATCACCTCACATCAGCCACGATATCGAGTTAGAGCGAGCCAGCAAACCAAGCAATTCCCATCTGCACGGTTCAACCTTTTTGTCCAGTTTCTCGCCACGGTTAGGAATGGCATTCTGATGTTTCTCCACATGGGAATTCCGGTTCGCGGCTACACGTTTTCCAATCGAGTCGAATGGAAGGCGTAAGATTAGAAGGGAGAGGAGCCAACAAGAGCTCCACTTCCCGCCGCTCATGTGAATCCAGCGATAAATTCCCGTTCCAAGATTCGAGCTAGGGACTACGGTAGAATAGCTTGCTTTCAAGTCTCTCCGAGAGGATTCAGTATCCTCTCGCCTATCTCCACTCATAGCACAAATCGTACGACATTTTACAAGAAGTCCGCGATCCATTCCCCTCCAAAGCGCATGGGGGAGTTTTCGTGGTCGTCTATATCAAATTAAGTATCGTCACTCACCGTGCCGGTTTTCTTGTCATGTGCCGCTGCGTTAATCTACGCTCATCAACGACGTGCTTCGAATCGTGGGGGTCTTTCATTTAGTCTTGCAGAATAAGCGGCGACGCGGTTGGGAGTTCCCCCAATTTCGAAGCTTAAGCGATACGACGACGAGATGCGACGGCTCTTGTTCTTGCTGGGGTGAGGAGAGTCAGACAATCATTCTCGGGACGAGCTAGCTCTTGATTTGTAGCGAGCCAAACTAAGCTGGTGGCCCGCCATTGGACGAGGCGGTCCTGCATTAAGCCGAGGAACCCAGGAAGCTCCTCGAATCCCGTTTCCCCCTTCTAGAAAGCTTCCAGCGAGTGAGAAGCGTTCTCTGGCTAACCCAGCATCCCAGGCAGATCCCCCGATTACACGTGAAAAAATTGGGCCCCCATCCACGCCATCGGATCCGTTAAGCTGTCAAGGGGGTCGCGTATTCTACCCCTTTGAGACAGCCGTGGATTTCACCTCGAGGCTGGCAGGCTGGGTCTTATCGTTAGCTTATAATGACGCGCGGCGTACCTTAGCCGGGTCCCATGAGCCCACATTAGACGTCTCATAGCATTCTAACAATATACATATCGTCATCACGATGCCTCCCTAACGGCCAGTCCTGCATTAGTAACCCAATTGGCTCCTCTAGCACCGTCAACTCCAAGGTGCGAGGTGAAGGACTTAGCTTGTGAACTAGGGCAATGGCAGTTTGCTTGGTACCTTCGGTTACCCGCAAAGTAGTGAGCTCAGACCAGTCACCACGGCGTCCTAGCACCCAGGAAGAATCCCAAGCAAGGTGCGCGGCGCCACTGGCCGACATGGCGCATTACCCCACAGAGCTGTCAATGCAGGTTGGTGCTGAGCCTGATCTGGCGCCCAGGGATTTGCAGCAAGTTCATAGGGTGCGCCATCATATTACAAGCAGCAGTCATCCTCGCTAGATATGCAAGGGAAACACGTTCGGGCAGGCTGTCTGAGGTTTCATCAAGCTGAGAGGCCTCGCAGAAGATGCTCAAGGTGGCGTAGAGCTCGAGCTGCTATTGCTCTGCCCGACTTCGAAACATCAGCGGTCCTAAGGATCTTTGTACGACCAATATATCTGCAAGCCGTCATTTGGCAGGCCGGTCATATAACCAGGCGCATGCGCCTCCTTGCCTTTCCCCCAATCCGATAGGCAGCCGGCTCCTCGCTAGAGGCTGAAACCAATCTGTAGGAACAACAACCTATGAGGGTATAAGCTTAAAGTCACAGATGGATTTTGCCTTAGGTTGTAATCGCACCGACAAGATGGGGGCCGGCATCCCGCTTGGGCAGCGAGCTAGCCCGAACAGGCCCTGTCTCTCGGTTCGTAACAATCCACGAGGGAAAAATGACCTGTCACATTTTGACCGCCCATCCGCGCCCCTATGGGCATAGCCCTAAAGCACCGGCCCTCACCTCAGTTACCTACATAGGTCTACGACTCGCCGTGCCAGGGCAGAGCCATGCAAACGAGGGCCCGTTGACAGCTGCCATGGTCCCAGCCGACCGGGTTCTTTAGCGCCCGTTTTCTTTTTCCTCACCGTTGGGCATCACGAATGGGGGTTCGTCGGTTACCCCTGAATGACCAAAATTCCGCAACAACAGAGACATGGCTTGTCGATCTTCGGCTGGACGGGCCTTGTGCTCTGTGCATCATCAGTGCAGAGATCAGCGCTTGCGCGAAGAAGAAAAAAAAAATCTGGTAAATAGAAATATCGTATTCGGGCTCAGAAACCTTAGCTGCACGCCTCTCTCCTCGTCTCATATCTGACAAGTTAGGTCAGTGGCAGGAGATCATGGCACGTGAAAAAGGTCAGTCGGTGAGACCAGGCAATCCTCTGAATGTTGCAAAGCGCAATTGTGCTACCTGATGTATCATGAAGTGCCATTCTTCCGGAGAGGGGCTCCGTTGGTCGAGTTGGGTCGCGCAGGGGAGAAGGAGAGCTAGAAGGCTCATGAAAGACCTGTCATGGACTAACAAGACAATAATTGACGCCGAAGACTGCTCCGGGTGATAGAATTGTGACGAGACCAGGATCAACGGTGTAGCGACATGACCGTATGCTATGAGTTGGCTGTAGTGCGCTGTCAGGCCAGGTCAACGAGGCTTGCAAACCGGCGACTACACCGACCTCACCATGGTATACACGAAGCTTGCCAAGGTTTCGTCAGCATCATAGGCAGTCAGCAGCCGCGGGCGACAGTAAAGTACGAGAAAGCCACCGACTTGACAGGTCATTTTCTTGTGGTCCCCTACCCATAGCTTGCCGACCCAGCAAGTCGAGCCCCCCTGCGCCCTCGCTGCAGGTTTCCCTTCAGTAATTGGGGTCGAACCTGATCGTCGACAAGGGCATTTGAATCAACAGCATCTGGTACTCAGGGTAGCATTTAGTATCGGTACTTATGGGCACGAGCCAGCCCTGCAGAGTGAACTCTGGATACATCCGTCGGCGCGCGTTGCTCCCTAAGAGTACATGTAGTATAGCGTCTGATGGTAAGACGTGACGAATTATCAACCGCGTAATCTAGAGAGAGAGGCGGCATAATTCATAAAAAGAGAGACGAATAGATTTCATTGACTGCAGCAAGCTAAGCGACGCATGCTTTTGTCAATTTTGGTATCAGCTTACCTTACGTCGGGCTACCTCACGCGAGCAAGACACGACCCGATTTGGATTCCAGTTACCCAAAAAGGGTCCGCTGCAGAGGGCCTGACAAAGAACTATACAGCTATACAATTCAACGTCGTGATGATCTTGCGGTCTAGACGTCTACGCCTTCCATACGCCTATTCTTAGATGACTGATCAGTTCTATAGAGCAATACTCAGCGAATAGATCCTCCCATATCACAGACAATATACAAGCCACGGTGCCATTTTGGGAACGTGCCCCGTCACAGCGAAAGCCCGGCAAGGTCAGTCGAACAAGCTCGATGACGCATTGGGACATTTTTCACACCTCACCCCTTTCCGCACGTCCCGTCCCTCGCCTTTCCGTCCCGCTGGGACCCTGAGTTTCTCCGCAGGGGCGTTTCTGACGTCTGCAAAGTGAGACCATTTTCCCTATACCGACGCCGGTTTTTTTCTTTTTCTGTTTTGCTTTTTTTCTTCTTCCCACCAGTTCTTCAGCCCACGGCAGCAGTTCCGAAACTAGTACCAACAATCCGACCGCTACTCCCAAAGCTATCGCAGCGTTTCATCAGCTGTATACTACTAACCACGATAGATAATCCTCCATCTGCAGTCATTCTATAGTCTCGTTTCCTTCCCTTCCTTGGGCCTAGACCTGGTTAGCTCCCGCAGGGCGCCTGACCGCCTTAGCAATGATTAGCATGAGTTAGGAGCGAGATCTCCTATCGTACATCGTGTAGCGGCAGCGTGGTACCTTGGAATCTTGGGTCATCTGAGCGTCATCACGATGTCCGTGGGGTGCAAGTAGCGACTACACCCTGCATCGTGTTTGGGCCCCGTACCTTTGGGTCTTGGCCCCAGAAATAGCTCCGTGATGCAGCAACAGGAATGCACTCGGCGCTTGATGCACCTTGCCGTTGCCCTAGGCCAAATTCGGTCCGAGACGGACCTGTGAGCTTACGAGCTGGAAACCACCTGGCCCTCCCTTGGAACCGGTCTTATTCCCCTCGCCGACGAACCATAACCGGTCAGACGGGTTCTGAATACCACGCTGATCGGGACTACCTTTCCGAGTTTCATTCTTCTCAGCCCTGCAACCAAACCGGTCACTGCACTGGGTCTGGGTCCGCCATGATCGGCGAAAAAAGACGTGATCGTGTTTCTGCTCGGCGCGGCTGGTGTTGCCATTAACGGCGCTCTGCAGCTCGCTTCGAGAAAGAGGCCCCATATGCTCTGTTACCCTTCGTGAACGCAGGTCGTCCGAATAGCTATCCCACACCACACGGCTGACGTATTATTAGTGAGGCTCACCCGGCCCCCGTGTCACAAGGCTACACTTCATGCATAAGGCGATGTAAGGAGAAGCACCATGCTGTCGTTTCCCGCACGTGCTGTCGGGATACACCTCCTTGGCTTATTTCTTAAACCACCAATGCCGCGCTACCTGACGTGGCATATCCCGCTCATTCCCTTCTCGTTTTTATGCGTGCGCTTACTCTCGGAACGAAGGGGACGAAAGATGAAAAGTTATGCATCATCTCTTGGGATTACTTACATACATACCTCATTACCTCTTGTGTCATTGACGTTGCGGTAGGTAAACTCACCGGCATGGGGTGACGGGGCGAGAACCAGACATCGTATTGTACCCATTCAATCCAGTTACCATCATCCCGCAGCTGAGACCCTCATTGCAGCTCAGCTGCTTACTGTGCTTGCTACACAGCTTTCGTAACTCCCGCTTGATACCTTTCTTCCTTCCTGCAGACTTTTGCGTCCCACAGAGTGTCAGATTCTGTGGGGATGGGTGAAACGTACCACAGGCCCTGTCTCATCGCTGGGAATAAAGATTAAAAAATAATTAAGGTACTTAGGTGGCTGGACCGTCCAGATGTAGAGCTGCATCAGTGCCCTCCTCCCCCCTGCTGAAGTCATGCACCTGCTAGTACCTGTATGCTCCCGGGGGCCACATATGCCCCCAATCCCGGCTCAACGCCGTGGCACCTGGACGCCTCATCTCGTTGCCTCTCCGGGTGCAGATCTGGTTGGCCGTCCGGGGCCGTATTGGACAAGGTCGGGCCTTGCAAGCTATTTCATGCGTGTCTCGCGGAGATAGAAAGCTTGCGCCGGGCGTGGTTCACCATGTTGCCCGTGCGGACCGCAGCAACAATATCCGTAGCCCAAATTGCCAAATCACTCATTAATTTTTTCTTACCTTACCTTACCTTACCACGCTGGCCACAAACACACCATGCATACCCGAATCGCCCATCATCATCATGCCACATCATCTTACCAGGGCAAACGCGATTGCGCAGCGATGGAATGTTATCAAACCATCGCCGGCTTTCGCACGCTAATACCTCAAGTTCTGAGCCCCCCGCGCCCTGTGCTGTGTGCCCCCCGTGTGCGCAGGGCGACGGTCGTCCCGCCGTAGTACCGTCGCGCAGCACGGCAGCAGTAGGTGGCGGCCTTAATATGGCTCCCTGCGCGATCGAGAAGACCATCCCAGCCCATCCTACCCTCAGGCGATATGGCGCGCATGCGCGCCCAGGGGCAACACGCGAGTTAATTCTTGCTTCTCTATTCCCTTTGGTCGGCCGTGCCTCTCCTCTAACGTCGTGCAACCCACATGTATTATATCTGATGCGGCCCTACTTTATCGTAACGGACGGGCCAATCCGATATCGCTAGGATCCGGGTCCGCGAAGGGGGTGGGCGTGGGAGTGGGCATGGGCGATCTCTGCTCGCGAGCTTGGCCTCAGGCCGTGTCTTTCTCCTCTTCTCCTTTGCTCCCTCTTTACTTCCATGGGCTCGCACGAGCGGGAGTAATCGCGTGATATCTCGACTGACCACGGCCCGGTGCGCGCACGTCTCCTGAGGCTTGTACGTCCTATGTCTTGACCGTTCTGCTACCGTCCGCATAAAGATTTCGAGGTCCGAAGGGGCCGTCTTTCCTTTTTTCCCCTCCTTTGTGCCACCACGCAGGCTTGGGGGTAGAGAAGGACGATCAACGCTACAACCCTACGATGAGGGACGCAACGAGGCAGCCGATGCGGTGCAATGGGAGATGACTCCGATAGGAGCCCCTGCTCTTGCCTGCCTGCCGTTTGTTGCAGGGCCGTGACGCCGGTATGGGTATCACAGCTATATGCCTTGCTGCGGTGGGTGGTGATCTGTCGTGTGTGTCGCGCCCCTTTTTACCCCCTGCTAAATCTCTCTCAAGCCCTATGCGGGAGGGCGGGGTGAAGCAGCGAGGTAGGAAAGCGGTAAGTTTCTACAATCTTGCGGATATTTCGGCACGTAGCCAAGTATCACAATGGCTTGCCAAGCCAGGTACGCCGAGGAGTCTGAACCTTCGCTGTGATTATCCGACTTGTGTCTTATTCTATCTTTCGGCCTCAGAAGTGGAAACATGCGGTGGTGAGAATCAACGGGCGTGTACTGCAATTGACATGCTTCGAAGCCTTAGTCACGAGCGTTGTGAGGCCTTGCCGTTTCATTATGTGTAGAGTCTAGAAGACGTATAGCGTCAAGTAAGGTTGTGATACGAGGGAAAGGAGTGTACAGGTATAGTTGCTAGAGAGTTGAGACCCAATGTTACTGAGGTTTGCTTGCCCTTTTTTCTTAGTCGAGGAATGGACGCCTCGACTCTATTGAATCTCCAATCCATCTCTTGGCCTGTTTTTAATCAGAATATTCTGTCCATCTTGTCTTGATAGTAAGCGAATGTGAGCCGTATTATCCTAGTAGTAGGTCTAAGTAGCAAAGTTTCTGTTTGGACAATTTGTGGTAGCAAAAATGGGCGTCCTTCTCTTCAATTGCTGCTGGTCAAAGATCTATAGTGGAGCGAATTCAAGAAGTTCTCAAAAGAGACATGCCTAGATTTTATTACATCTTTTTTCTAATGATAGTCTCATGATCGCTTCAACCGTTATACATTCGCTCGCCACTTATACCGCCTCCCGACGACGTAGCCGTTCCGTTCATATATGCTGGATCTGGCTTCTATTTCGAGTCTCGGCCCGCTCCTGTACCCGAAAGAGTAGCCCCTAATCAATAATTCCTGTCCCCGTACATATACGAGAAAATAATACAAAGCCATTAATACCAATATGTGATTCGGTTAGTTGGACGCATGCTCCATAAGAGCACCTTATAAGACAACTGAGTCTAATCACACTGTGACATCACTTATATTGATTCATAATCTCGTATTGAGGCGGCGCGTATGTAACTCGTATTGTTATTTGTAGCGACAATATGTCGCTTTATTACATCCCTTGCCCGTTTGTGTGAGGCTGGAATAAGGTGAAAGGAGTAGAGATCGGATGGGGCCTTCACGTATCCTGAATTCCGATACACCCTTAGGGAGGCTTCACTATAGATACTATATGAGGATTATGGGTAGATGCCAACTTAGAGGTAAGGGCCTTGTGTCTATATGGTAAACCGGAGTACAAGACCTGAATAGGTACGTTTTTGTCATCTATCAACGTTCTCTACCTAGGTAGGCAGGGCAAACAATTAGCGAGCGAATTATCCATTGTGATCTCCCTTTATTTTCATCTGGCCTCTTGTACGTCACGTTAAACTCTTGTATATAGGGTCCAATGACACCATGGCCTCGTATATTGGTGTATTAGTTTGAATTTATTCCGATCTGAGTCACTATTGATGGCTTTTCTTTCTGCGTCTTAGCAGACATGAGGCCGGAACTCTTTGTCTAAGCGGCGGGCTATCATGAAAGTATTAGTGTTTAACCTCGTATTAAAGGTACCTAGGCAGGTAGGTATCCTCTGAGCCCCTATCTTATATTCGACTTCTTACTTAAAAGAAATTCATGTATACCTACTTATCTATTATAAAATTCCTAGGCTAAGACTGGATTATGGCGGTGATCAAGTAACTAAATTTGGGTACTATATACTAAGCGTAAGCTAGGAACTATCATGGTCAAAGAAGAGGCACATGAAGGGGCCTGGCGTCACTACCATAAGGCCGACCAAGCTAGAAGGGAAAAGCAACTTTGTTCCGCAAGGAACTATAAACCTAACTAGGGGGAGGACTCCTCCGTACATATGGCAAGGCGCTCTTTGTCCTGTCTCAGGTCCCGTAAGGACAACTCCTGACAGTCACGATCCGGATCCAGCATAGGGGTACGAATGACGTGATTAGTCGAAAAGGCTTGAACAGGTATCTATCGGGAATCACAGTATACACACGATAGACTATTCTTTACCCACGCTGCCTTAATCCTCTGGCATCCCGACCCCTTCGGGTCGAATCCAGACCCCCTGCCACCAGGGATTACTGGCTGTTGACTTTGTAGGGGTGCTTGATAGGAAATAACTAATGTTATATGCTACGATGCCTACACTATGCACTAAGAGGTGGGTAACAGGTGGGTTAAGGGCATGACAGATGTCTTGAGAACCGGAGCGAAGCCTCGTCGCGGCTAAGCCCTGGAGCATTGGACTGAATATTGCTAACAGCCTTCACAATTCTATCACGTGGCAGGACATAAAACCAAGGATAAAGGGTAAGGCTAGCACCGCCAACTGTCACGCTAATATTCAATGCTGAGGTTAGTGGCAGCAAGAAGTTCAGGCTTTGTAAACCAGGTTCCTCGAGAGGTTCCAGACGGTTAGATACACGCTGGTATGCATTTCCTTGCCTAGGGTTCAATACAGTTCAAATACTCAGTGGCCACGTATGATTTGCAAGAATAAAATTCTCCAGGTGGATTCAAGGGATACAAGAGCTCATATGACTGGCGCAGCATATACGGTCATCTACTTTAAGAGTTATAGATAGGTATACAAGCCTTCAAGAGCTGCCGTCTCTATAGATTCAGCACATCATCTCACCTTGCAGTAGTATAACCTACCAGAAAGGCAGGTAGTCATACTCTACAAGTAGCCTTGCTCATTGTTACGCGTAAGAAGCAGATCGAAGAAACCGAAAACTCCATATAAAACTTGAAATACAAACTGTTATTGACCACACTTGACTAATCCCACCCTCCATCCCATTCACCCCTTCGAAGCCATCAAAGCACGTTGTTGATCCTCCATGCAAGGGTTCGGCATGAATAAAGATTTTCACGATAATCAGCTGTACCACCTTCTAGATCAATCAGCTAGGCAAGGAAGGCCGTGGTCGATTACACAACATATCCCGTAATATCGTCGTGTTCACCTACCAACGAATCAAGGCCGCCCTCATATTATCAGAATGTCACCTTTTTTATGCGGGCTGTTTTGACGGAGATGTCAAAACATGACGTATCACCATTGTCGCTGATCATGAGAGGAAGAGAAGCAGAGAGAAATAGAAGTGAGGCGTAATCAATCTTTGACCTACATGATCTTCGGAGTCTCATAGCCTATGTGCTCATGTGTCCGAGTCGAGGAAACGTACATGTCTGCCATGCCTGACATGCGATATAAGAGATATCTTCGGCGATTAATATATTGCTGCTTATTGACTACACGGAATACTCCCCTACTCAGCATATCAGCATTAGGAAGAACCTAGCTTGGAGGTAGGTCGTATACTGACTCTCCATACGTAATGGCTATGAAGAAGCATTGTTTAGTCTGAGAATGGTTAGGACCCTTCCAAGAGCTTGGCTTATATGAACACTGTAAGTCCAACAAGTAGCTTTATGTACAGTAAAGTCAATGAGACTTTATACGTGCCTATTATACTAGATAATCGATTATGCTCCCCACTATTACATTACTTACATTACGGGCAGGTTATTTTTTCGATTTTATTTTTTGGGTGGAACCAACCCTTTCCCCCCTTTCCCGAAAACTTTTTTCTTTCTTTTCCCTATCCCCGTCACTGTCCCCGAGGAGACGACGGAGGTCTCGCGCCAAACTCGATCTCGACTTCCGTCGTCCTCACAATCCCATTGTACGTCATGATCTCCTCCTCGCTCGTCGTCGGGGAGTGGCCCCGTATCTCCGTCCGCCTCTTCATGTCCTTCAGAGCAAACGACGACGTGCCGTAGATATTATCTCCCTTTGAGCTGCCGCCGTACGTCCCCGACTTGTTCCCCGACTTGTTGCCGTTGCCCGCGTCGTTGGCCGCGTACGGGCCTCCGCGGTAGCGGTAGTTCGGGTTCGTGGTCCCGCGCAGCGAGGAGAAGAAGCGGGGAAACCAGACCATGAACAGGGGTCTGAGCGCCGGCCCCGAGGCCGTGATTATGGCCAGGTTGGTTTCGACGGCGGAATAGGTGAACCTGATGTCATACGAATAGTCGTATTTCATAGGGTAGAGGGAAGTCTCTATGATCCATAACATTCGGAGAATGCTCACGACGGTGACACTGTCGCTTACCGTTAGCCTTCCAAGCCCCAATTCGCGTAGTCTACCGGTTGCTACTTACACTGCTCCCAGGAGGAAGACTACCATTATGGCGAACTTCACCCTGGCGGCCATCTTCAAGCCCATGAAAATCCAGAAGGGAAGGGCGAGGACAAGCACATCGGTGAAGATGGTCAAAGCCGCCGTCGTCACGTAGAAGATTCCAGTGTCAATGCACTTTCCCGGTAACGTGGGATCGGTAATGCGCCTCCAGAAGTAGGAGATCGGGGAGCACTGGAAGATCACAGTCACGAATATCCCCACCATCAGCCCGATGTTGAAGAAGTTGAGGGCGTGGATCGAATATCTGATTGCCCGCCTCTGGCCCCCTATCCTTAGAAGAAACGTCAGGACGGAACACTTGACGAGGGCGAGGATCGGGTTGTAGATGATCTGGATGATGTAGTTCCAGTACATCCCGAGGCTGACGTCGGCGCCCATCGGGATATCGTAGACGTGCACTCCCAGGTATGCCGTGCGCATGGCTAATACGCGGACGGGTCAGCCGTTTTCATTCGCCCTCGCTTCCGGATATATGCGGCCCGGTGCTTACCCATGTATGAACATCCTGTCTCGGCGATCGAGAAGGCCTTGGTGCATGTGAGCGTCGTCGATTTGAGCGGGAAGATCCATCCCTTACCATAGCCATGCATACCAGAGCGTCATCTACGGGAAATTGATTAGCTACGGGTCCATGGGGGCCAGATCTGTTTCCCATCGATCTCCTCCCGTCTAGCCACTTACCCCACCCGAACTGCCTACTTCTCACTCTCCCATAGACTCTGAGGGCGACGACTATAAGCGCTATCGCAGGGAAGAAGAACAAAATGAAGAAGCCGCCATGTTGTAGGGGCGAATAGGGGTACTCGTCGGTAATGTCTCCAGAAGGCCTGCCTGGTCCCTCTAGCGACTGTCGTTTCGCTACGCTTGAAATGAACGTATAAAGCGAAGACTCCATCGTCCTATGGGGCTACTCGGTCGCGCAGAAGTTTCGCTAGATTCGTTCGAAGACCAAGTGGCGCCGCTCGCGTTGAACAGCAGCTTTCATCTATATAACAATATAGCCTTGATTGCTTACGCATCATGTATGCAGTGCCCAGGGGCGGCTTGGAAGAGCTCGTACAGCCCATGAAGAGCTTCTGCACAACAAGAGTTTCGAATTCAGCCTCTATTCCTAAATACACCACGTCCCCATTAGGTAAAAAACCATTTATTTCGCCGGCATGGGACAAGATGCGGACGGGATCTTTCTGCAGCCAAGACCTTCTATATAGCTGTCTTGTACTGCTCTGCATAGACTTGGCTATGTCTGTTTATTTCAACGGTATTGCACCTGCAAGGCGGAGCGTTCACGCCTTCGGGCATAACCGACTTGCTGGTCCCCATAGCAAAGTGATGCGAATGTCTCCCTTTCGGCATTGAAATCAGTTGAGTAGACCTTGCACGTAATGTCTCCTAGTCACGAGGGAGGAAAGAGGGGAATATGATGAAGCCAACGTGACAAATCCGTATGTCATGTCTACAGGAGCCAATCCCTTTGCTCCATGTGCATACCCTTGATTCGGCATTACTTGTCTTTGCAACTGAGAACAATAGGGACAGTAAAACTGGTGCCGCCCTCTAAGCCAATTGTTCTGTGCCATCACACCAAAACGGCAACCCATCGAATCACAACCGAGATTCGACTTTTCCTTACGTCGCATAACAAGGGAGAGTGTTGGGTATCGCGGCATTATCGTTGCGAAGATCACAAGGATTGAATGCGGAGGGAGAGCTAGGCACTCGCAGATCTAGAACGCGGCCCGTCTCGAATTGCTGGGACAACCTGGGGTAATGGTCACTCAAAGCATCTGCATCGGAGATCGAAACTTGTATTGGCTTAGCGGCCTTCATTTGATTCGGCAGGCCTTTTATCCAGGCTGCCCGGCGATGCAACCCGCCTGCAAGGGTTCGGGGAGAATTAGGACCACCTTACGTGGACGGCTTTATCGGGACGAAGGCAACGAGGAAAAGTTCGACTGGCATTCTGTCAAGGTCGCTTGCGTACCTGCGGAAATTTGCCCTTGTGAGTGAGAAAATTCGAACTTTACCCTAATGTCGGCGGCTGGTCTCGTTGGGGGCCAATTTCTAACCCTCCAAAGTGATTAATAAGTAGCGTTCAGCTTGCTTATATGAATCGTCTTTCTGCCAACGAGTGAGGCTATGATGAGTAGATGCACTATCTAGACCTGCATTCCTGGTAATCTAAGTCAGCTTTTCCATACCAGCCTAGAGCCTCCGGCGGGTTCTCGGCCACGACGCAGAGTGGCGCCTATTCCCCCAGCTGAATGGATTCCTATGGGGTAAAGGTTTTTCTTGCTGGGGATTCGCTGTTACTGTAGCAGCGTGTAAGCACACACGGCGCCGCTCATGCATGCTAGACGGCCTTAAAACCCACGTGGGCCGGGATCCCTACCGGCTCCGGAAGGGCAGTCGTAAGATAACATGGAGTGCATATAGAATATATACCGGCGGCAACAGGCACTCCCAGTGCCGGTTTTCGAGTGTATATTCTTGCTTTTCTTAAGCTGTTCTATTTCATCTTGTGCGGGCTAGGGCACTTGTAAGGGCAATGTCTTGCCTTAAAAAAGCCGTCGTAGTCACGCTTCTGGCCCGCGTGCTAGGCTTTGCTTGCGGTCAAACACTGACTGTGGGAAACAATACGGTTGGTCAGTTTAAAATTTGAGTAACCAGCGGGAAGTTGTAACTGATTGCTTTCTCAGCGGCGAACGAATCCACAGTTGCCCCCGCTGTAGATCGTGTAGACGCGAAAGAGTCGAATTCAACTGCAGACCTCTTCGAGGGAGAAACACTGCAGTTGACCGAGGCTGTCATAGCCAACCTCACCAGCTTGGAGCTGTCCAATATCACGTTATTCAGCTTCCAGAACGACTCGAGAGCGGCAGAGACAATAGCTAAGCGAGCTATACCTGGAGTGTGCAAGACGTATCCGGATGATCCGTTCTGGCCTTTCCCATCTACCTGGGGACTCTTCAACGTTTTACTCGGTGGTGGTCTGATCCAGACTGTCCCATATGCATCGTCCTGCTATGATTCTTTCGGGGATCATAATGTAAGCAGATGTGATTTCATCACCAACAACTGGATAAATGCATCCATCTATCAGTAGGTTGCCAAAGTGAACCTTAGTGATAACAGCACTAACAACTCTTAATAGCACCGAGGACCCCACATCCATCAATGCTGTGCTATTTCAGGGGTCGACTTGTATGCCACCAACTTTCGTGCCAGGGAAGGGTGGGTGCACAGTCGGCGGCTATCCGGCTTACGCGGTTGCTGTCCGCAATGTAGCGCAGATTCAGCTTGCGATTAACTTTGCCCGGAACCTCAACTTGCGGGTGGTGATCAAGAACACTGGCCATGACTTCAGCGCGAAGTCAGTCGGGATGGGAGCACTGTCGATCTGGACTCACAACATCAAGCAAATCCAGTTCTTCAACGACTACCGCCAAGGCTATTACCGTGGTCCCGCCTTTAAACTAGGCGCTGGCGTCCAGGCCTTCGAGGCATACGAGGCTGCTAGAGAGAACGGAGTCACCATTGTAGGCGGTGAGGGCCGAGTAAGTAATTCGCTCCGTATAAAGGCTGGCGTGTCAACCCTAACTGTGTTCAGACTGTCGGCGTTATGGGAGGATACATTCTCGGTGGCGGTCATTCGCCCCTATCCAGTCTTTATGGGATGGCCGCAGACCAGGTGCTATCCATGGAAGTAGTCTTGGCTGATGGCCGGTTCGTGACTGCAAGCGAAACAAGCCATCCGGACCTATTCTGGGCTTTACGCGGCGGCGGCGGCTCTACTTTTGGCGTGGTTACATCGGTCGTCGTCAAGGCGTACCCGAAGATCAAAGTGACTACCCTGACATACGTCCTAGCAACTGGGCCAACCGTAACGGCCGAGCAGTTCTGGGCCGCTCTACGGGCCTTCTTCGACGGCTTCATCACCTATACTGATGCCGGTAATTACGAGTATTTCCGAATCTCAAAGGTTGGTGAAGGTCACTTCTTCTCCGACATGGGCCCGTGGTTTGCTCCTGGAATGTCCAAGGCTGAGCTCGAAAACCTGGTGGCGCCGTTGTTTGCCAAGTTCAAAGCACTGGGCGTCGAAATTGATCCCGTTTACACCGAATACGACGACTTCTACGACGCTTGGTACGCGAGCTTCCCTGTTGAGCCTTGGGGAAGCAACGCCATCCGTCAAGCGAGCCGTCTATTTCCTAAGTCAAACTGGCAAGACGCTGCGAAGTTGAACGCTACTTTCGATGCCATCAAGAGCGTCGTCGAGGAGGGCGGATACATAGTGGCATTCAATATCGCAGCTGCGCCCAAGACGGGGTTTCCAGATAACGCGGTGAATCCGGCATGGAGAAACACTGTCATGCATGCGATCATGGCAACATTATGGAATGCGACTAATTCCGAGGATGACATCAAGGCCGCTAGCGACAAGCTGACGTTCGACTGGATGCAACGGTGGAGAGATGTGTCACCAGGCGCCGGCTCGTACATGTCGGAAGCTGACTATATCGAGCCGAATTCGACTCAAGCTTTCTTTGGAAGTAAATATCAGCAGCTCTATCGGCTCAAACAGCTTTACGATCCGTTCGGTGTCTTCTATGCCCATACGGCCGTCGGGTCGGAAGATTGGAAGATGTCAGACATGATCTTGGGGAATTTGCCTTCTCAGAACAGCAAATTGTGTAGAATATGAAATGTTAGAATATAGAGAGTGGCAATTCGCTCCGCCTGCGCGCATTGGCCTTTCTTTTCCTGTAGTCTTAGAAATAGATTTATATTTTGTCAACTTAGTTGACTCTCAAGCGTAGTGTAGGTCTATCATCTGGGGGATTCTGGTCACGAGTTCAGCCGCCAATAGTGGGTCTGTGCGCTACGCGGGCGCTACTTTACGATATATACCGCGCTAACACTACTTGTTTTTAACTGGATCAAGGCAAGATGGCCGAGTTGGTTATGGCGTAGGATTAAGGTGTTCAGATCATCTAAATTCCTATGGAGCAATCCGCGTGGGTTCAAGTCCCACTCTTGTCACATAACTTTTTCGTAGTTTCTCCAAGTCCTCCTTTTTTGTAGAACTCATGTACAATTCAGTGGCCCACGTTAGTTCACCGAGGTATCTACGCTTTATTATTTTTGCTCATAACGGGCAGAAGCGCTATTCCCACGAGATCTTGCCCATATACACGATTTACTTGGGTCATGTGTGCCTACCTGCTATACTAATACCATGTGAATGAGCAAACACAGGACAAGCCACAATCTTCACACAAAATAATAGGCCTAGGGATGAGTCGTGCAGAGGTTTCGGTAGCAGACAGCATCTGTTTGAATCTATCTACCCTTATCCCCCATCTTTGATACACAAAGAACGACTACTTAGGTAGGTATTTAGGAAAACACTCCGAGTTGCAGCTCATAGAAATAATCCAAGACCAGCCTTAGTCAGTCGAACCTCTAGCACACATGCCCAAAGCAACCCAAAGCATCCATCAAAAGCAAGCAGAATTCAAGCGCCAAAAAGCAACTCTCATGATTCATTCATTTATTCCCCAAGATCTGTATATCCAAGGGTAGACAGTTTGTTCAGTTATACAGAAATCTTATGCTCAGCGAAGAAAAAGAACCGTGAAGTATATAGCCCCGAAACATCATGTTACCTGTTACAACGAAAAAAAAACGCCCAACCATGCATGCAGTGATATCCCGTAAGGAAGCAAAAAGAAAAAGCAGAAGTACAGCTCTTCCCGGCCTCCCCTTATTCATTACCTCTCCCCTCCCTCCCACCAAATGAAGAAACCCCCCTTTTTATCTAGGCCAGCCCGAGTCCCTCTCCCTAGGTCCATCAGTCCGCTCAATCCACCTCGTCGTCATTGTCGTCGTCATGGTTGTCTTGTTCTTGCGGTCTCGCAAAGCCCCTTGGCGGAGCAGCAGTCTTGCCGTTGCCGTTATTGTTATGATTGTTGAAACTGATATTCCTCGACGGGGCCTTTCTCAACAACCCGCTAGCCCCGCTTCGCGCCCATCCCCCGTTCGTGACCAGATTCAGCGCTTTCGTCTCCGCGTCCTCCTCGTCTTCTTCCTCGCTGCTGCTGCTCTCGTCGTCGAGGTGCTTGCCGTTGCGGTTGAGCGTGCTCATCGGGAGCGCACCGTCCGGCTGGTCGGCGTATAAGTTCGGATCCCGGCCTAGCACGCGATCTGCCTTGGACGGCGTGCGCCGGCCGCCGACATTGCCCGGCTGGTTCTGTATCGTCGTTGGCGACGCCAAGTAGTGCCTTCCGGCGCCGCTGGGGCGTGCGACGGTGGTAGTGACGGGGACGAATGACGGATCTGGGTCTCCCCATCCGGCAGCTCGCTCCCTTTGCCTTTGCTGCTCGCGCTCCCTGGCGATGCGGTCCCGCGCGGCTAGCCACTTCGGACTGGCCTCCCAGTTCCACCCGTCGCCTGTCGTGTTGATGATCGGGAAGAACCAGAGGATGGGGTTGGGACCGAATAGGTGTAACAGATTCCGCTTGGCGCCGAGGTCGAAGGCGTTGGGTAGCTTTTCCGAATCCTGCTCGTCCATGTATTCCTCATATCGCTTCTGTGCACGGTATCGCTCCATGTCCTCGTATGATAGGTGTTGCGGCGCGTCATCGCTATTCCTGGTCGTCCGTACCTCGCCTTCTTCCGGCCTGGTGACACCTGGTAATGCGTTCGCGTGAATATCTAGTAGCTGTTGCCCGTACCGCGGTAGCGGGATGCCTTCCCCATCGTGTTGCGCCCTGAATTGATTCTGTAGCGTCTTCCGTAGAGGGCTGAGGTACCGCGTCTTCTCGAGGCATTCGATCGTAGTCTGGTTCCGGCTCGCGAGCAGGACATGCCAGCCCGTAAACGCACCTACCACCAGTCCAATAATGCCCGAAATAACCGCCAGCATGATAAAATTGACCGGTAGTAAGCTATTCCCATACTGAGTCTGGTCCAGCAGCTCGGCGTAGACCCAAGACCCGGAAACGGCGAAGCAGTAAAAGCAGAAAATCGTAGTGTAGATGAGGAAGAGCAGGAAGGCCTTGTGGTTTCGCAGGCCGATGCAGGTGGCTAGCCAGGGGCAGTGGTGATCCATCTTGAGGACACAGCGGCGGCAGGTGCTGCAGTGGTGGGCGCGGTCGGGTTTGCGCGCCTGGCACTTCTTACAGAAGCGTAGCTCGCCATTCGACTTGACGGTGAAGGAGGTGGCCTGCGGCGGCGCGACGGTGGGGAGGCTCGAGTAGCCCGAGGAGCTGGTCGTGCTGCCGGGGTTTGTGAAGACGGCGGTGGTGTAGCACCAGTTGAGCATGAGGTAGAGTAGGACGCCGCCGATGGAGGTCTTGGTACCTGGATTAATTTGTCAGCCTTAGCTTCTTGGCTCATACTTTTAGATTCTCGAGATACAAGCTACAGCTCATCGCATAGCTCGCCGGGAATAAAGCAAAGGAATAGAAACACGAACCTATCCAAGCCGGCTTCGGCGTTGCGCTGGACCCTATACTGACAACAACCCATACGGCCCATGTGGTGATGCTGTACACGAAAGCCAGGGGGAAGTAGGTGAGGCAGTTGCAGCAATAGCGCTCCATCCTCCTGGCCCATCTCGCCATATTCGGTGGTGATCGCAACGTCGGCGATGGGATCCTATCCATGAGGAGGCAGCGGCAGCAATAGCAGAGACATGCAAGATGTACTATGTATTATGTATTTGGATGTAACGAGGGGAACTGACAATTTCGAATTTTTGTCAAGCAAGAAAAATAGAGCAAAAGACATTTACATGATGAAACAGATCTTCAACGACTGTGCTGCTTGTGTGTTGGGCCTAGAGATCCCCTGACGAATAATCCCAGTGCCTGGATTCCCGATTCCCGATTTCTGTTCTGAGCTGACGTGACAAAGCGACAAGGGGGCCCGTTGGCGCTAGACTTGGCACTGTGGCGCTGACCCGGACAGAAAGACGTCAGACTAAATGGCCCATGTGCAAGTAGCACGGTGATATACTATGCTATTCCACGTACTGTATATACAGTACTATACGCACATGGGCCACTTAGTCTGACGTCTTTCTGCCCGGATTACTCGCTCTTACGTAACGTCCTTTGACATGCATCGAATTAAGAAAAGCAGTATAATCAATATGCATATAAAGGTTTATTAAACAAACCGGCTCATATCAGCATATTCATCATGCATCTCACCTTCACTCAGATATCAACTGCGTATCTATATGAGATATTCATTCATCCATTGAACCAGAATCCTACCTACTTATCCCTATGTATTACTTACTGTTATACGTACTCCCCAACTCTCCCCACCGAACATTACTAAAAGTAACACTAGTATCCGGCCGAGTCCTCCGGATAACCTCAGGGTCCCCCTCCTGATAAGTACAAGGCCCCGCCTCGCCCGCGTCCAGCCAGTTCATGAACTGCCGATCATCGTTCCAGATGCTGAACGCGAGCACCATGCCGCGGTCCAGCGCGCGCCCCGTCGTCGCCAGCCCGCCGAGGTCGTCGAACAGCGCGGCGCCGGCCTGGCAGTGCGACATGCGCAGCGAGTCGCCCGGCGGCATGTACGGGTCCGCCACCGCCGCGTTCGCGATCACCGCCCCGTCCTGCACGTACAGCCGCCGCACCTCGTTCAGCGCCCCGAAGCTGATCGGGCTGGGGTTGTCCGACGTCAGGAACTGCGTCACCACCGTGAACGGCCGCGTCGTGTCCACCGCGAACTTGGTCGCGTTCGAGCCCGCCGCCGACGACGGCTGCGTGTTGGGCCCGTAGAACGTCTGGTTCCCTAGCTTCCATGTGTTGTATGCGCAGCCCGACTTCTCGCACACGCCGAGGCTGCCGCACTCGTCGCCCTTGCATTGGTAGACCCCAGGTTGTGCGCATACGTGCGCCGTGAAGGTAGAGGCTAGGGAGTTGGCTTCCCAGAGGTCCATCTCGTTGCAGCAGGCTCCCTTGGAGTCGATATTGGCCTAGAATTCGCCGCGTCAGCTTCTACACCATGTACTCCGAGGTGGGAAGAAGGTAAGCCATCAACTTAAAGCAGACTGAACTCACCACCCCATCAATAAACGGCAGCACCGGGCACTGGGCATCGCAGTACCCCGTACCATACTTCGCGCCCGCGGGATTTAGAGCGCTCCGCGCTCCCGTCTTGTTCATCTCAGCCAGGTACAGCGCGCCGTTCATCCCGCAGACCAGCTTCGAGACGTCGACGTCGAAGCTCAGCTCCCCCTTCTTCACGAACAGGACCTCGTAGTCCTCGCCCTGCGCGTCGAGCAGGTACACGCGCGGGCTGACGGCCGTCACGTTGCCGTCTAGCTCGCGGTACATGTTCAACGTAAGCGCGCTGCCGTTAGCGCGCACGCCACTGCCTTCGTAGTCCGCGCCGTCGAAGACGCAGTTCCGCGCGCACGACTCGTGGTCCGGGCACAGCTCCTTGCTGAACTGGCCCCTGTACCCGCCGCAGCTGCCGGTCCCGTTGCTCTGCCGCAGGTTGTGGAAGCTGGCGTCCAGCACGAGCGACGTGTTCTGCTTGACGCAGCCGTCCTTGACCGTGCACTTCTCCGTCGTGAGCCTGGGGTGCGTCTCCGCGTCGCCGATGCCCTGCGCCGCCGCCTGGCTGGCGAGGAGCCACGCGGCTGCTACCGCTACGCGCAGATGCATGATCGCCAAGAAGGGCCGAGAAGGAAGACTGGATAGCTAGGCAGTCGGTAGGTGAATCGGAGCTGAAGTTCAGCTAGAGGGTTATAAGGTAAGACATAAGAGCCTCGATCCGCAACGCCGGACCCCTCTCCAGCATTATCCATGACATGGTTTTGGTAATAAGGGCCCTGTCCATGGGCGATCGCGCATCTGCCGGGCCTCTTCTCAGCAATGTCGATCCCCAGCCGACTAGGCAATTTATGAGTATGCAGGGTTTGATGCCACACCAATACCCATCGTGACAGTATATTGCCCCCGTCTAGATTTGGAGAAGGCGGAGAATCCAGCCGTCACATGATAGGGCTCAGGGGTGGAATGCTCTTCAGCCAGAGTGTATGGCAGCTCGTAGAACGGCTTTCGAATTTGCTGGATCCTCTAACGTTACGCTTGAGTGGTCCAGAGTGATGAGCTGCCGAGAAATCATTCGTTATGGCGTACCTATGTTCCAGACTGGGGGTGATCCATGGAGGCCGGAGAAACGCGAATGCAACATTAGCTCTGCACCCAGAACCCGGGCGGCTGAATTGTCTGGAGTAATCTCTGGCCAATTCAATTACGATTCATGCATGGATAAAATACCCTGCCATGATAGAATACAGTTATCTCCTTGATATCTTATTGGTTTTAAGGCTTATTTCTAGTCACAGGATGCTGTGTCGTGGTGTTACCCTTGGCAGGCAGATTTTAAACATCTATCTTGAATACGTTGATGCGCATTAGGGGGGTAAATGACGTAAAACTGCACCGAGTCTATTTGTAAAGCATCACATACTATCTTTCGTACCTATTAAGGCACTGCGTTATATTCTGAGCACAAGTTATTTATGGCAGCGAAGATATCAGAGCAAATCCAGCGCGCAAAATCCGCAGGAAATATGATCATCATGTTCTCGACGCTCGACCCTGTCCACCGATACGATCAGTGAGCTAAGAGGATAGAGAACCCTTCTTTTCGGGAAATCAACGAGGCAGCTACCCGTCAGAAACAGCTCCTCAAGGAATAACACCTTGTCTTCGGCTTTGTTGCCCTTCTTCCTAACTCAGAGAACAAGCCTGTTGAGGGAGTATGAAACCTCGCTCATGATGATAGATCCATCTCTAGCAACGGAACGATTTGTCTGGTTACTTCCTGTCCGTGGTATCCACTCCTCTACCAAGGATAGTTGTCGGTTTTCTCCGGGCCGGGCAGACGGCTATTCCTTTCTTCTTGCTTGGCCTTGAGCCATTCTTCTGAGCCCACCACCGCTGTAGGCTTCGACAGTCGTTTTGAGTCGGCCCAGCTCTCATCGATCTTCAGTTTCGGGTTGTTGGCAAGCTTGTCCAACTTGTCAATATCCAGGGCACCGTTAGTAATGGCGTTCAAGGCGAGTCCATAGACACTTTCGTTCTCTCGAAGGCGGCACTTAGTTGAGCTGACGGTTTCAACGTGCTGGACCCACGAAGCGGCTGTCGTAAATTTGCTTGTGCATCCTGGACATGTGAACTCTCTGCCGGAGTGTGCTGGGGACTTCAGATGCCCTACGAGTCCCTTTGAATTTTTGAATTTCGAACCGTGAGGATGTTAGCCTCTCTGACTTGATAAACTGATAAATGGGTTGACTACTCACTTGCAATTCTTGTGGGGACATTTGAAAGTCTCCAAGATAGGGTCCTTGAACAGAGAGACGTTGAATTCTGGGTGGTTCGGATCAGTAATTCGTTCTCCCGTGGGTCTGCTCGACAGGGCAGGCCGTCGCATCTCTTCCAATAGAGAAGGAGGAGGGCGCACAACTTGGGATTTCTCCTTCTCCGGAAACAGATTCTTTTTCTGGGCCCAAGCGTTTTTTGGGCGCTGCTCAAGGTTGTCGGCGGTCTCCCCCGTCAGGAGGTCTTGTTCTTTTGGCCCTCCACGATAGAACTCCTGCTTCGCAGTCCTTGGGAATTCCTCCGGATGTTGCTCTACATCGAAAGTCTCCTTCTTTTTCCACTCCTCGCCCCAAGCATCCTTGATGTGGGATTGACCGGTGTAGACGTCGGTCGAGATATTAACGCTACGCAAACTTTCGGTGATGGTATTCATGATCTGAGGGATGCCTTCCGCTAAGTCCGAAGGAAAGATCGTAGAGCACTCGCCAGTCTCCACATGCTGGATCCATCCTCCGGCACTTGCGAAATTCTTGTTGCATCCGGGACAGTCAAGATCCTGTCTTGCTCTGTGGTCCTATGTTAGGTAATATCAAGGTAAGTCTTGTTTCCAAGAAAGTAGGCCTGTGGGGGCGAGTAACATTACCTCATGTCGATGAGACAGCAGAGCCTCGATTGTGTAAAAAGACAGGTCACAGAACGCGCAAGGTAGATGGCCTGCGTTTTGTTGATGTTGGTACAGAGCTTGTCGGTTTGGGTAGGCTACTTGGCATCTGGGGCACCGCGGCAAAGGAGGAGTGTAAGAAGCGTGCGATCGGGACGCCCCTGATCGAGAAGGTCCTGATCGGGAAGACATTGATCTAGACAGGACTAGTCCCTGGTACAGGAATGGAGGGCGTAATGTAAAGTGTGGATGGACAAGAGGGCTGGATCCTTGGTAGGAGGATTGACTGGGTAGAAGACGTACGAAAGAGTTGCGAGAAAGGTGAGAGCTAGGTGCAGATAGTTCTCATGGAATCTGTCTTCAGACTTTTCTTTGAAGAAGTCAGGGACACGAAGTCCCCTGCGAGGGTAAGTTGCTGCCAGGGAGAGAACACCCTATCAAAGTTCCAAGGTGTTCGAAGCGGAACAGCGACGCCAGTGATTAGGGATATTGAGGGTCAGGGTGACGGACGAAAATATGATGGGACAGGGACAACTACGACGCAAGATGTAACCTGCTTCTTGGATGAAGACGAGAGAAATAAGACTTCTTATGAGATATACCCAGAGAGAGGGAAGGAAGTTGGAACAACCGGACAGAATGGAAGAAATTTGGGTGGTTGCTACCTAGGTGGTCTGATACAGGCAAGTAACAAACTTGCTCAAGTGTATCTGGCCTGCCTTCTAAAGCAAGAGGTCGCTGCCCGGTATCTGAATGGAGCTATTGGATGTATTGCCTAGAGTGGTATCAAGATAGCAGGGTCCACGCAGGTCCACTGGGGGAAAAGGGAGATGTCTAAAGTAGGATCGACCCAGCCACTTCCAGATTGCAGTTACTTTTGACTTACTGCCAACTCGCACACTAGGTAGAGAGATGGAAGTGGTAGGGATCATGGATGCTAAAACAGCTCACTCCTACCCCAAGTGCTTAGCGGATGGTCTGGTGAGGAAGGTTCAATGTGGGTTGTCTGGGTTATTTCGTACTGATAGGAAGTAGCGAGATGGAAGCCAGATCAAATTTCTCAATAAGCTTGAGGCGAATGAACTGAATGCATATAGATACATGTATATGTAGGCCCAGTGCTAGGACGATACCGCGGACAGATCGGCATCCATGATGCATTATGCCTCCAATGAATGGGCAAGATGTGTGTTGAAGAGTCATGTCCGCCATAAGTTCAACGATGAGTGATGAGAAGCAAACCAGAAAACATTCTACTTGAGTGTGATATCTTCGTGTAGAAGCGCTGTATTTCTGAGTATGAAGCCTTGCAAGCACGTTTTATAAGCACTCCGGTCGTCGTTTGCCTTGTGTTGAGTAGTATTTTCATATATTTCTTGCCGTAGTAAAACACAACTGGTTCTAGAAGACGCAGCCGGATTTACAGAAACCAGCAGATACAAGTCATCATCCAGTGATTGTCCAGGATCTGTCAGAGGAGCGCCTGAGGTAGAGTTCTGGAATTGAGTCTCAACAAGATTCGAGGGGGTTACATTTGTATAGCCACGTGACTCAAAGTGAACAGATATCACGTGGCATTGTTGGGCTGCCAGCTTTGAAACTGCTTACGTAGTGGTAATCTTATCGGAAGCGTGTCATCGTTCCTTTGTACCATATCCCATATCACCATATCACATCAATTCATGAATCCTTTAATGCATCAAGACAACCTGGCCTCGTCCACCTAAAGCCCGAAGAATCTCATAGCACAAGCGAACCACCTACACTAGGTAGATATTGACCATTCAAAGCCCGTTATCACCATAACTTGTACTCAATAACCGTCACTTCCCTTCGTCCCGCGATGACCTACAGCTCTCGATAACTACCCCCACCAACCCAAGACATATCGTGAACACGCCGTCTAGCCAACATGGCCACCCCAAAGTTCAACTCCAAGTCGCCTACGATCAGGCGTATACGTACGAATTCCCTCCCTCGCTCCCTCTGCCACCCACAATCCCGTCTAACATCCAACTAACGTTTCTACACAGTCAAGGAAGCAGCCGAGCTCTCCACATCCCCTAGTCCAGACTACACGGCCTCGCCGCTCGAGTCCGACCTGTTCGAATGGCACTTCACGCTGCGCGGCCCCCCCAACTCTGTCTACGCTGAGGGCATCTACCACGGGCGCATTGTGCTGCCGCCGACTTACCCGCTGCGCCCACCGTCATTCCGCTTCACGACGCCCTCCGGCCGCTTCGAGGCCAACCGCGAGATCTGCCTCAGCATCTCGGGCCACCACGAGGAGACATGGCAGCCGGCGTGGGGGGTGCGCACCGCGCTGGTCGCGCTGCGATCCTTCATGGAGACCAACGCGCGCGGGCAGCTGGGCGGGCTCGACACCAGTGACGCCGTGCGCCGCAAGCTCGCCGCCGAGAGTAAGAGCTGGAAGTGCGCGGTGTGTGCCAAGACTAACGAGGAGATTATCGCGGAGTGCGAGGAGAGGTGCAAGGAACACGATGCCGCGAACGATGGGAAGAGGAAGGAGGTCGAGGTCCCGGCTGAGCTGAAGATGGGCTTCCGCGACGAGATGGAGAAGCCGAAGGCTGGTGATGGTGGTAGCGACGACGCAGAGAGTGCAGAGCTAGCTGAGAGTTTTGTGCAGACTGCGCCTGAGAGGGAGATTGAGCCGCCTTTAACAAGATCAGCAGCGCAGCCACCTGCTAGACCTGCGCAAGGGGTCCCGTCGCCGACAGGAAGAGTGCTGTTGTCGGATCCGGTTGGGCAGGCTACATCGACGCCATCTCAGAGACCGGTGGACCCGCATGCAGGAGTCCCAGCCTGGGTCGACTACGCCATCGTATCGCTGGTGATCATGCTGATCGCCATGCTCTTGAAGATTCTGGTTGGACGTTAAGCGTGGTTCCGACAGCAAGCAAGCATCATCGGGAATAGGCGTTAGGGACAGGCAGGGTAAAGGCGTTGCAATGTTACTACTTGACACCGGATAGCGATACCAAGAACTGAATTAGACCTCATTATTTTCCCGGGATTCTAAGAACATCTGCGACCAGTTTAAACATCTATGCTTGTCCCCAAGCTGAGTCAGAGTGGCATCTTACTCCTGAAGTGTTTCGATGCGGCAGCAGCGCTAACTAATTATTCATGTGTAGAATCCCCCAACCCATGACTAAAGACGCGAAGGGCATTGATGAGTCGGCTGGCCCGCCCTAGGGATCGATTATACTACTCATCGCTTGAACACTGTCATGTCCAACAATTGACTCTATCTCAATCCTATTCCTATTGCTCAACGAAGACGTCAACAAAGCTTGCCTACGAACAACAAACAATATCTCTATTTTATTTTTTATTTTTATTCTTTAAAAAAAGGAAAAAAGGACCTGTATGCTCCCTCCCTCCGAATTCTAGAAAGAAGGAAACGCAAAAAACGAATGGCGCCAGACGGGATCGAACCGCCGTTTGCACGGAATATGTTCCGGAGCACGCAAGCGCGCCCAAACCACAACGTACTGTCCTACCACTAGACGATAGCACCCTTTAACCAAGCCCCGGACGAAAATTTTCACTCCCAGCAAGCAATATGAGGTAGGCATCAATCAAAGTCACCTTCGTTGCCGGCCCAGGTGTTAGTTAGGTCTACGGCCCTAGTATAGAAAGTCGTTGCGATGGGGCCGACCCGCTTGGAGCGAGGCTATCGTGAGGCGGAAGCGTATGGAAGTACGTAATAGTAACAACGCGATACTGCTTTCATTAGGTATGCGACGCTTGTGAAGGGGAATGCGAATGCCCGTTGAGGTGGAATAGGGAAGGGTTCGCACAATCTGGACGAGAGATCCCTCCGTGGATCCTTGTTGGCTTGGTTTGATGGTCTAGTGGTATGATTCTCGCTTAGGGAAAACCTATGTCACAGTATGCGAGAGGTCCCGGGTTCAATCCCCGGTCAAACCCCATCTTTTTGCCCACTTGGTACTGTGTTCTAAGACTTAGGTTAGAAGACTCGATAGCGAAGTGGGAGATGAAGTAGTGATAGGAAGCTTCTTGGTACAACACTGTGGGAGATCAATTCGCTCCGGTGTATCCATGTTGAGTATCATTAGAAGAGCAGTTTGTAAAATCAAATTGTCGATTCATCCATTGTAGGTCAATATTATTTTATACGCACCTAACTTAGGCAGCTCAAATGAGCTGAGAAGTGCTTCGCAGCTACATATACGGGATATCTCTTGTCCTGTCAAACGCCTTGCCAATGCTATATGCTGCATCATAGGTACACACCACGCCATTCCATGCAATGTATTACTGTTAGTACAGATTACGCCTGCGCGCCTATTCCCTGATCCTGAGGCACAACCTTCCCTCGCTGGTCCACGACTAGTTTCCCGACCACAAGCCACCACCACTCACCCACCGTCGCGCTCTGTTGCGACTCGAGGCGCTGGAGGATTCCAAGACCATCGACCCAGTCCATGATCAACTTGGCCTCAAAAGGTTCGACAAACGGCTTCATTAGCACGCTTGCCGTCTGGGGGGTCAGAGGGCCTTTGGTCGCAAGCCCCAGCATCGTTATGCTTAGATACGTGATCCATCGTTGCTCATCGAGATTTCCGAATAGATCAACCCAGATCGGTATCTCGTCTCGAGGTCCTTGCTGGGGCGGCTCCATGCGTAGGGCTTCCTCAAGGAGTGGTAGGTCTCTGTCGAATACATACGTTTCCGTAGGCGACAACCTCAGATCGAAATGGTAATAAGATTTAGGGAACGTCCTGCCGTCGTAGTTGCCAGGCTCGAAGCCGAAAGGAATGTTTGGGATTTCGACGGCCTCCACGCGGATGCGGCCGTGAGCCTGGAGATTAATGATCGCTATGATTGTGCCGTCATTCGTAACATACGGTAGAACAAAATCCTTTCCTCTGCGGAAAGTCTGATCTAGCAGAGATTTGAAATTGGCAGCTTGTGCGAATTTCTCAACCGTGGGAGCCTTCTCGAGGTGCTTCGCAAACACGCCATGTAGTCTCAACGCTTGGCCGAGTATCTTCCCTCTGCTTCTCGCCGCTACCCTTTCTGACGTAAGCCGGTCAACAACCTTCTTGAGCAGTTTATTGGTTTCGGACTCATTCCTGCCACTTAGTTTCAGGAACTTCAGGCGGATTTCCTCGGGCATATTGGCACCCTTTATTGGGGTAACGCATAAGGAGCGGACCCACGACCTTGCGCGACTTATAAGTTCTTCTTCAGCCGTGACGCTGCGACTAAGAGGCAGTGAAATGGGCTCGCTAGACGTTGCTTCGACTCGAGAAATGGTGGATGCTATGGGTTGAGACCATGTCTCCCTCCAATCCGGAGCCTCGTTAATCTGGTCTTCAAGTGAATACGCTTTTTCTAGGGCTTGGCGAGATTCAGGGAGGTGCACATTCTCGTGAGTTTCAAGTTTAGTAGCCCAAATGATTAGAGATTTCCAATCATACGAGTCCAGGTTGTCGTAATCAATAGGCGCAATATCTCCCTTCTCATAAGCCTCTAGAAATACTGACTGAAACTTCTTCGTCAGAGCATCGATATATGTTTTGCGTTCCTTTTTAACTCTGGGCCAGAATTTCTTCAAAGCCGAATAAGAAAATTTAGGGAAAGTCTTCAGAAGTAAACCGAGGTCTACCTTCTTGTCTATACCTCCCAAGAGGATTTTGAAGACTACAAACGCAGCAATGAGTTCCGTTTCACCGCTGAGGCCAAGCTTGTCCTCGTCCGGACTCGGTTTGTTCACACGGCCTCGGTGTTGGATGAGTATCGGGTTTAATGATCGTGTCGTATATTGGATTTCCACCTTAGATCCTGGAGCTGGTTGAACCTTCTTTAGGGACTTCGTCACCTTGGGTTCGGGTTGCGCTTTGGTTTTCGGCTCCGCTCTTGGCCTGCCTCTACCACGATGCACGACGTCCGGTAGACCAGCGTTGTCATCGTCAGGTGATGCGTTCTTAATCTCATCCGGTATATTCTTCGCGGTGTATTGGTTTCTGACCGGCCATTCAAGGGCGATAGGGTACATGTTCGCTCTTGAAATGTCGGGAGCGAGAGAAATGAATCTGTAATGAGGCGCGATTGATCCGTGCAACAGAATTTGAGATCCTTCGGGTGACCGCTCCCACTTTTCGATGGAATCGACTTCTCGTAAGAACTTTCCATACTTTGGATCTGCCCAGGAGTTGAACTGGAATTTGCCTTTGCAGGCCCTAACGATCTCTTCAGCATTCTGGGGCAAATTCTCTCGTTGAAACCATTTGGCGTCTGGCATGGTCCCATCCAAAACGAAGCTGGAGTCAACTTCAAAGGAACTGGTTGATAACAGAGGCCAACTGCCTCTTCCCACGCTTTGAATTGCTTTGGTTTCTGCAAATCTTATGCCCAGTGAGTCGAATGGGCCGTTCGAGTCATCATCCACGGGTGTGCCGTGCTGCGTGTCGACTATAACCACATCATCGTCCTCATCCTCGGACACTGAATCGTCGGGCACGAACGACGTAGAAACTGACGGTTTGACGAATCGATCCACTATTGTGCTTCTGTCTGGATTTTCCGCGGTCGCCGCAATCAACTTGCTATTGAATCCTTCATTCTCGGTACTCCGAGAACTACGATCTCTTGGAAGTGGC
The DNA here is from genome assembly GCA_022578575.1 of Hypoxylon sp. FL0543. Taxonomy (NCBI): domain Eukaryota; kingdom Fungi; phylum Ascomycota; class Sordariomycetes; order Xylariales; family Hypoxylaceae; genus Hypoxylon; species Hypoxylon sp. FL0543. Next base: position 254,626 of record MU394012.1, on the reverse strand, counting down.
TTGTATGTCTTCACGTGGTTCTCTTTCGAATCCCCAAGAGGTATTTCCGGCTTAGCTTTGGAGCCTGGCCGCATTGAAGCCGAAGCGTTTTCGCGAGAAGCGCCCAGCGAAGACAAGATAGTATCGATGTTTGGCTGGAGAGAGCTGACTGCTTGGGGTGAGGCTGACCATGCCCCGGTTGTAAAATCTTGAAGGCAGGCAATTTCCTGGCTCCATTTCTCGCTGAACTTTTGTTTTCGGTTCCAAATATACTTTGCGACCTTCCCAGTATCCCAATATTCGCGAGGTTCGCGTCGTTTCCGCAGTTTGGGGGGGCTTGGAGGCTTGTCAATGTTACGGGAGTCAGCGCGGACCCTCTTGGTAGGTGGCGAATCGGCCAGATCGTCGTCTTCTACAAATCGTTTCGAGCCGGTTGCATAGGTAGGGATGCCCCCCATTACATGATCCGGGTACTGTAGAACTTCGATATCTTCAGTTACATTCGACTTCCCAGCATGCCCGAGGGCTTCGCTGGGTCGCTGGGTATCTCTATATCTCGGTGGAACTGCGTTAAAGAGCTCGCCCTCTTCCTGCGGCAGCGAGAATGCATCTGGGATGTACGGCTCTGGGAACATCTCCCTCATCTTTTCCTTGACGATAACCACTCTAGGATCAGTGGCTAAACTCGCCGCACCGGCATCCCCTGTCTTGTTCCTGACAAGCACGCAACATTCCTGAAGCTTGCTGCTATCATCAAGGAAGCAGAAGTGTATCTGCTGCAAGGCTCTTGCTTTCTCCATTCGGTTCACTACGTTCTGGCAAACTTTCCAGTCTGGAGGTTCTATGTCCTGATGTGATTTAAGCCACTGTGAAACGATAGCCAAGTATAAAGACCTTTGGCCAGGGAATACACCGCCATTTTTATCAAGCAGATGCTCGATAATAAGAGCAGTACGTTCCCTACGCACTGCGCCAATAGTGGGCGCCGACCTGCGAGGTTTCTTAGGCGTTGGCACCTGAGCTAGCTGCACTGTTGCCTTGCTTGGTCCATGGTTAACTGTCTTGGAGATCTGGAGATTTCCCACGGTACTTGCGGTACGATAATCGGCGGCGGTAGATATACTGGACGTTCCTGGGGTATCTATGTTTGTAGACATTGTTGGCTCAAGCGATGAGGGCCGTAAATTGAAACTGGACATTGCTGATGCGCCATTTACGTCTCCCGTCTGCTTTGAATTGAACCGGTGAAATCCGGATTGAATACTACGTCTGTCCTCAGTTCTGGTATCTATACTCCGAGTGGGGATCGTCTGATGCATCTCCAGTATAGTGGCCATACGTCCCCCCTTTCCCATCCCTGAATCAGGAATTGCGTCTTGTTCACGGCCCCTATCTGGCGTTCCGTTTTCCATCCGTGGTAGCGCTTGACTTGCTTGACGTATCGGTGTAGTGGGCCTATAAAAGTTTGGCGGTGCTACTTGGCTATTCTCTCGTCGTCGACGGTTAATGACATCATAAGCTTCGACGTCCTGCAATATTAGAGACCTTCGGATAGAGCTAGGGCCGGACGATTCCTCTGAATCTCGGTCGCGGACGGGTGTTTCACTGGGACGAATGCGTTTCGATGGTAGGAGGGGGTGGCGGTCCACAGTATCAGACTTCTGTTGGGACGGAGTCCGATTCAAGTCTAAAAGTATTTGTGCGTCGGGGGCCTGGTCCTGGTTCTGGTTCTGAGCCTCTTGTATCTTCGACGACTCGGTCCTAGGCATAGTCTTTGGCTTAGGAGGCTGCTTAAGAACCCTAGGGGGTTTGGGAGGAGGTAGCGGAGGGGCGACATAATCTGGATTGCAAGAAGACCGGGACTTAGAGAGATGATATTCCAACCCGTTTGGGTTCTTCCAGCTGTTGCCGCACTTATCACACCGGTAAACCGATTTTCCACCGCGTCTCCCTCGTTTCTGTTTAGGCTCTGCAGTAGACACCTCTGCGGATATGGGAGTACGATCTTCTAATGTGGATGGTGATGGGCTTTGTCCTAAACTTGCAGCAGGGGGGAAAGGCTCCCTGAAGTTCGTCGGATGCCTACTCCTCATACGTTCAAGACAAGACTGGTCTTTGAGTGAATCAAACCTGAATGTGAGAACAAGTGACTTCTTCCGGCGACCCTTCTTCCCAGGTGGGTCCAGCATGTTGTTTGGCTCACGATAAATGCCAGGTGGTCTAGGAGGAGGTGGTGCGGCCGGCGGAGAAGGAACTGGCAGTTCTTGAGTATGAGGTAGTTGCGGATCCATAACAGAGTTAACCGCGGAATCGTTCTCGCATGATGGCACTCTTTGATGTCTCGTAGGTTCTAAATCTTCTTGGGCGTTCGCTGATGAATGCTTTTCGATTCTAGCTTTCTTAGGAGGCCGCCCTAATTTCATTCTGGGTGTGTCATCCGTCGGCCCACCATTCGAACCCCTTTTCCGCTTCCCAAGTCCTTTAGCTACCGGGACTTGTAGAACACTTTGGAGTTGAGAGGGGGAAGAAGATGACGGTGTCAAGGCGAATTGGGATAGTAGGGGCTTTGAGAATGTGTAGTTGCTCCCTGACAGGACCGTATTCTGTTGTGATTCTTTTCCATTAAAAGATTGTGCAGCCAAAGTAGTCTCGTGACCATCGGCTTTGTCCTCCGTTTGATGTTCTATAGAAGGGCTATTGGTTTCGTCATTTGCAAAGAATTGGTAGGTCATCGTCTTTCCAATACGGTTAAGCTGAGACGTAACCTCAAAACGTTTGAGGTGAGGAGGTTGCGAATGAGGCAACGACAAAGTCCCAGTAAGCGCGGCAACATATTTGCGGTGCATCTGGCCCAACGTAAGTCGGCAGATTTCGGCATTCGAGGATCCCTTCGGACCCGCTCTCTTAATGATTTCGTATGTCGTGTTAACCATGGGTTTATATGGAGTCCACAACGACGGTGTTAACTCTTCTTGTTCCGACGGCTCGGAATTGCTTCTGATCTTCTGTTTTGCCTGACTATGAGGACTGGCACGGACTTCGTTACTGAATCTAGCTCGAGACGCTTGTCCTCGTTTTCCTAGTCGCGCAGAAGGGACTTTGATGTGAGCAGTTGGTGTGGTCCGAAAGACTCTCCACTCCTCAGCCGTGGGTTCTCTTATGAATTTGATGCAATCCTTGAAAAGTCTTTGGCCGTTTGCGAATCTAGCGGCGACGAATGTGGCCGCTCCAATACTGGTGAACCATCGTGATGTCTTGGCCACTGCTCTCATTTGAGGCACGCGTTGGGCATCCAATTTGATGCGCATGTCGCTATATCGCATAAGTCCCCACGCCTTGAGTACGGCGTTGAAAGCTTGCGCAATGGCTATATAGTCGATCTTCTCGCCATTCCAGTAAGAACTAAACGGCACAGGAGCAAGATCTTTGGTCAGCGTCTCCTTGGATAGATCGACTTTGTCAAAATTGAGCCCGTCGCGACCCTGCTTCGCACTATCGGCAAACTTCGCAAGCCATAATTTGCTAGAGCGACAGCCGCGAAGGATAATCGGCTGTTTGATGATATACCCCTTTTTTGCTAGAGAGTCGGTGCGGTTTGGAAGAGACCGCTTATCTTGGCCAGTCAATCGAACTAGATCCCCTTGCAGGATCCCTTTTTCCTTCGTGGATGCAATGTCAACGAGTGCTTTCCATTCAAACAATGGAACCCGCTTCAAGTCCGGGCCGTGTCCAGTAAGCGTCTTCCACTGACGCTCTTCAGATACATGAAGGCGAGGTCTGAACTTTCGCGTGGCTCCTTCTAGCTCTCGTGTGCCTCTCGCAGGACGCTGATGCTCAGTCGATGAAGTGGCGATCTGACTCTTTGGTGTCTTGGTATCTTCCGCGGAGGGCAAGTCGTCTTCCTCTTCTGGAAGCTCCAAGATCTCATCGAGTGAGAGATGATTGAACCGTCTGTTGATACCTACAGAGACATCCGGCCTCGCTACGAGCCATGTCCAGACTTTTGATGCCAAGGAATGGCTGTAGTCGCTAGTGGTATATTGACTGTGGGATTCAGCACTAGACACAGTAGAGCTACTATTGGCGTTGTCCAGCTTGCCTCCCTCGGCACATTGCTCTCCAGCACCGTCGTTCAACTCAGTTTGCGCATCAGTGTAGAAAGATTCGATTGCTTTCAATAGTGCAGAGACGGAGCATCCTAGTGAACAAATAAGTCAGCTTTGGTTCGCTTTCATGCATCAGTGGAACATCTCGCGATGAAAAGCGTGGTCGGAATCATGTGTGCTTAGTGGACTTCAACTCACCTCGAACACCAGAGAAGGCGATCTCGATTAAGAGCGACTCGATCAGCTCATCGAGGCCTATGTCCATATTGGCCGTTGGTGTTGAGGCATAGGGAAAGAAAAGAAAAAAAATGATGACAAAAAGTTTAGACGCTAAAAGAATCGAACCAGTGTGCTGCAGGGATCTAAATTGCAAACGCGCACGAGAGGTTCTAGATTGGAGATCGGAGGCGGGATTGGAACTGAGGGGATTTGAGGAAAGACTGGTCGAGTTCGATTGTGGGGTGCTGCAAGCGGGGTGGCTCTGTTTGGCTGCAAGACTGGTGGGGTCGAAGACTACTCGTAGAGTACATAGCGGTTAGTCAGCCGACGAGTTTTTGGTGGCTAATTATCGGTTAAATTACCTAAGTACAGGGTTCAGTAACTTGCCTTCGTCGCGCCTTGCCCCCCCGTAGCCACCTCTTCAGCTTATCACCGAACAGGACAGGCAATGATAATAAAGAGCAATTCCTTTTGAGATAACTATCTCAATCATACCATTCTTCTCGTATGCTATAGGTGTGCCACATACCTTCTAATTTGCCGATCCAATTCACACGAAGCGTTTGTCAAAACGCGACTCACTCCGGAACGAATGAAACGAGCCCAGCGAAAGCCGGCTGAGGGGGTCCAAATATAGAGGCTCTGAAATTCTGGTTGACGCTCATTAAGAGGCTAATCTCAGACTATACCTAGGGCCAAAGCCAACCTAGGTATGTTGAAGGTTTTAGTATTCTTGGTAGACCTGATTTATCACCACGAGGAGACATGACACTGCCATTACTATGACATTCAAGCTTATTGAATGTTATATAGGCAGTAACCGTATTGTCCACAGCTATTTCCTAATCGCGCCTTCACTTTCTTGACGATCCTTAGAGAATAATGCTCACACGGCATCGTCGTGTGTCTGTCCTGACGGTAGCCTCGATTTCCTTGGTCGAGTTGGGTGGTTGGCTCTTATCTCATTCGGGGCCGATCGGAGCCACGAGCTGATCATATATATACCCCCTTTCATTTTTCATTGAACAAGTCAGATTCATGTTGATTACGGCGCTGTAGGTACCTCTACTGAGCTCAGATCTAGCATGACAAGTCGCTCTGGTGCTCTGTCACACAGCCACGTCAAGGTGTATTCTGCGAAACTTGCTAACCCTGAGAGATGAGGAGCTTCATCTAACTTTCTGAGACGAGTCTAAGACCTTAAACATTGATCAACTACGATCAGATTAGCTTACTACCCTATGCGCATATATCCCTCCTGCTTCGCGACATGGAGACGTGGAACGCCGATATTGCGTCTTTGATGTATCGCCCCCTCAGTGGGGCGGTGCCCTTTCGTCTACTTCGCCTTCATCCTGGAAAGCCTGGCGATCAACTCATAGCTGACCTTATCCCGACAAGTGTCGACGAAGCTGATGGTCAATATGAGGCAATCTCGTACACATGGGGGTCGCCGGAAAACCCATGCTGTATAATATGCAACGACTTCAATCTTAAAATCCAGAAGAACGCATTTGACATGCTTCTTGACTTGCGACAGCGGGATGAGCCGAGAGTAATCTGGGTTGACGCAATCTGTATCGATCAGTCGAATGTCGAAGAACGAGCATCGCAGGTTTCTATTATGCACCACATATACCGACGGGCGAAAAGAGTGGTAGTTTGGTTGGGCAAACCAGACGAATACAGTTCTCTGGCCATGGCATATGCAGCAACGTTAGATGTGCCAAAACTGATCGCAGAGCCACAGGAACTCGGGCTTCATGGCCCGGTTAATGCGTGGGAAGTTTACTTGCGAAAGCTTTACTTCTTCGACCCTAAAGGAGAGACGGAGTCGAGTCAACATCAGACCCTGGGTATTGCCCTGATCAGATTAATCAATCGGCCATGGTTTAACAGGATGTGGGTCCAACAGGAAGCTGCTCTCTGCCGCCACACATGCGTCGTATGTGGAGAGCAAGAAGTCGATTGGGACAATGTGTACGCGTTAGCATGGATGATAACGCCTAGGTCCGTCGAGGTGTATCCGGATTATATACCTGGCGACCAGAATGGCACATTGAACAACTTGGCTGCCATACAGCACATCCAACGTCGAAGAAGACAGTTATTTGGGGATTCTCATTGGCATGAAAAGGGGAGAACGAGCATATATCCTTTCAGTTATTGCATAGCTGATGTTGGCCGTTTTGGCGCCACGGACCCACGCGACAAGATGTATGCTTTGCAATGTTTCGCTGAAGATGCTAATGAATGGTTTCAAGTCGATTACAGGGTACCGTGGGAGATACTGTACACCGATATCGCCCGAAGATTTTTGCAACAGGGCATACTTGGGTTTCTAAAGAGTGCTGGTAGAGCTCGGCAGAAGCCCAACAGTATCCTCCCCTCCTGGGCTCCTGATTTTCGTGACGGCAATTGGGGCAAAAGCATCATAGAGATGCATCCAACTCAGACGGCCGGAGGCCCGAAGACGGATTTGGCAACCGCATGCCCCGGAAGAGGTGCTGGAAGCGTACATAACCTTCCCAAGTGTCATCGAAAGCGACTAGATCTACCTAACAGTCTCAAAAGTTTCAAGGATACTCGAAAATCCCTACTCCAAAGCTATGCTAGCTTTAAGTGTATGATGTCCGACGAGATCATATATATAGCTGACATTGTCGAAGATCCATTTGACGTCAAGGCCACGCTTGATGTCTTGAGGGGCGACCTTCAGTACATAGGGCAACTAGAGTCGCGAACTTATCTGAACGGCGAGAGCATTACCGATGCATACAAGCTCACGTTGATATTATCGAGTAACCGTCGTCAAGTACCTGTCGACTCCAAGTATGCTCGTGACCACTGGGATGACTGGATTCGATGGTTAGAGGATCCACTCAGTACACGCAATAACATGCCAATTTGGGCATACCCCATGGAGGCGTCGGAGGCAATTCATCGTTTTCGGTTTGCTATGACTCGCCGCGGCTATTTTTGCCTTGTCCCGCAGGCCACGAAGCTTCAAGATGTAGTGAGCATCTTCGTGGGGTATCCACTAGGTGTGGTTAACCGCCCCTGGCGACCGTCTTCGACTTATTTGATTGGAAAGAAAGCCAATGATGAGCCTTCTAGTGGAGAAGAGAAGATGGAATACTTTGAGATGATCGGCGACTCGTATATCCATGGGATGATGGGGAACGAGGCTCGTTGTATTATTGACGAGTTCAAATGTAGACATAACCCCAACCAAACCCAGCTTAATAAGATGCTCAAAGCTTCTGATTCGGGGGGTGGAGAAGCGTGGAAAACACTAGGGCTTCATGGCGGATACGAAAGAATCTTAGAGACACTAGGCGACCACCTCGTTAAACTGGTTTGATTTTGGGTATTTGAACTACACCTCTAAGACTATGTCTTTCTGAATAATTAGGGTAGGTAATTTATGGAAATATATACGAGTCTCTGTATACGTTTTATGGTCTAGGGATAATATAAAACCCACATTAAGCTAGAACAAACAGCCTTGAACTAGGAAGGCTCCTACCCCTTTTCCATGCCCCTTTTCCCACTGACGATGATTTGAAACATCTGGCCTGCCAACCAAGGATAAATACCACCTACCTCATATTGACATGAGATCATGCATACCTAGACTTGTCTAATTGAATTAAATCCACATGCCCAGCATCAATTCTATACCAGTACTGTTCTAACAGCAGTTTAGCTCACCGAGCTACAGGGGAAAAGCGTTATGGGGTTGTACCCCTTTTGAACCACTCTCCTTCTCAGACTCAGGGCAACGGCAACATCACTGTCCTTCGTTCTCCCTTGGGCTTAAAATTGTACTTAAAATCCACGAGAATTTTAGACCCAGCAAGCCAATCGTCCACGATAGATACTTAGCACTGACCTTTAGATAGTTCGTTCTTTATTCGTCTGTGCCATGGCCTTTCCCGATGATAAGAAAGATCGCAACGCTCGAGCGCCTTTGTGAAGCCTACGAACATCGGAAGGGCTCTACACTAGCACGGGAAAAGCCTGTTAGTCTCCTATAGCAGAGCTTCAGGACTGTACGACCTCCAGTTGCATCAAAAAGACTCTATCCTAGCAGCGTGGTGTGCTTTCCAGCGAGAACTTCCGATTAAGACCAGCTCTTCGTCCCCCCTTCCCCCCTTTTGGGGCAGTTCAGATATTAAACCTATAGTTGAATGTCGCAAAAGTGACATCACTATCTGCGAGCAGCCAGATAGCGCATATATACCCTGTGACATTGAACGATTCCGAAATCGAAGTCCAAGCAGCGCCAAGGTGTGCAAATTAGTCCAACTTCGGATTCCCGGCGTTATAACGATGACGACTACGCGATTGAGCCTTCGGGGAGCTTCGCCAGAGAACATAAGCCCACTAATTACCGTTCGTCTTTGTGCTCCATTTGCCCTGGCTCTTCAATATTGCGCGGAAACTACCAAGGCCATGAGGATACAGAATCGTAGTGCCCCAAGTTGAGAAAGCCATCTAATCTTTTGAGGCGAAGACAGTACGAGAAGCTACTATAGTCTCATGTTTACCTTCGGCCTGGTATGCGGTGTTGGTGTTACGAGGTTGGTGGTAAGAACGGCAGGGCGTTGTGGGATAGGTGACGTATAGAGGTATGATTCAGAGACGCTGGTTGTAGTCTGTAGCATTTTATATGAGCCAAACCGAATGTCTATGCTACGCTGCTATCCAATTCCTACCTTATAAATTTACAAGTCTTATCTCGAGACCTTCTTGATATAAGCCCTTTTATATTTTAAGTTTCTTGCTATTATAATATGCTTTACAATTACTTGATATAATTACCAATCGAAGGGAGACGAGAGAAGTGCTTTATTAAGACCAGGGAAAGTAGCTGCCCCGAAGTTGACTTTATAGTGTGACTCATGGCCGTCTAGTTTTGTCGTCGATAAATTTTCTCAGAGGGCTAATACTCCATTTGATGTTGAAGAGACGAATTACAATTACAACTCATCGGAATCTAAAGTAGTCCGTACAGGAAGACATGCATCTACCATCTATTCTTCATTATGCCATCAGATTGGCTTTTGGTACGAATGTCGGCCCTCAACCTGTGCATTCTCCACCGCGACACCACGCCACGACAAGTTATGGCTGCGGCGGCCATCAGTCGGCGTCCTCTTCATAGACCTGAACAGGGACGAGAAGGCCTCGCTGCCCAGCCGGTCATAGCACTCCGCCACCTCGGCCACGGTGCGGTCGCTCGGGCCGCGCTCCAGGCGGCTGTAGATGGAGACGCCGTGCGACACGTTCTTGACGCCCGTCGTCGCCGCGTCGTAGCTCACGAAGTACGGCGCCCCTTGCTCGTAGAAGTCGTATCCCCAGCCCGCCCAGGCCGTGTGGTCCGTCTCGGCCATGATCTCGGCCGGGATCGTGTAGTTCCAGGCGTAGATCTGACCCGGGAGCGGGGTGTCCGTGCCGGGCGTCTCGATGACCGTGTCGTTGTCGCCAAGCTGGAATGAGTTCACGTCGGCGATCACGGTGGCGTGGATATCTGAGAGCCGTGATCCGTTGACGGTGGATGAAAGAGGATACCACTCATTCTGTTTCTCCGTTAGCGATCGCCCCGGTTATTCCATTTGCAGCGCGATCAAGTGCTTACCTGCATATTAGACCAGCTCCAGTACTCCTCGATGCTAGTCCACGACAGAGCCCACTTACCATAACCAAAGCCAAACGGCGGCTCGATCCATGGCTGTTCGACCGACGCCTCGTTCAAGTAGGTGGCGTTAACTGACCGAGGTGGCAAGCGAAAAGTTGCGCATGGGTCGTCAAACAGATCCCTTGATGAGGGAACTGATACCGTCAGGCCTGATGCGGCAGTAGCCAAGGACGAAGCCAACTGAACTACAGTAAGCTTCACCATTGTGAAGCTTATGGATATGATGGGTAAGGTAAGATGGCAGGCCAGATATCTAGAGCATGTGATGAGGTTGAGAAGGAGGTTCGAGGTTGTTTACATTCTTATATAGGTACCTTAGAGGAAGTGCGCTGACGGGGTCCGGCACGTAGCTAACTATAACCTAGCAGCCCTAAGTCTTGGTAGGTACAGGGCAAGCTCCAACTGAGAATAGCGTGCTAGGATGCGGACCCAGCGACCCACGGATGCTGCAATTTAACGTCGGTGATAGACTGACACCCAAGCTGGTGGGGTAATGGGGCGTCCTTGGGCACACTCCCCATATCCGACAGCACTTGATACAACACAACCCAGGGTAGGTACCTACCTAAGATATCACGTAAGAGAAAGAGGAAGAGAAAAGAATGAAAGAAAAAGACAAACACATGAAAAGACATTCAATTCAATCAAGTGAGACATCGTAGATGCTCAGGGACTGTAATAATAGATATCACCAAGGATCGTGTAGACAATCAGCACAGTAAAACTCATTCTGTCTTTAGGTAGGTACCTATCTTCCCCATGCAGCCCGCCCTCTCTGCTTAGCACCGTACCCGCAAGCAACATATAATGCGTCTACTACTACTCGACATCCAGGAGATCCGGATCTACGCCCAAATCCACATTGATTTCCTCTTTCCTCCTCCTCATCATGAGTTTCAGCCCGGGATTCGTCATGTGCGCAGTCTCATTATCAAAGAACTTGGGCATCGTGTCGCTGGGGTCTAGTTTCCAATCGTACTTGAGAAGCATGTGCGACAGCGCCACCTTGAGCTCGCTGCTGGCGAGGAACCGCCCGGGGCAGGCGTGCTTGCCGTGTCCTAGAATGGGTAGCAACCTTTGTCAGCACGCAAGACAAGCAATCGGAATCTACTTCCCAGGCCCTGGATATGGCAGGTGAGTGGGAAGAGGTGTATCTTGTACATACCGAAAGCAAACATTTCAGAAGAAGTGGACACGTATTGGTTAGCGTTGTTGGAAGAGGAGTTGCGCAGGTCGAGGAAACGACGGGCGTCGAAGTCGTTCGGGTTCTTGTAGATGTCGGGGTCCCGCAGCTTCGACTGGACCATGATGCGCGCGCCCTTGGGGAGGCGCATGCCGTCCGATAGCTCGAGGTTGCGCATCACCATGCGGTTCAGGGTAACTACAAAGTAGGCCGTCAGCATCAAGTTGCGAGCGCGCTACGGACTCGAAGCGGCCGGGAAAAAGTGAACTTACCATCACTGGGCTAGTATCCAAGAAAACTCACGCGGTTAGAGTCTCCATTCAAAAAAGATCTGTTAATATGGATTGGGTGTATTTATTTACCGGGTGCAAGCGCTGTGATTCCTTCAAGAAGCTGTCCATCAATTTCAAGTTGTAAAGCGCCTGTTTCGACCAGCCGTCGCTCTTTAGGACCTCGATGACCTCTTGACGAAGCTCCGCCGCGATCTTGGGGTAAGTCGCTATGTCCAGCAGGGCTATCGTGAGCGCTTCGGTGGTGGCGTGGATGGACGCGACCGTCAGCGAGAGCTGCGAAGCGACGTAGTCGACCTTTTCTTCCCCAGCTACCTCGACCATCCATCCGATGGCGTCCGAGACCCTGGGGGGTTTCTGTCCTGCTGCTAGAAGCGTCTTGGCACGTATCCTTCGCCTCTCCACCTCGGTGCTGATGATCTTGCTGGCATCGGTGTAGTGTTGCTCTGAGAGTATGATTAGTGGCTTCGTGCAAGTCTGTGGGCTTTGATAGGAGACTTATACATACGTATGTTGATGTTGTGTGGCATGTACCTATGCATAATGCGTCGCAGAAAGAAGGGCTGAGCGCGAAGGTCTCGTGCAGCCAGAAACGAGTCGACTAGGTAGGGAATCAGTGAGTAATGTCTATGAGAAAGGCACAGCGGGCAAGAGGAAGAAGGTTGGACTACACACCAGTGTGGTTTTTGGCAATCTCCAACCACCGCTCATTGCGGCAGATCTCCTTGCCCAGGAATATCCGGGAGGACAGGCGGGCTATGAAGTTGAGATTATGCTGCTTGACAGCAATCGAGTGCCATTTCGGATCCTCTCCGTACAGCTCATGCAGAGCAACGGAAGCCTCATCTACGAGATGGTTCGTGACAAGCCCCATATTTGGCGTCAACTTCAACCGGAGCGTCTGCGGAATCAGCAGAGGATGGTCCAAGCTGGCGCGGAATCCATCGAACCCGGGGTAATGGGCGAAGAAGTCTTTGCGGAACGCTTCATTGAAGTCAAGCTCTGGCCGGCTCTTGATCTCGCCCGCATACTTGTGTGGTAGGACAATCTTAGGCCCGGTGTTGGTGAGGATTTGAAAAGGACCCGAGAATGCTTCCAGGCCGGCGGCAATCGTCCCGCTCGCATCAGCAACGTAACTCTCCTTGGGCTTCAAGCCTTTGCCGGGTAAGGTTGCTATCGGAAATCCAGACAAGGCACGGTCCGATGTCAATGTGGCCCATATGTAATATCCTATGAGGAGACTCGCACCGAAAGCGAAAGCTTGAAAGGTGAGGGGGGCGCTTTCCAGCAAGATGCGAGCGTTGCTGTATGCATTGCTGTATGCATTGCTGGTGCCGTTGATACTTGCTCCAAGCACAGGCTCCAAGAGATTCTTGTCGTAGGACATCCTGCAGATAAACGGCAGTTCACTCTATTAGGCGACTATGAAAAGCCAGAGTCGATAGGTAAGGGGATATAGTAAAACATAGCAGTTATTAAATGGAACCAACAGTTAAAGTAGACACGCAGGAGTATTGCATATCGGCCTGGTCCATTCTATTCTGTTTTCGTGCATAAGGATACGACGAAACAGGGTTGCGTCTTATAGGAACAAATTGACCGAGTGTAAGCACCCTTTGCACACGCCCCATTCCTGGCTTATGGAGCTAGAGGTAATGAGGTTTTGGTACGGTTGAGGTTACAAATCTAAGGCATCCCGTCTTTCACAAGAATCCAAGCAGCTCCATGCACCATAGTTCAGGCGCTATATACTCCATTCTTAGTACGCTGCGGCTCTGACGTTGCGCCATGACCGACATTTCCACCTACCAGTTCAACCACTCCATGATAAGAGTCAAAGGTCGGTAAATCTCCAATATACTTATCCTCCCAAGATTCCTAACTTAATGCCAGACAGACCCGGAAGCGAGTCTCAAATTCTACAAAACTCTCGGTTTCAGTGTGCTGCAGGAATTAAAACTTCCGGATTATGGGTTGGACTTATACTTCGTTGCCTACGGTGAATATCCATTCCGATATATTTTCTATATACCTTACCTAGGTACCCTGCCGTTACTAAGATTGGCGTAATGTCCAGACTCTCCCGCTTCCACGTCTCACTCAAAGCTCTTGAGCGACCGCGAAGGCGTGATAGAACTGAACTATACCTATGGCATAACGAACACGCACAGCGGGAACGAGGATCCCAAAGGTTTCGGTCACATATGTGTGTCCGTGGACAACATCCAAGCTGCCTGCAACCGGTTGGCTGATGCCGGATGCCAATTCCAAAGCACGCTTCGCAACGGCAGTACATTTGTTCTCGACCCGGACGGGTACTGGATACAGCTCATCGCCCAGAATGCGGTCCACGAAACCGAGCAGGTGGCCATCACCGACATCCAGTCTTACCGGGTCAACCACACCATGCTCCGGGTCAAAGACAAGGACGCATCGCTGCGATTCTATGAGGATGTCTTGGGCATGAAGCTGCAGCACGAGCATCGGAATGCCGCGGCTGGGTTCGACAGTGTCTTTCTGGGCTATGGCCCACCTGGCACCGGCAGGAGCATCGAGGATCCCAACCCAGATGCCGACCGCGAGGGGCTTCTCGAGCTGAATTGGACTTACGGAACCGAAAAGGGGGATGGGATGGCCTATCACAATGGAAATAGTGAGCCGGAAGGCTTTGGCCACATCTGCATCTCAGTGGATGATATCTACGCTGCCTGCGAGCGACTCGAGGCTCTCAACGTTCGCTGGCAGAAGCGCCTTATGGACGGTCCATTCCGGGTTGCCTTCGCCTATGACCCGGATGATTACGTGAGTCGATTCCACATCTCTTAGTTGGCGGTTGGCCCTTAGATCCGATGGATTATTCTCTTATTTCTGTATAAGGTATATGCTTACACTGGATGCAGTTAGTGGAAGTCATTCAAAACGAGAGGTTCAAATCTGCAGGACACGAGTATTAACGCGTTTATCCAGCATAAGAGTTGAAATAGGCCACCAGGGTCGTAGCATTTATCTTGGATGAGATGAGAGTTACGTATGGGAAGCCCGTCAACCCTGTTGCAAGCATAGAAAAGACTTGCAAGAGGCATATGATATGCATTAGGTGTATGGAAAAATGGCATGAGACAGAGCGTGTGTGGAGAGTGTGGATGGTGTAGATGGTGCAGAAGGTGAAAGAGGTGAACGAGATAGCGCACTGGACGTCCTCCTGTGAAGAATCTCTTGGGAACATGATGCCATGGCGGGGATATTCGCTTCTGCCTCGAATCCCGAATGCCGTTTCTCTGCTATTCACAGGGCGTAAAGTTAGAGAAAGGAAGAGTGTGCATCTAGTATACTTGGTGAATGGGGTGTAGAGGTGCGAAAGGTGCGAAAGGTGCAAGGGGTGAAGAAGGTGTAAGAGGTGCACGACGTGTAAGTGAAAAAGGGTGACTAAGATGGAAGGCCAAACCATATGAGTAAAACCGCCATATGGCCAAAACACTGAAATCTATGCATATAACCAGCATAAACCCCGTTCAACGCATACCCTAGCTTACCATCCGCCCTACATCCCCCACTGTAAATACAGCGCACTTAGTGATTGCACCACGTGTAACTACGCTATAATTGTAAGGGTGTTAGCGCAGTTAATGATGTAGTGCACTATAAGAGATTGTCAAATTTTATCAGTTTAAACGTTAGGGGAGTAATGCACTAAGCTCCCTATAGCTACAGCGTAGTCAAATGCGCTATACCTCCTGTAATTATAGAGGACTTAGTGGGAGAAATCCTCTGTATCCAACTATCTGGCCTGCGTACCAGCTGGTTACACGCATAAATCTAAGTGCTTTAGCCATATGACGGTTCAAACTGCTACGGTCTGCTTTAGGACGGAGACAACTGACATGAAACTATGATAGCAACTTTACAGACTAGGTATGCACTGTGGTTTAGACGACGTTTAGGGCGTAAGGAGTGACCTTTTGATTAATGGAAGAGGATAGGGGGATGGGGGGAGGGGAGAAGAAAACTTTGAACCAGTCGGCAGGATACAATGAGTTGAATGGAAGAGAGTGCTATGGACCAAGCATAGAGAATTGAGTAGCCTCAGATATACGCTCAATAGATGTCTTCACCAGGTCATCAGTAGGGGAGTCGACGATCTCAAGACGCGGCTGTTAATAACAGAAAAAAACATTGTGTTAGATAGTGCTACTAGACAGCTAGCTGTAGCTGCAGACCTGGAAGGCTTCAGTCAAGCCAATGGCTGAAGCATGCAACCGCTACATACATGAGCCCTATTCCCACGGCCCTCTTCTCCTCAGATACTCGTCAATGCTCTGTGGCGATTCCCGATAGCCCGCTGAGTAGCCGAAATGAACGGCGCAAAGGCCTCCCATCCGTGAGGGAGACCGGGATACAGATGAAACTCGGTACTGATGCTGGCCTTTACGAAGCGCAATGCATACTCCATCGCCTCTTCCCTGAACATATCAAGCTCCCCGACGTCGATATAGAGAGGCGGTAGCCCCTCGACCGAGGCAACTCGAGCGGCCGCCGCGTATGGCGAGGTGTCTGCCTTGCCCGCTTGGTCGCCCAGCAGTGCCGTCCAGCCGGTAACGTTGTCGGCGCACTTCCAGACGGCCAGTTCCTCGACTCCCTTTACCGGCGACAAGGTTCGATCGTCCAGCATGGGGTAGACGAGGACTTGCTTGGCCAAGGGCGGGCTCAGCTTCCGATCGCGCGCCATGATGGCTACCGACGCGGCGATGCCGCCCCCCGACGACTCTCCCGTGATACCGATCCGAGCCGGGTCGACGCCAAATTGAGCCGCGTTGTCTTGAACCCATTTTAGAGCCGCGTAGACGTCTTCGGCCGGCGTTGGATGCGGATGCTCCGGCGCCTTTCGGTAGTCGACCGTGAAGAATTGCAGCTGTGTTGCGCTCGCGGTGAGCGCTGTAGCTTTCACAAAGGTCTGGGCACTGCCGGATATGAAACCGCCGCCGTGGACGTGGATGAAGGCCGCCGATGTCGTTGGAGACGCCTCAGCTGCCTTCTTGGGATAGACGCGCAAGACGGTAATCTCGGCCTGGTCATACGATGGCACTTTGAGGGTATCTATGGAAACGTTGGAGGGCACGGGAACAGGTCCCAGTGAAGCTTCCACGTTACTATCCAGCTGGCGACGACGCGTTTCAACATCGTGGACTTTAGGTGTTGGGTGAGGGGCTAGTATGGGCAAGGGCTCGAGAGCCTTTGCGTATTCCGGATCATAAGCGAGAGGCATGATGAGATGAATATTGGTTGGAAAGGATGGGAAGATTACTATGAGATTACGTGTGGCAGCGAATGTCTGCCTTATGTAGTGCCTTAGCGTGGCATCCATGTATATGCGCAAGGTCTCCTATATTCAAATTCTTGTAACTTCCTACGTGGAAAAACCTGGATTGCAGTTTGAGAAGCGTTGAAATATGCGTCTATTCATTCGAAGGGTTTTGTGCCTAGTATCTACCAAGGTATCTCGGCTCCGTCGTAATTGTGCAGTCCAGTCGTCTTCTCCCAGCCGGGGACGTGGATGTTCAGGAACTTACCGTTCAAATCCGCCCTGTCGCGCTTGAGGAGATCCAGCACTGCCTTTGCCGCAGTATCGGCATCAAGGTCGGCGTACGGACCGCCCTGGGCGGTCTTGACCCACTATGTCTATGTTAATATGAAATATCCCGCACCGCGAAGCGCGCAAAGACTTACACCAGGTGAGACGGCAAAGAAGGTGAAGCCCTCCTTGTCGAAGTCTAGAGCATATAGCTTTGTCAGGCAGTTCAACGCTGCCTTAGACACCTTGTAGGCATGATGCGGTGCGATGAGAAATCTCTCCAGCAGTGTGATGGAGCCGACAATAGAGCTCCTGTAAACAGGCTTGATTAGTATGGAATCCTTATGCTTGTGCGTTGCGGGAAGGTTTACATGTTCAACACTGTCTTCCGCTGGCCCTGTTTGAGTAGGGGTAACAAGGCAACTGTTAAGTTCTGGACAGCCTCGACGTTGACCTCCAACGTCTCCCGCAGATTGGTCATAGTAGCGACACCTTCAGGTGTTTCGTTATTGATCGCGGCATTGTTGATTAGGATGTCCAGGCCACGATCGCCGACAACCTGCTTGACCTTGTCGACAGCCTCCGATATGCTCTTTGTGTCTCGGGTCTCCAACTGCACGAGAACAACGCGGCCCTCGGATGAAGAAACAATTTCTTGCAGAGCGGACGGTGGCTCGCTTCGGAGGGTCGCGAAGACTGTCGATACCTCGCTGGACGGCTTGTTGGCTAGGACTCGCACAATCTCTAGCCCTAGGCCGCGATTAGCGCCGGTGACAAGATAAGAGGCCATACTGAATTCGATACCCCTGAGATGGTAAGATGCAGCGTAGTGGAAAGGGTGCGGGCAACGTTTCCTTGAATGTATGCGCTGAAGTCGCCTAAAGTACTTGCCAAGTGGAAGAAGGTGTGGATGATCAGATGTCTACGTGGGACAGACTGAGTCAGATTTTAGTTCAAACGAAGGGGTTGGGATGAGGCGAGGAAGCTGGGAGCCTGGGAGCCTGGGAGCTTGGGCAGGAGCCTGGGCAAGCTTGGGCAGACTGGGGAATGCTCACTTCTGTGTACGTACGTGTGTAACGACGACACACCCCGCTCTGCCCTGCCCGCCAGCCCCGCCTATGTAATACATATATACATACATGTATCCACATGTATCAAACCCGCTCCCCACGTTTAGATAGATACGTCAGGCCATTGGTTCACGCCAAGTCCCTTGCTCACCAACTGCGTGAGATTCGGGCAGTTCGGGGTCGACTCTCGGCTGTACTGGAGCCCCGGATCCTTAATTGTGGGTCGGCTTTCAATAAGTCCTGCTTTTGCCTTTTACCTACTTAGGTAGGCTTCTTGCGATCGGATATTCGAAACCGTGTAGTATTAGGAACCGAGTATGTAGGAGATAAAGGTCGTAATTACGATTGGCCGCTATGTATACCTTGTGTGTGTACAACGTCGCCGCATGAGGTAAGGCGGTTAGTGGGGGGGAACTAGTGATCTGCGGATAGCTGGACTAAGGCCCCATGGGTGAGCAGGATTAGGTTCGGTTCCTATTGGCGCCGTTGGTATCTCTCGGGTAAACCCTCTTTCTCGGCATCTTCAGCTGTCAGCTTACAAGGTATATAGGTTGCCTTACCTAACTTTTAGTAGAATGGCGTACTTACATGGGCACCAAGTCCTGGAGTGGATGTACAGTAGGGGTCCCCTAAACCAACCGTAAATCCTTATCCCCACCAACCTTGAAATTAATCGCACCAATGGCAGGCGCCAAGTAATCGGCTAGGACTGACTGTGCCTGAACCGTAAAGCTTATGCTAAGAAGCTTATGTGTCAGAAACGCGTCAGTGTAACTATGCCACAGCAAAAACACGTGTTTTACAGTACTTTCTTTAGCGCATTCTTACTGTCGGAACTTTTACCAACGGCACTATAACGCGGTGGGGGTCAATGGTTCGCTCTGTTGCAGGTAGACGTATCTACTTTATTTTAGTATACACTAATGTGATTACATAGATGACCAGTCCAAAGAAATGGAAACAGATGTGAAATCGGCAACGCGTGTTGCATCAAGACTTGAACCCAACCTTGGGGGTTCTGTATATCGTCCTGGTCTTCACCTTTTCCCCGTATAGGTCTAGTATACTCTACCAATACTCTACCAATATAGTCTACCTCTACTCTTCTCTATGCCCATCTAGTTTAGTCAGAAGAGATATCAAATACGTGGTGG
The DNA here is from genome assembly GCA_022578575.1 of Hypoxylon sp. FL0543. NCBI lineage: Eukaryota > Fungi > Ascomycota > Sordariomycetes > Xylariales > Hypoxylaceae > Hypoxylon > Hypoxylon sp. FL0543. The sequence continues at coordinate 235,352 of MU394012.1, read as the reverse complement.
TTCTAATTCTATGCCAAGCTCCTGCATGATCCGCCAAACGTGACTCGTCCCTACGGAGACGACTAGGTACGCATCGCTGTCATCCAGCACCGTAGGCACGTAGACTTCAACTGCCGTCGAGATGGACGATGCCCTTTGACGTTGCTCCTGGTATGTTCGTGACGACTCGACAGCTTGTGGGAGTATGTTTGCCAGCCTAGAGGGAAAGTCGGGCTGGGCTCCGCTAAAAGTGACATATTGTTTTTCGGGCGAGGGATCAGGTGGTAGTTCCAGCGATAATACTGTAACAGGGCCGCGGGTTAATACATTCCGTTGAGGAATGCGGATCAGGGAAAACCTACAATCCATATCCATATCCATATTTGTTGAAGCGGGGGACATTTTCGCCACACATCTTGTAGACACGGCTACAGGCCGGTTAGTTTTGTGTGCTATCTATGAATTCACCGGCCATGGTCAAATTTAATGGCACTTACCATTGAGAAATTCCTGCATCGCGTGACACGTAGGGTGAGTTTCCCGGAGCAGCTCGATGTCGTCAGCTACGGCGGCTAGTAGTAGCTCGACGTCGGTAGCGCATTGTGGCGTGCGGCGGATGAGCGAGTTGAAGGTGCGGCCGTTTGTCTTCCTGCCGCCGGACCATTGCCGCATGGGGAAGGCAACGGCCCACCAGATGAGCACCGGAGGGTCAAGAGCTCGCAGGCGCTCCGCTCGCTCGCGCGTGCTGGAGATCTTGCTCTTCATAGACAACGACTCGGAGCGCCGGTTGTCCTCGACGAAGATCAGCTCCAGGTTGTGTGCGAAGTGCGGCGGCGCGTAGCCCTTCTGCACTGTCACGTTGACTCGTGCCTGTCCCTCTTCCAGTAGTCTCGAAAGCATGGTTCGTCTTGGAACTAAGGGTGTGCGTGGTGTATATTGTGGTATGAGCGGTGAGCTGGCGTTACGATGTGCGAAGAGCAGAAAAGGAGTATAAAGTACGACGCTAAGAGTAGTAAACTTCTACCTTTTACCTTGCGTGTGGATGCAATATAGCTGGGCGAAGAAAAGACATCCTTCATACCGTTGATAGGCAGTCATTCAGCCCTCTTGTATAAGTCAGCGATAGGATACATGTACGTGCCATAACCGTGCATATGAGGGAGTGGGCGCTAGGTTGATGCCGGCCGCATCGCTTGGTATTGCCGCACGGCACATAACAAGACGAGACATGGCGGAATGGCGGCCGTGTAGGACCGCTAAGATCCGGTAAGTTCATACTGTTCTCACGGGCTTTGATATCATGGATGCCCACCGGTAGGTCGACGGAGGGTTTCGAATCCTGGCTCCTATGCAGCACTACAGCGATAGTGACGAGATGCCGCTGTGGCGTTTACTGCAAGCGCATCCAACGTAAGCCGATCCAACGTCAGCGCATCCCACAAGTCACCGAATCGACAAGCTAGTTTGTCTTTGTTAAGGTCTCCGTTTGCTTTTAGCCTTTACAGTTTCAACGGGTATTTCCAAGCTCTTCGGCAATGAAGTTTCTATCTCCGGCCAAGTTAGTCAGCTCAGTTGGAGGATATCATTAGTCATTTTCATAATTATTAAGATACTTCACTTGATTTTGTTAAATCAGGTAAATAGAGTTAGTTGGCTTGACTTGTTAAATGAGCTGTTCAACGTAAATCCTGGTTACGTAGGTAGGTTCCTGGTAAACACGATTTAAACCCTGTTAAGCCGCAAATCGGCACGGAACAGATCCGATCTCCACAAAAGCCCCGTACGGATCCTTCGTTTCATGCGGGTTGATACGAATCCAGGCAGAATCCAATGAATCCATTGAAGACTGAGTACCGCCGCCCGCTAACGCGGCTCTAATATCCTTAATGTTCCCAGCCATCAACCAGTACGAGAGGTAGAAATAAGAATTAGCTACATACTTAGGAATATCCAATATAGCCTTCGCGTACGAGACATTTTAGACTTACATGTAGGTTCCGGTGAAACATTATCTAAGGTCACATGCTGATCGGGTACCGGGTGTTTGGCACGCTATGCTCGGTGGAGAATGTCTTATCGCAATGACTAAGAGGCTACCTGAGCTAGGTACCCACTAAGCAAAGAACATAATGTAGGTAGCTAAGGTTTATGAGCGTAGAATTGTCCAATCAGACCGTTCAAGGCTGCTTAACTCCACCTGCTTCTTCTAGTGTTGGTTAGTATTTGCCATGTAGGGCTGGCTGGCAAAGCTCCTAGCAGGAACGTAATCCCCACCACATGTCGTATATCGTCTCTCCCCTATCCAATGGTCTCGTCTCTAATCCAAATCACAGCCAAATGAATCAGGGTCTCGGCCTGATCGCCCTGCAACATCGTGACCGTTCCCTTGGGTTGACACTGCCAGTGGACGTTGCTGCATTGCCACGGTATGCTATGGTTAGACTGAATTTGACAACACCGCCACGGCTACCTAGGTAGATCAGGAACCGCAGGAGATTGCCGACGGTAGAAGTGACTGATTAAGCGCATATCGGCTTTTGGGTGGCTTCAGATCTGAGACAAAGGTCCCACTAGCGACCGTTCCTAGCCCAGAGATACGCAAGTCCTACGGCTTGCTAGTCCGCGCACTGCCCCCCCACGACCAACAAGAGGAGGTACATCCATAGTATGAAGACGCTGATTTATGCTTATTACGATCACCTACCGTAACGTTCCTTAGCCGAACTCCACGCAGATACGCAGAATCCTTCCGTCCGCACTGCCGGCCTTTCCCGTCCTATCAATATGCCCTCTTCGGGAATTCGCGCACACACTCTCTCAAGCGACCTCCTTCCCCACAAGGGATCTAGAACTTGCAAGGGCCTAAGAGCCGTAATACTACATATGTAGCGCGACGCACCCCAAGTCCTTGATATTGTACACGTAAGCTGTAATAAGCTTGTGGATCCATTAGGTAGATACTCAGCGACCTGAGCCTCACATCAGATTCAAGAACGACTCGGAGGGGATTACACCGTAGCATGCGGGGACCTGTTCCCCTGAGTAATCCACAGCAGATCCTACAAGCGACTGCTGTGCCGCGAATTCGGCAGGCTATCATGGTGACGCCTCCTCGGCCCAATTTATTCCTCGTTTCTTCGAATCCCCCGCCCCTTGAAGTGGTCTACTTCTTGCGCACTTTTGTGGATCCTATATATTCCATACCTTCCAGCTTGGGTTGACAAAGACAATTTGGGTGACCTCTAAACACCATGAAACATGATTCCAAGGCGAGATGGGGTACAATCCTCATAGTCGGCGGGTCCGGGCGCCTTGGATTCTTCATTGCTCACCAGCTGCTGCAGCAGCCCGAATGCGGCCTCGTAGTTTCTGTCAGCCGCAGCACCAAGATCGCCCACCGGTGCGAAGGCGTCGTGTATAGAGTAGCAGACGTGCGAGACAGCGAGTCACTGGTAGCTGTCCTGCGAGAGTTCGCCCCGGAGACCATCATCAACTCGGCCGCTCCGCCTCACGCGGACACCAACACGCCGGCCTCTGAATTCGACGACGTTTTCGTAAAGGGCCAGGATACGCTGATAGACCTAGCCCGGCGGTTCGGCACAAGGTACATGATCTCTACGACCTCCTCTAGCGTCATTGAGGGCTACAACCACGTGCAAGCGGACGAGACTGCGCCGCTGTGGCCGGAGGAGGCAACTGCTTTCCCGTACTGGGTGCAGCGCGCCAGGGCGGAAAGGCGACTCCTGGCTGCGGACTCGGCCACCTTCCAGACCGTCTCTCTCAGGCTCCCGCTCATCATCGGGGAAAGAGAGTACGCATTTGTGCCAGCCATGCTGAAGACGATGAGGGACGGCCAAACGGGCGTGCAAATAGGGCACGATCAGGGTCTCCTCGCGACCGTCTCCGCAAACGATGCGGCCAGAGCTCATATCCTAGCCCTGCGCGCTCTCATGAAGCCGGAGAACCAGGTGCATGGTAAGGCTTACTACATCACGGGGAAAACAGCGCTGTCGTTTTGGACGATGGCACGCATTATCTGGAAGGAGGCGGGATGGGTTGAGGAAAAGGCGCCTTTCATCATCCCCGAGTGGGTGGCAACGATCATGGCGATGTTTTCTGAGATGCTCGCGTGGCTATTTCGCATACAACCACAGCTGACTATGCATACCCTGCGATTTATGTGTAATACTTGGACGTACGATGGGAGCAAGGCGCGCGCGGAACTCGGCTATGTACCTATGGATGATACTGCAGACCAGTTGAGGAAGAGTGCGAGGTGGTATTTAGAACATGAGAGCAGCTGAATAAAGTTATATACTAGAAAGCGGGCTGTTTGATGTGCCTTTAATTGTGAAAGCTTCGCTTTTCGCTCTTCTCGGTTATTAAATGCCAACGGTGGCATGGTAACAACACAAGCAAATACCTCACGAGCTCGTAAAAAAAAATGTGTCAGTTCTCATTTAAAAGCCATCCAATCTATATCCGTATGCGATTATCCAGTGTGCATGCTGATCACATGCATAGCCACATGTCGGTCTTTTGCTGTTATATCCGTCGAGAACCAAAGGGATGAAAGGAGGGGAGCAGGTACGATCACTTATAACACAGTTTCTTTTCTCTTCTATTTCTTTTCTACTCGTGTAACAACAATAACTACGTAGATTTGGCGGCCGCCATTTTCCTTTCAGGCAGTGTAACTGTATTCGCGCATCCGATCCGTCATTTCAGTTCTTTAATTCAGCAGTGGCCGTCAAAACCAAAAACATTACCACCAACAATTGAGATGGCATTAGAGACAAGTCACGAGTTTGACAGCGGAGTGCGGCCCGCCGAGCAGAACCACGAAGAACCGGTCGACGAGAAACGAAACAACAGCAACACGAACTTGGACAACCAAAGCAACAGTAATATCGCTGATCCCGCAAGCAAGTTGAAGCAGCCGAAGTCTGAAGCACAGCTTTCGGGAACTACCCAGGCCAGCTTCTCGGAGCCCGAAGATGCCATCGTCAATCAACAAGAAGAAGAGCAGGCGGCAACAGACTACCCCTCGGGATTCAAATTCTTCGTCATCATTATCGGTCTGAGTCTTGCGGTCCTCTGCATCGCTCTTGACAACACTATCGTTTCCACCGCCATTCCCAAGATAACCGACGAGTTTGCAGCACTCGGCGACGTTGGCTGGTACGGTTCGGCATACCTTCTCACCTTGGCCGCCTCGCAGCTTTTCTTCGGGCGCCTATACAGCTATTTCAGCATCAAGCTGGTCTTCTTACTTAGTCTCTTGATATTCGAAGTCGGCTCTGTGGTCTGTGGCGCGGCTCCCAGCTCCATCGCCCTCATTATCGGCCGCGCCGTCGCGGGCATCGGAGCTTCTGGTCTCTTCGCCGGTGCCTTCATCATCGTAGCCTCCGTGGTGCCGCTGGAGAAGCGCCCGCTTTACATTAGCTTGACTTCCGGCGTCTACGCCATCGCAAGTGTCCTGGGCCCGTTACTCGGAGGAGTCTTTACCGACCGCGTCAGCTGGCGATGGTGTTTCTACATCAATCTGCCCTTTGGGGCCGTCACCGCTGTTTCGATGATCTTCTTCCTACACCCGAAATCCGGTGAACGACCTAAGGCGGGTACCTGGTGGGAGACCATCGCCCAATACGACCCTTTCGGCACCCTTTTCCTGACGGGCTCGATCGTATGCCTCCTGCTAGCGCTCCAATGGGGCGGAACGGAGAGTTCGTGGGACAGTCCTCGCATTATCGCTCTATTGGTCGTCTTTGCGGTGCTCATAATTGCTTTCATTGTCGTGCAGGTCTGGGCGGGCGAGAACGCCACGATCCCTTTACGCATCGCCAAGCAACGAAGCATGGCCTTTTCCAGTCTTTTCATATTCGCCCTTAGCGCCTCGTACTTTATTATGGTCTACTACATTCCTATCTGGTTTCAAGCTATCAATGACGACTCGGCCATGGATTCTGGCTTCAAGACTCTCCCTCTGACCATTTCTGTTGTCGTCGGGGCCATGGTTGCTGGGATTGGTACGACAACGATTGGATACTACGTGCCATTCATGTACGCTGCGGTAATCCTAGGTTCTATCGGCGCGGGTCTCATCTACACTTGGACTCTTGAGCTTACCACGCCATTTTCGATTGGCTGCCAAATTCTGTTTGGCTTCGGCATCGGCATGGGACTCCAGCAGTCCATCGTGGCCGCGCAGACCGTCCTTGTTCCTGCCGATATACCCACAGGCACCTCGATTGTGGTCTTTTTCCAGAACTTCGGGGGCTCGTTCCTCCTCAGCGCGGCGCAAACCACATTTCTCAGCAAACTTCTCTCCGGCACCAGCGGGCTACCCGGCATCACCTCTTCGCAGGTGGTGGATGCCGGCGCCACAGGAGTCCTGTCACTTTCCTCTGACCCTGCCGTACTTCAGGTCATTCGAGTGGCTTATCGTGACGGCTTGATTCAGGCTTACATGGTGGCACTCATTCTCGTCTGTCTGAGTCTACTAGGAGTTGTTGGCATGGAGTGGAGGAACGTTAAAGCTAAAGCTCCTGCAGAAGGTGCAGCATTGGTACATTGAAATTGAGATCGGCTTAGAAGGTGAAGATAGAATTTGATTAGAATCGGGCAGAAAAGGTAAAATGCTACTACTAGTTCACTTTTGGTTTTATAGATTTTTTTTTCTGTATATCCCTTGTAATGAGAATTACTGCTATTCACTCATCTACCATGTAAAGTACTATCTACTGGCAACCATTAACCATCAAGATTAAGACAAACGTTAAGATAACTCTGGATTCATGGATTCGGGGGTCTCTTCCGACGGGTTTACGGCGGAGGCGGGAACGCCAAGCCCGTTAAGGCGCGCCGTATCAATGAGGGGACTATAAACACTAGGCAGTGCGGGCCGTCGGCGAGACTGGAAGGCTGTTATCGTTCGGCCAGCAGGGAATGCCGGGGACCAGGTAAGACGACCCAGGATCTACGCACATATGTAAATCTACACGTGTAAACCAACTCCATGTGCGGTTCGTTAACGGCTGCCATCCACCCTGCTTATGGTACATATGCAGCCATCGATAGTGCAAGGTAATATACCGCGTATTAATGCTTACAAGAGGAAGGGAAGCAGAACAAGCCTTAGCTCCTTTAGAAGGGGACCCCGCTCCTAACCCCCTGCCCATGATCCGTGCCGCTTCGTGTAGATTATAGCCACGGTACTGGGGTATAGGAGGTGCCAAGGGTGTAAACATGGCTCTGTTAGGGCTGACTAAAGCGGGACCTACGACTATCGCCTAACTGCGCGGAGGTATCCGGCCAGCCAGATATCCTCACGCCGAATTTGCATATCGTTTTGCTAAGAATACGCTCACGTAACCTAACTTTTCCCCAGATGGCTGGCAATCTCGACCTTTCCATTCGCCTGCGAAGAAGTTTCACAAGGCAGGAAATGGGGTAGAATATTAAGTGATTCCAAACTTGTGCTGTAGCCGCGATTGCTATGGATTCCCTTTCACTTCTCGTCCAGCGCGCCTCGCACTCTTGGGGCCTGCTGATCTCGATCGTCGCCGGCGCCGGCTTGCTACTCTTTCTCCTCTATCGCTGGCTGTTGCCGAAGCCGATTCCGGGAATACCCTACAATGCCGAGGCGACGAAGTCGCTGTTGGGCGACATACCTTCCATGGTCGAATATGGAAAGCAGACGCAAGAGGTGTTCAGCTGGATGGCGAAGCAAAACATCAAGCTGAACTCGCCCATCGTGCAAGTCTTCACGCGCCCGTTCAGCCGGCCGAGCGTCGTCATCAGCGACTTCCGGGAGGCCCAGGACATCCTGATCCGCCGCTTCAAGGAGTTCGACCGGTCCAAGTACATCAGCGAGATCTCCGGCGGCATCATGCCGCACAGCCACTTCCGGTTCCCCACGGGCGACCGGTTCCGCCGCCAGCGGAAGTGGATGCAGGGCGCCATGGGCGTCGAGTTCCTGCACAACGTCGCGGCTCCCCATGTGTACAACGCCGCGCTCGACCTGCTCCGGCTCTGGGAGACGAAGGCGTCGCTGGCGGCGGGACACCCGTTCGCCGCGGCCGACGACCTGCATCGCACGACGATGGATGCGGTCTGGAATATCCTCTTTGGGGTGCAGGCTGCGAACAGTGTGCTCAAGGCCCAGCTGCGGCTTTACGAAGACGTGAAGAGGGTAGAGCTCCCCGACGACCGGGACGCCGTGGTGTCCCTGCCGGCAGTGCCGTACCCGGAGCTTACCGAGTCCTTCCTGCGTATTATTGACAGCGTGGAGACCACCATCAAGTCTCCGGTCCCAGTCTTGGCACATTGGCTTCTGCGGCAAACTCCTGCTATGAAGAGGGCGTGGAAACACAAGGATCAGTATATCGAAGGCGAGCTGAAGAAGGCTCTGGAGCGGGCCCAGGGACGGTCGGCCAAGGATAGAGATATTAATTGCGCCGTCGACGATTTCGTGCGCCGCGAGCTTCTGTTGGCAGAAAAGGAGAAAAGGGCTCCGGAGGTCCTCTCTCCTTCGATGTCCGATGAGGTGAGCATTTGACCTCGGTCTCCATTCTCCTTGCGTATTTGTTTAAATTGCGACGGAGAAAGCTTTTGGGAACAGTTTGGCTAATTGGAAATGCATGCATAGGTTCTCGGGTTCGTTGTCGGTTCGCAAGATACGACAGCTACGACCATGTCATGGGGGATAAAGAACCTGGCCGACAACCCCGACGTGCAGAAGCGGCTGCGAGCCGAACTGCACGCCCACCACTCCAAGGCCGTTGAAGAAAAGAGATTACCAACGCCACAAGAGATCACGAGCACACCGATACACTACCGCGACGCCGTGATTGAGGAGATCCTGCGCTGTTCGAGCACCGAGTCGTCGGCGATCCGCACGGCGCTCACCGACGTGACCATCCTCGGCCACTTCATACCCAAGGACACGGAGATCTTCCTCATGGGCAACGGAGCCAGTTTCTACTCGCCCGAGTTCGAGATCAGCGACTCCCTGCGGACGCAGTCGTGCCTCGAATCCAAGGACAAGGTCGGCGCCTGGTCGCACGCCGACATGGCCAAGTTCAACCCGGACAGGTGGCTCCCGAAGGGCGTGTTCGACCAGGCGGCCGGCCCGCTCCTGACCTTTGGCCTGGGCGAGCGAGCCTGCTACGGGCGGAAGATGGCCTACGTCCAGTTGAAGATCCTAGTCACTTTGGTCGTGTGGAGTTTCGAGCTCCATAAGTGCCCGGAGAAGCTGAGCGGGTACGCGGCTTCGGACAAGGTCACGCATGTGCCGCAGCAGTGCTATGCCAGGCTCTCCAAGATTACCTAGTTACTGAGTATTATTCCTTTCGAAGTATTGGTATCAATTGAAAGATGTGTACATTTTGTGGCATTGCCTTGTCTATATTCAATACGCTCGGAAACGGCCCCGATTCATCAGCTAACTTCTGTATGAAGAATCTTCCTAAGTAGTTTATCTGTATCCCAGCGTATAGGCTTTCATTATGTAGATCGCCCACCAAATGCCTGACAGCTACGCTCTGGAGGACAGGACCTAGATAGAGTCGTTCGTCGACGGATGTATTGCGGCAGGCATCTGGCGAGTGAAATGGGCTGCATATGTCATGATATGGATAGAAGAGGGTGACAGTACCTATCAAGCGGAAAACTACCTAGAGGTAGGTAACTAACTCCACTTGCCGTAAAACTCCACTCCACGGAAAGGAAGGCGTCGATGTTTAGTATGGGCCGAGTATCGCGGGTGGGACACCTGCATTAGTGGAATTAGGCCCATGCTTATACAGGGGCATGAACGTTACATTAGGTACGGGGCGCCCTTAGCCTATGCAGCCCTGTGCTGGTAAGGCACATACGCGGCCCTGGAGTAGCTTGTGGAGGAATCCCGGTACCACGCTAACAGGCGGACACGGCAAAGCCCATGCAGCGAGAATCCTTGAACCCCTGAAAGTTTATTTCAAATCCTTGTAGGGTCCAACATACTCTATGTACTTTGTATATCATGTGTACGTACGCGTATGTATGTATGTCTTGCTTCTTCTATATTGGGTATATTCCGAGCAGCAGAAGGGATTACAGGACTAAGACAACGTGATGTCAAACGGTTGACTCTTGCCGGCCAGCAACAAGTCGAGCTAAGTAAAATTCCGAAACTTCTTATAGGGCCGATTGGCTTACTGGACGGGCTTGCTTATCAGTAAAAGAGTATCAAAGAGCGGTGCTTGTGCGCAATGATTGATTGGATGGACCTCTAGTCAGCGGGATGATCCGATTGAATTTCCTACGTTGCTTTTCAGCCCTGTACCAGGATGAGACTGCCGGAGAATACGTACGTGGCGTGATCAGGGAGCACTATTGTGGCGGGTGTTGGAAAGATGGCTCATATGATTAAAGAGAAATGGAGACCCTTTGCGGCGTAGCTGTTATTGCACTAGGCAGGAAAGGGGAAACCCGAGATAGGGCGCCTCACCGCGCGATGGGCTGAGAAGAGGCTGGCACAGGCCTTGCGTAATGCTAGACAGCGGCGTGGCTTTGATGAGCAGGCGATCTGATGCCGCCAAGAGGTGTAAGCGGTGTAAGGGGTGTAAAGGGTGCAAATTAAGCTAACTAACTGAGGAATTGAGGAAATGTTATGAGACCTGTCTACCAATCTTGAGAGAGAATTAGTTAATCAGTTGCTTTTACATATCGTTAACTTCGTTATGATAACTAAGGTAGGTGGGTTTATTTTGAGAGCTGGAAGTTGGTTGCGGCATCCCACAAGATGTAAAGCTGTCTCAGGCGCACTTCTATTTAATGCCCCGTGATTTAGCTGCCATGCGTCTTACTGTACTATGCATGGTCACGCAGATACCTTCTCGGCGTTTTATAGCTGCTACAACTCACTGAGGTGTGGACCGGAATCTGCTGTACGGCGTCTGTTGAAGAGTAGGTAGTCAGCAGCCATAGACGGATCCCGACAGCCACGTTCCCAAACATGATAGAAGAATAGCTTGCACGACTGTCGGCATGGCGGAGATAGGTCACGCATGCAACTGACACTTCCCAAAAAGAGCTTCGTACAGTCATCCTACGGGTCTTGCCATGAACCACCCTTATTTTTAGAAGCCGTTGGTGTGAGAGCTGAGGGTACCTAGCCCGCTGGGGCTTACTCTAGGGCGAATAGAGGCTCCGTAACGTACCTCCATACGACGAGGCAGTAGGATTTGTAGAGTCCCCTGCCTTAGATGTGGATTTTCAGCTTGTTCGGCCAAGTCCGTCGGGCGATGACTAGGTCCAGGATTCCTCTTCAATTGCCGCTGTATTCCTCTCATAAATTCTGGTCCTATGTCCTTCCTCATTGTATTGCGTAAAGGGTTCAATCCGCGTCTTGCCCTCCATCTGCACCATGAAGTTCTTGGCGACATTAGCGTGTAGTATCGCCGTGGTACGTCGAGTGGAGGCGAGCCCGGTATCCAGCGTCTTGCATCCTACACGTGGTACTGTGTCCAGTGCGACGGTATCGAGCGAACTTGGTGCCAGCTTGTCCAATGGCACCATGATCTACGGACTTGGCACTGCAGAGTTCGATACACTCACTCATCGCTGGGGTACCTTTGCAGCACCCCAAGTGCAAGTTGTGATAGAGCCCGCCGCCGAATCAGACGTGTCCAAGATCGTAAACAACCCTCCCCAGATTCGTAGCTGCGAACCATTCGGCTAATCAAAGAGCTGCAGGTACAATATAGCAATAAAAATGGCATTGAATTTATTGCTTACTCGGGTGGACACGGCACGCCGAAGTCTCTCGCGACATTCAATGGCATCCAGATTAACATGAACAAGCTCACAAGCGTCAGCATACAACCTGACGGCAAATCAGTCTGGGCACAGGGCGGCACACTCGCTGGCCAGGCCAACAGCTACCTCTGGGACAAAGGGTATGTGGTAACGACGGGTTCCTGCAATTGCGTCAGTTTGGCAGGCGCTGGCTTAGGCGGTGGTCATGGACCCCTAGAAGGTTTCTACGGCTTAGTGACCGACAACATCCTGCAGCTCAACGTCGTCCTCGCCGACGGCTCCGCGGTCCGCGCCAGTGCTACCGAGAACAGCGATCTCTTTTGGGCTATGAGAGGCGCCGGACACAATTTCGGTATTGTCACGAGCATGCAGTTGAAGATCAACCCTCGGGGACCCCTTACTTGGCTCTACAAGAACTACTTCTGGGCCGGCGACCAACTTGAGACTGTGTTCGAAGCTCTGAACAACTTGCACGGTAACGGCACGACCCCGACCATCATGGCATACAACGTCGGAAACATTATGGTGTCGCCCAACATAAGCACCACAGAGCCCGTCCTATTCTGGCAATTCGCGATCCGCGGCACGGCCGAGGAAGCCGCGGAGTATATCGCCCCGTTCGACGCTATTCCCGCCGTTAGCTCAACCAGCACGAACGTCCCGTATTACGAGATCGCCCACACTTCTTTCACCGGCGTGGATGACGTCGCATGCACGTCCACATTGGACCGGGTTCTCAACACGGCAGGGCTCCAAGTCTGGAACATCACGGCAGAGCGGCAGATATACGACTCTTTTAAGAAACGCCTAGCAGAGCGGCCCGACTATTACAGCGGCGCTCTCCTCATCCACGAAGGATACGCCACCAAAGCCGTGACCGAGATAGATCCCAACAGCACGGCGTACCCGTTCCGGGAAGACCACCACCTCACACAATTCCAGGGCAACCTGCCGGCGAATTCAACCGAGGTGGGGCCTATGCAGGATTGGGGTAAAGAGGTCCTCGACCTGTGGAATGGCGGCCAGCCCGATCGTCTTCCCGACGCTTACGTCAACTACGCCAGTGGTTTCGAGAGCTTGCAGGAGATCTACGGTCACGAGCCGTGGCGGATCTCGAAGCTTCTTGATGCTAAGAAGAAGTATGATCCGTTAAACAGATTTAAGTACTATAATCCTCTTGTTTAATACCGGCATTTTTAATTATACTACTACTAGACAGCTAGGATCCCATCGGAGACGGTCACTTAGAGCAGATACTATTTTGGTAATAGTAACATAGACGGGATAGACTTGTATAGTAGGCAACATAGGCCTCGTTTAATATATTCTGCATGCCATGCATTCTCGTCTGTTCTTTTATGGCAGCTTGAAGACACTGATTGCCGGAGTTAAACACTTGTGGAATAGATTTGTATATACTGCGATTTATAAAACGCGCGAGGAATACAATTGGTAACTCTGGCTTTGTGCCCATGTATTCAAGGTGTATGAGATTGCGTAAAGCCTCAAGATAATCCGGGATGGAGGAGTTAGACATCGATGTCACATGTTGATCGTAATAGCAAACTTGAGTTCAATAAAAACCTTCGTGTCCAATCGAGTATTGTCTAGTTCGTACCTATTCCTTCTCGACCGCTTTAGCCAAGTCAGCAAGGGCCTCACGGCGTTTGATATGGCCGTCCTTAACAACATCTAACGAACTATACTTAGCATCTTACTCGATTTTATACTTGCTTGCTTTCTAGAATGAAACCTACCTGCGCTGGCATCAGCGGAGTAATGGCCGCTCCATTGCACAAAGGTGCCGCCTTCGGCAGCTCTGCTTGTGATGGGGTAGAGACGGATTGTGCTCAGAACGCTGGTATAAGGGAGACCCCAAGGCTCGCATTTGACGATGTTAAAGGACATGCAGTGCTTTATAGTCTTTCAGGGATAACTATCAGCTCGAAACGACGGGCATAATGTTTGGTACCTAACACATAGCAGCACATACCGAGTATTCCTCTTCCCTTACATCTAGAGTGTAACCTTCATTGAACGTCCACCTAACTATCTCCGACCTATCATCATCTGAGCTGAGTGACTCCGTCTTTATGATGCCAGTGAAAAACTTTTGAAATTCTTTCAGCCTGATCAAGGGCCAGATGGACGAGATTGGGGCATTGATCACGGCTGATTCGGTGACAAGTGTGGAAGTCAACTTCGGAGCCTCTGCCATTGTGAAGTGTTACTCTGAGAGTAGGTAGAGAAAGATGGACGACGGTTCGCGCTTACGACGGCACAATCTGCGAACCCACTAACCGTAGGGAATGCAGGCGGAGAAGGAGGCTATGCCGTCCAGTTCCCGCGGTGTATACTGAGCCATGTTTATCTGACCAGACAAGCAAAACTGAAACAACTTACACTGTTGCGCACTGTATTACTGCGTATCCGGACATTCGTCGGTTTTAGCTCGCACATCTCGCACCCTTTACGAAATTGACCAGGTGCTGGCTGCACTTCTGCACCCCCTGTTTATTGTACGTACAAAGAACGCCCTGCACCTCTCGCACCCTCTGGCCGGGCCCAGATACTAACGGTCCTACCTCGAGATTACACGTAAGATGATATGATATCTATGCGGCACGTATGCATGGATTAAGTAATGCCATCCAAACTCAACTCACATCTGGTACCTCACGGCTAATATCCGAGAATTGTCGCTTTGATAAGCTCACACCTATCACTTGTATATTGTATTAGTCACGCAACCTCGCTATACAGGAATATACTTTCATGTGATAATTCATACAAAGCAGTAAAGCAGGACTTCGTTTTGCCCTGGGCCCTGCTCCATTCTAGTATTGGACGCACTGGCGCTTGGAACTGAATTAACTCCTCGTTACCATTTCTCCCGCGGCCACATGTCGGTATTGACACCACCATCACTCGACGACCTGCGGAGTGCGGCAGCCGGCAAGGTCGTGGTGGTAACAGGAGCGGCCCATGGCATCGGGTTTGCTACTGCCGAACTCTTCGCCCGCGCGGGCGCGAAGGTGGTCATAGCAGACGTCAATCAGGATGTCGGCGACAAGGCCGCAGCAGAACTTGGTGGCAGTACCATCTTCGTGAAGTGTGATGTATCGTCGTGGGAGGACCAAACCGCTCTCTTCCAGAAGGCCATCGCAACGCATGGCCGCGTCGACCTGCTCGTGTGCAACGCCGGGATCAACCCGGAGCTGATGTTCTCCAATGGCACCCAGTACGACTACCTCCGGGAGGAGTACGAGGAGGACAAGCCGGACGTTCTCCGAGCCCCCTCAACTAAGGTCCTCGACGTCAACGTCCTGGGTGCCGTCTACGGCGTCAAGCTCGCGATACACCACATGAGCCGGAGCGGTGGCGGCCGAGTCATCTGTCTAGGCTCTCTGGCCTCGTACATGGCAGTCCCCGAGCAGACTCTCTACTGCGCGTCCAAGCACGCCATACTGGGTCTGGTCCGAGCTACCTCCAAGCGGAAAGAATGCCTGGACAATGGCATCTCGATTTCCATGGTGGCGCCGTCGTTGACGGATACGCGGATGACGGCGGCGGTCCCTCAGTCAGCGCGTGGGGGCGTCCTGGTTAGTTCCCCGCGGGATATCGCTGCCGCAGTGTCTATCTTAGCAGCGCAGGCGATCGAGGAGTCGCGCGGGAAGTGTGTCTGGGTTCAGGGCAAGACGTGCACGGAGGTGGAGGAAGTGCTCTTCGGGGCGGTTGTCAAGTTGCTGCTATGAGGTAGTGATAAATTTATGACTTTTACATGAGAATCAGACTTCTGTGATACTATCTTCACCTCTTAACCTTATAGCATCGGGCCAGTACGCACCGGAGTCGCTGAAGAGAGATACAGTTCTTTCACGTCTATAAATGAGATAGATCTAATTTGTCAGCTCCAGCCGATTTTGGGTTGGGGGGAGGAGATTAATACAAGGTGTGCTATTGACCACGATTCGAGGCTATTCTTCGTAATTGCTAGTCGTTCATACGCAGCAGCAACAAATTTTAACTTAAGCTGTTCACTATCCTGGACCTAGCACCAATTGGACGAAGTCATGATTATCATTCCAAGTAAGAGCTGTAGCGCTAATGAGAGCCGCCCATTTTCTATTATTCTACCGCAGCGAAATGAGATGCCAGAACCGGCGGCTGAAAGCGTGCTCAACCTTACGCCAGCCATTGTGCGCACCATTTGTATCTATCAATGACTATGCCTGCTTCGTACTTTATGAGATTGAAGATGCAATATGTCTATTTATAACATCATTCCGGCGTCGAATTGATTCGCAACTGAGCAGTGGTGTTTGTGATACGCGTGCCAGCAGTGCGTCACGCTCAGACGGCGGCCGTGGAAAAACCAGCGTTCAACCTCCGTCTCAACAAAAAGGTAGCCTCGGGTGCCACAGACGTGGTGTTGATGGTGTTGGTGACCCGGAAGGTGTCGGCTCTGAGCTTGAGGTCGAACTTGGAGAAGAACATGTAAAGGACGATCTTGATCTCGTGGATGGCCAGCTGTCGCCCGGGGCATGCCCACCGTCCCAGACCAAAGGTTAGGAAATCGGGAGCGCCTTGCACCGTAGGTCGGTCTTTCTCAGCCCACTGGAACCCATTAAACTTGCCGCCCTCTGTCCCGTAGTTGTCTGGGTGCTGGTGCGCGCGGGCGATGAGCACGATGCACATGGCGCCCTTGGGAAGGACGTAGGGGCCAACGCGGACGGCTTTGGTGGTCTGGCGCACAGGGCCCCAGCTGTCGCCCTTGGTACGCAGGACCTCACGCATGAAGGAATCCAGCAGCTTGAGCTGGGCGAGTTTGTTGACCGTCAGGGCTTCACCCGCTGGGTTCACCGTCTCCCACTCGTGCTGGATGGCTGGCAGGTACTCGTCCTGCTTCTCCGTGAGCTTGATCAGGATCCAGAAGCCCGCAACGACGGTCTGATGGATCGAGGCGAAGATGACGCCGACGGCGACGATAACGCAGCGGAAGAAACCGACGAGCGCGAAGATGCCATTTCTCTCATGGTAGTGCTTGGTCAACAGGATATCGAAAAGCGGTACGAAGGTGCCGTGTCGCGCTGTTAGGCCGTTCTGCAGATGTTGTTTCCGCGTCTTCCACAACGTCGGCACAATCTGGTAGAAGAAGCGAGGTATGATGGTGAAGAAGATGGCGGACAAGCCGTTCAATAAGACCCACAGCTTAGGAAATCGTACCCATTCGTGTGTGTTCTCGTGCATCCCCGTTAAGCTCGCCATGGCTATGGCGACGGCGGCGAAATGGCGGGCGACTTCAGAGTTGGCCTGCTCCTCCCCAATAATCATGACGACCATGGCATGAGCAACAGCGAGTTGAATACGGTAGAAAATGTCGGGGAACGGTATATATGACTTGCTAGACTCGGGCAGTTCGTCCTCCATCCGGTTGAAGTAACTCTCGAAAACTGGGAAAATCCTGTCGATGATAGAGTTCATGCGAGGTTGTACATTTTTCTCTACCAGCTCATCGACGTCTTTCACGAATGTACCGTCGTCGAACATGGCTAGAAAGCCCAGATGAAGCAAGTCGAACACAGCCTTCTCAAATGTGAAGCTCTTGGTGTCCGTGAGGACCTCATGGGCGTATCTGTGATCGATGACATACTCGTCGCGGCCATGTCTGGGCACGACTATGACGGGACCATGTTCATCAAGGGCCTTGCTGTAGGCCTCGTTAACTTTGATCGAGCGCCGTACCTCACGCGGGATATGGACCGTTGGTGGTGGAGGGCCATCGAGAGAGGTCTCGGAGGTTAGTTGCGGCTTCGGTGTGAACATGGCTGTTTACAATGATGGAAGAAGAAGGATAAAGGGGACTATCGCTGCTGTCTTCCGTCGAGAACCAAGAAGCATTAAAGGGATCACACATAAACAAGTGCAAATAATCAAAGTCAGATAACGGTCCGTAAGAGCCGCGCTTCAACTATCCAAGTGCCCAATGGACTGATTACATTGGCCCTCTTGTATCGCAAAGAGCTTCTTCGGACCTGTAGGTACGTACCGAGTTCGATTTCTCCATACCATGCAGTGCCACCACTAGTGACATGCTTTTACATGAATAGCCTGTTACTTAGGAATCAAGATTACGAGTTGGCTGCTGCAGTCGCATGAGTGAGGCTGACTGGGACTGGGCAAGTAAGACTGCGAGGTAAGCGCCGGTGCCGGGGGTGATGAGGGTGTGGGCGGTGTTGAAGGTGGATGACATGCGTGGCTTTTACTATACCTCGTTGGTTGAATGCCAGGCCGTAAGGAATCTCTTTTCCTGGTGATAAGGAGCGCCACCTTCGGTTACAGCAACATGAACACCTTTGGTTAGTGAACTGAATCATTCTACACGAGTAAGCCCTATCAACTCGACTGTTGTAAGGCATCGAGGGTTCGGTAGATACAAATATTCGGGCCGCTCCATAATTCTAGTAGGGGCTAGTAGGGGCTCGCAGCCAATAGCAACGAAGACGATTCTCTTTTAGGCAATTCGGGTGCGCTGAGAGCACGGACCTACGATCCCCTACGATCCCTTGAACCAGTTGAATGGATTAGGTGGTTCAGCCTGTAACTACCACTAAATTCCAGGGGATAGCAGATGGGGTACCCAGGCAGCCAGGGGGCGAAGCGTTCCTGATTCACGCTTGTTCAGCGTTTGGATCCTGGATCATTCTCAGCGGCCGACTTTTGACCGTATGCCCATAGCCTAGATTCACGGATCCTGCAGGTTTCGAAACGTGTTTGAGAGCTTGACCGAAATACATATGATAAGGCTCTGGGCAAGGCGAAGCTTACTTCTTTCTGTACCTCGAGTCTGCGCCACATGCTGCTATGGGATAACGAAGTCCTACATTGGTGCTGTTCCCATCTGGTTTTGTTCTCGTTATTGCGTCTAGTTTGACTCATTCGCGGTTTTTCGGCGATATCAGAAGTCGCATTCAATTGCGATCCGAGTCGCAGTAACGAACCTGGCATCCGCCTATGCTAGTACTCCTTAGCCCTAAATGCATTACGATCTCGATGCCCTCATAGTCGGCGCCGGCTTCGGCGGCGTTTACCTCCTTCATCAATTGCGCAAAGAGGGCTTGCGAGCAAAGATTGTCGAAGCGGGAAACGGTCTTGGAGGTGTTTGGAATAACAATTCATACCCTGGAGCTCGATCAGACACCCCTATCCCGACCTATTCTCTCAACATCCCCGAAGTATACCAGACATGGACGTGGAGTGAGCGATATCCTGGAGAACAAGAATTCAAGGCATACTTCCGCCATCTTGACAATGTTCTTGGCATGAGCAAAGATGTCATCTACGGAGAGAAGGTCATCAAAGCTGCCTTTGACGCGGCCATCGACGGCTGGCAGATAGAGACAGACCGAGGTACAACATTCACCGCAAGATTCTTTTGCCCTTGTCTTGGTTTCGCCTCGAAAAACTACACTCCCGACTGGCCAGGCGTCAAGGATGTTTACAAGGGTCTCATCGTCCACCCCAACCAATGGCCATCCACTGGTGTTGATATGAAGGGCAAGAAAGTCGCCGTGGTGGGGACGGGCGCAACAGGCGTCCAGATAGCTCAAGAGGCAGCTCGGGATTCTGCCCAGCTGACCTGCTTCGTGCGCACACCCAATCTCTCCTGGCCGATGTGCCAGGAGAAGATTGACCCCGAACAGTATGAGAAGGACCGACCTCTGCTCGAGTACCAACTCGGTACGAAGCGGTTCACCACGGTCGGAGGTTTTCTCTACGAGGAAACCGAGCGTGTTCTAGCCGATGATACACCGGAGGAGCGAGAGGTGAGACTTGAGGAAGCTTACAAGATCGGAGGATACTATCTGTTCTTCTGCGCCTACATCAATGTCCTGGGGGACCAAGAAGGCAACGATGCGCTATACGCCTTCTGGCGCCGGAAGACACACGAGCGAATGACGGACAAGAAAAAGGCTGAAATCTTGGCTCCTTTGAAGCCTCCGCATCCATTCGCAGGTAAGCGCCCGTCGCTAGAGCAGGACTACTACGAGCAGATGGATAAGCCACACGTCACACTGGTCGACGTCGTGAAGAACCCAATAACTCATCTGACGTCCAACGCCATTGTCACGGCAGACGGTGTTGCCTATGAAGCGGACATTATCGTCCTGGCGACCGGGTACGACGCCATAACGGGAGGGCTCAGGAACATCGAGATTACCGGCCTTGACGGCCTCACGCTGGAGGAGAAGTGGAAGGATTCCACCACTTCGTATCTTGGACTCGCTACCTCCGGGTTCCCAAACATGTTCTACGTCTATGGCCCCCTGTCACCCACGGCGTATGCTTCAGGGCCCGCCGTGGTTGAGTCACAGGCGCATTGGATCATGGACACGATAAGGAAGATGCGAGACCAGAGTGCGACTCGTATAGATGCCACAACCAAGGCGGAACTCGAGTGGCGGGAGAAGATCGAGACGATCCATGCCTATACTTTGAGAGATAAGATTGAAAGCAGCTGGTACCTTGGGTAAGTGTCTCACGATCTTATGTTTCACCTGTTTCTTCTTCTTTGCCTAGGTCAAGCTAACTCGGGTCAAGAACTAATATTCCCGGCAAGAGGCGAGAGGTCCTGTGTTACTCCGGTGGCCTTCCGATGTATAGGAAAGAGATATTTGACGCTATCAAGCCTGATTGGAAAGGTTTCACGCTGAAGACAACAGACAGTAATTAGGAGACAGCCTTAGAACTCGCGATTAATTCAGATGTGGACAATTCTTCAACTTTCACGGTGATCACATGTCTGCAAAAAGCAAATCAGTGAGCTACAAGGGTGCATATATGAAATGCGAAGCGAATTATTGGCGTCATATTTACCAATTCCATCAGTACATAGCTTGAAACTTACCTATAGCTACCCACTAAGGGTACACAGCGTGGCTATGTCCGTCATTCTAGGTGCAAGTGGAGTTAGGCATTAGGCATTATAGGTACCGAGTGTGCTGATGTGAGCTTCATAGGCACCGAACCTACGAATTATCAGGGCACTAAGGACAGTAAAGTCAGCCCCCAATTGCAGCCCTGGAGCAGTTGTGTTGGTGAGATACTGCAGCCCTCCTATTCGCTTAACCGTTAGATACCGCAGAGCTTCCCCCTAGCACCCTGTGCACCCTATGCACCTTCTCCACCTTAGGAATCTGACGCGTCCATTTACTCGGTGATTTTCTTCGATCTCATTAGATCGACTGCCTGAGCACTGAGTATTTCACCATGCTGCTTAATCATGGTGCTTATGTGGATTGTGGCCCCTGTATACTGGATTGGGTCAAAGCAGACTGCTCGGCAGGGTAGTAACTTCGGCTACATAGCCCAATTGCATTGCGAATACGAGCAGTGAGTCTTTATACATCCAAGGTGATAACGATTGGTTGATCGAAGTGAACGTTTTGTTGAAGCCGGGAATCCTTAATTTTCATTTCTACTCTGGCTTCAAATATTTACCTTCAACTTAATAACAGATAGTTCCTGTCGCAATAGCTCTAATATTGCAGTGACTTGTTGCTGAAGACGTCTCTTCACTCTCTCATATCGAAGATGGCGGAACCACTCTCCTCTAGTTCTCCTCGAGTCGACGAATTCCAATCGTTGACGTCGTCGGCATTTGAGAAACTGAGCAGTGTCACTGGCACTGCGAAAGGCCTAAATGGCTTCACCCTAGGGACGGCCATCATGGTGGTTCTAGTATTCGCTCTGAACAGCCTACTACTGCCATCACACGACTCTCGCGAGCCTCCCGTAGCGAAGCCGTCGATCCCCATCTTGGGGCATATGATCGGCTTCGCCCGCAACAGCTTCACATACTACAACATATTGACCAAGAAGCTCGGCCAGCCCATCTTCACGATTCTGATGCCCGGCCGCAGGATCTACGTCGTCACCAAACCAGACCTAGTAGTTCAGGTGGACCGACAGAACAAGAAGTTTTCTTTCGCGCCCATCGTCTACGAGTTCAGCAAAGTTACTTGCGGTGTCGGCAAAGAGGCGACTGAGATCCTGGGCCAGAACCTCCTCGGCGAACATGGCAACTGGGGCCTTTGCGAGGACATGGTCATTGGCATGCGCGAGTCACTGAAGCCGGGCGACAACTTGGACAGCATGAACCGCATCATGGCTGAGGATATATGCCAGTCGCTGGACGCGACCAAGCCTGAGCCCGGAAAAGAGTTCCGCCTAATCAACTTGCAAGAATGGGTTGCCTATGTCGTGACTATGGCGACGACCAACTCAGTCTACGGCCCCCATAACCCCTACAAGAGGAAGGACGTGAGAGATGCTTTCTGGGTCTTCGAGAAGGGCATTATGAAGATGCTGGTCCACCCTTTTCCAAAGTACGCCGCGAAAGACGCTCTGGAAGCCCGCGATTTTGTCACCAACGTTCTGAACGAATATTTCATCAACGGGCACCACAAGCAAGGCTCCGGATTGGCACAGGCACGGTTCAACTACTCGGTCAAGAATAATGTGCCCGTCGAAGACATCGGTCGATTTGAGATCGGTGGTACGATTGCTATCTTGGTCAACACCCTGCCGTCTTGCTACTGGATCCTTCTCCTGATCCACTACGTACCTGGGCTGCTTGAAGAGATCCGCAAAGAGGTAGACGCAGCATTGATCATCGACAAGGAGAAGAACCACGTCACCATCGACATCACCACGATTAAGAACAACTGCCCATTGCTTCTCTCCACCCTCAAGGAGAGTCTCCGCTACCGCGGCATCGGCACTGCGCTGCGCATCGTAACTCAAGATACGGTGGTTGGCGGATACCTGCTCAAGAAAGACTCCATGGTTCAGATCCCTCTCCAGGTCATCCACGGCGACGAGAAGCACTGGGGCGAACACGCGATGGACTTCGACCCTTACAGATTCGTGAAGGACCCAGCCTCAGGAAAGAAACTGCCAGACGACAGCGGCTATCGCAGTTTCGGCGGCGGGAAGCATCTGTGCCCTGGACGATTCTTCGCCACCAACGAAATCCTCGCCGTCGTGGGTCTGTTCATATCTCGCTACGAGATGCGACCCGCGTCCGGTAAGTGGGATCTGCCCACCACTTTCAACAGCAATGCCGCGACACAGATTTCGCAGCCAGACTTCGAGATGGAGATGGAGGTCCGGAACAGGGCCGGGTATGAGCAGTACACGTGGAACGTCGAGCTGCGGAAATCGAACAAGGTTGTTGCTGTGCTCTCCGGAGATGGACAATAGATGGTGCCGCGTCCTTGGGAATTGTCACGATACAGTGGCATCAAATTTGTGACTACATGTAGAGGATGGGCTTAACGCGTAAAACTATTTTACTCACGACTCGGGGTTTCTGCTACTGCTAGGTGCATAGGGCACCGTCCCCTCTTTTACGTGTGCATGGCAGCCAAGATCGTCTGTTGGTTGTACTCCTATGGGGGATGCGAATTGAAGGAATATGTCTTAATATCACCGGCCTTGAACTCTTTGAGCCGTTATTCCATGCAGTTCAGAATCATATATTGTCAATCTCTGTGTTTTGCCAACGTGATGATAGTACAAATCTCAGCAATCTCACGAGATATTCTCTACATACCTATGAACCACGTATATCTAAAACTGCGGTTTCACAAAGCAGACAGCTACCTAGCACCTATCCAACAGCAACTCTCAGAGGTGAGAAGTGATTGCACGATTTGCTAGTCAAACAGGATGCTACCGACAATTGCCAATATCTGCTGCTGGCCAGCAGAGTAGGCTTTTCGAGCCTTACTTCAGCATGCGGGTTGCTTGTGTATCCTGGAGAACCCGTGTCTCGTCATCCGTCTAGGTACCTACCCATCCATACCTCGCGACATCCAAACAAGAAGGGATATCCACCTGCAAGTAGCCACAATTACTCATAACAGTGCCGCTGACGAAACTGGCTTCTAGACCTTGGGAACCATTACACCCACCACACCAACGTCCTTCCAGCCAAGACGAATCATAGCCCTCGGAGGACATAAGGCGCATATCTGACGCAAATCCCGCAGCCAGATAGCGGCATACCAACAGAGAAGGCAGCAAGCCAAACAGCCTAGCGCTAAGCCGTGTGCGATGGGTGCGAAGGGTGTAAGCGTTTCGTACCTACGGTACGTATTCAACTACCTACCTAGGTACCTATCTACGGTAGGCATAACTTCCTTAAAAGTAAGGCTCCTATTCATGAGAAATGAAGGCAGCCCGTCCAAGCCCAACAGTTGAACTCATGTAGCGCTCTGATTTCTTATCATCATCGCTAATCGCAGGAGTACGAACACGATCATAAGCTGTTCCGAGCTCAGCACGCATCCAACCATGATGACCCTCAATGACCTGTTCTACATCTTCGCCATCCACCTCCTCCTCATCTTCCTCTACGGGGTTCTGTATGCCTAGGGAAAGCCGAGGTGGCTCTCGACTGGTATGGATTGCTTGTTTGGAATAGTAAGAGCGCTGTGACACAGGTACGTAAAACTCAATATATCGTTCGTTAGCACTGCTGACCTCCTGTCGTATAGCAGCAGAGCGTCATGGACGAAAGTCTTCATCTGCTGTTCATCATGAGCGATTACCAAGCTGCCTTTAGGCAGTGCCATCACTGAAGGAAGGTATCAATGATGATGGAATGTCTCGCTTACATCGGATTTCGGTTGCGGGATCTTAACATGTTGTTTCATTTCGGCCTTCCAAGAACACATACCCATATATGTCGAATGATATTTCAGGAAGAAAGGGGTGCAATTCAATGCAACTGGGCGTTATGAACTGTCGCTACACCACATAGACTGGTACTCAATAGTACTAGATTAGAGCTATGAGACTGAGCGTGCTCACCTGATATCACAGATTGTGATCGAGCCGCATCAATACCTAAGCTGCAATAGATGCAGAACACACTTAAGATACACCTCATTTAGCCACTCGGTCTCCTGTGTCGGGTCAATGATTGCTTCGCTCGCAGATTGCGGATTCAACTGTCATTCCAGGTCTCATAAGTCTTGTGACTTTCGCTTCGGTGGTAAACCTTAAGAGATCATGTAGTTGAGTAGGATAATGGTGCCGCCAACGTGTTTGAAAGCTGAAAGTTCACCCCTTAAAGCACTACCATGTCAAGAGGATCCAGCAGATATCACCAAAAATGCTAACAATCTCTAGTTCGCATTGATAATTGAAATATACTAATATCTACCTCTACTCACGCACCCAACTTCCATTGAACAGGTTATTAATCACCGATGGTTCCCACAGGGACCCAAGTCCGAACCATGCAGTCAAGGACATAGTGGCATTCATCCAACTCTCGCCACTTGACCATGATCCAGCCATCGGCAAAGACCTAACCCGTTCACGAGGTGACCTTGACAAGCTTGACAAAGCATTGTGCCGGCCCATGAGTCATCTTATCGTAAGCCTCATAGCCACTCAACTCTGGAGGACATTTGTGCAACTCGAAGTTCCAGATGATGAGGGTCAAGAAGATCCGCATCTCGATATAAGAGAGCTTGCGTCCGTAGCAGCCTCGTTCTCCGAGGCCGAAGGTGAGAAGGGGGCCCGCAGCCGGGTCGAACACCGACCTGCCTTCCTCGTCGACAAGCCACCTCTCGGGCTTGAAGGAACCCATGTCCTTCGGATCCCAGCTGCCCACCCTGTCCTTCGTGGTGTCGAAGTTCGGGCTTCGTATCGAATCGTCGATGTCGAACGCAGGCATGAAGACGCTGGGACCGTTGCCCATGAAGAAAACCTCGGTGCCTTTGGGGATCCGGTGGCCGAGCACGTTGACGTCCATCATGGCCGTTCGCATCACGGCCGATTCCGTCAGCGAGCAGCGGATAATCTCCTCCACGGTCGCTTCCAGGTAGGGAATCGGATTCCCGAGGATCTCGTCGACAGTTGGAAACCTCCTGAGTTTCCTCGCCTCGGCGTGCGCGGATTGAAGCTCGGATCGAAGCTTGTCTTGGATGTGTTGGTTATCAGCCAGGTGCTTGAGACCCCAGGCCATGGCTGTCCCTGTAGTATCGTGGGCCGCGATGAGTAGACCAAAGATCTTGGGATTCTAGGTCAGTAAATGGGAGACCAAGGAGACAAACTGGGGTGGGGGATATCTCACCTCGTCGGAAATTCCTCGTGACCAAATGACAGGGTCCCTTTTCTCCTTTTCTGCTAATACCATCTCTCTTCGTATAATGTCGTCTATAGCGTTCGTTACGTCGCTGTCGTGCGATTCCTCGTAACGATCGAGAGCTTTTCTGATCTCATCTTCAATGAACTTGTCCTTGATCTTGAAAGCTTCCTTCATCCTGCGTGTCTGTCGCAGCATCCAGTGAGCCAGTTTCGGGACAGGGGACTTTAGGCTGGTTTCGGCACTTCCCGTGATGGTTAGAATAGCCTGGATGACCGTTGGGTACGGAGCTGATGGCAAGACGACTTCGGTCTTCTTGTCGGGATCGTCCGGGAGGCTGATACTTGCTTGCGCTGTATACAAATCTAATTGAGATTTGGTGATGGTCTTAGACGAGTCAGCTCCAAATACAATGGTCCATATCGCGTCGAGTGCAGTACGGTGCATATCTTGCAGGGCTCGGAACGGAAATCCCTGGGCCAGTCGGGCTTTCTCTTCCCAGAGCTGGATAAGCTCGAGACTAATGTTGTAGATGTGCGGGCTGGCGACGTCGTGGAGGAAACCAGGTGTCATCAAGCCCTGGACCCAGCGCCGATGCCGCTTGAACTCATCATCGGTATGCATGCGAAAATGGTTCTCTGGGGTGATACCCCCCGATATCTCGGTAAAGAACCGCGACCGGTCGAAGACCCTGGGTCGTCGGATGAGGATATCGTAGGTTTCCGGGAAATCCGCGATGATGACCCATGGCTTCGCGAAGGGCCGTGCAAACACCTGCACGATTGGAGATTGGAGTTTGATGTTTTGGGCCACCAGCCAATCGTAGAATCGGTTCGTTTTCTTGGTGTGCTGGACCAAGGAGTTGACGTCGCCGAAGAGTGATCGAGCCGACTCTTTGTTGTACGGTATGCCGGGGATAGGTTTTGGTAACGCCCACCAGTACAAAAGATAGATACCAATTACAAGAACACCTGTAACGAGCCCGGCCGATGGACTTGACGCGTAGGAAGAGGTTAAGTTAGACACTTGATGGGTTATTTGGCTGGAGAGTTGGCCAAGGCCATATTGTGCGGTCGTGTTATCCTGAAGAGCCATTGTGTAGAGCCCCTTTAGCACAGCAATAGCATACTCACTTTTTTTTCGTGTGCTGCAAGATGGCGTCTGGTCTTTCAGATGACCGTTCAGAGCATTTTGACCAAGAATTCAGGCATACGGAGCAGTAGGTAGGAGACTACGCCGTTATCCATGCTTCTCACCTTCCACTAGTGAGGATGAGATTCCCACTCCCGCACGCTCCACACCTTGCGCACCCCTCGCACCCCTAGCACCGCTTATATGATGTTGGCTCAGCGCGCACGTACTAACCTGTCAGGGTTGATTAGCGATTATAGAAGCTCAGACTTGCCAACCGCCTCTGAAATACCATGATCCTGAGGTGGTGTCCTATAACGAGAAATATCCGCCGCAATGGAGCCTAAGCTGGTCCCGTTATCGTTCACGGAATCAGCCGTCATCAATATTCCCCTCGATTCCCTCTGGCCTCGTTTGAAATTACGGGACATTTCCAAATTCTACACCGCGATAAAAAGAAGTGAGGTGGTCGAGTCGGGCCCGGAGCAGCGGGATAGAGTCAAGTGGTATTTTGAGGATGGCACGATCCTTGAGCAGGTAGTGGTGGAGTGTTCGGTATGTCGCTGTCCGCCAGCTACACATCGGCCTGGAATGATGCGGTGGTGCTTACCTGGTCATGTTAGGATGAAGAACATTGTTCGTCGTTTGTCATTGTCAATGTCGAGCCATGGGGGCTGCCATACGCTGGGGCTGGAAGTACGATTCGTGCCTATCCCGTAACCAGCGGATCTGCCGAAGGTAGCACTCTTGTTCAGTGGAGCGCTCATTATCCGGATGGTGTCGGCGACGGTAAGTCTCAATGATATTTGCTTTAAGAGCAGGACAGCTCATGAAACTACAGAGGTGATCGCAGACGCCAGGCAGAAGCGTCGTGAAGGTCTTGCGGATCTTGCGAAGGCTGCTGAAAACTGGAGAAGTAGCGAGTAGCGGGATGTAAACAGGTTCTCTTCTAGTAGTTCTGGCTTGTTGTTATTCGCCCTTAAGTTATCTAGATAGAAGCATCCTTAGACTGAACATTCGTAGACACACTGGCGGCAGGCATCTCCAAGTTCACGCGATGTGAGTCTTCGAGATTTGGAAGGACCAATTGATAAAGCGGTATGTATCTATTCCTGCCTAGTTGAGGCTAATTCAGGCAACTCGTAAAGGTCCTCGTAGATGCTGATGAGCTTCCAGTCAACAATACGGCTGCTGTTGAAATAGACGCAGGTTGTGAGTGTCACGTTCGTTGTGTTCGAAAATTAGATCACGAGTACATAGCTGTTAAGAGGCGGATGTAGATAGTACATATAATGCCACAGATGTGGGGCGAAAGTACCTAACCAGCCACCTAATTCTAGCCACCCTGTGTTGCAACAAGCTTATCTCCGACCAACCCTTCCTCTTTTCCGATTTAATCGATTTGGTAGCAGACAATGTATCAGATCCTGTTCTGGTCGCTCGTTTCAGACGCTCTCGGTTTGTTGCCAAGCGAGAAATAACAGACGAGTGCCGTCACTGCGCAAATCCCAGCGAGAACAGCATTCATGTTGCCGTAACCGATGGCTTGCCTCAAGCCGCCACCGAGCGGAGGCCCGACAGCCAAGCCGAGCGAGAACGCGATGTTAGAAAGCGAGTAAAGTTGAGCATACGGTCCTAGCTCTCCATAGAACTCTGGATTGGCTTGGTGATACATATGGACCACCGTGCCAGCTTCCACAAGAGCCGGCGCACCCATTCCGGCCAGGCCGATGCCAGCAAGCGTAAGTAGGGATGCATAGCCAGCAATAGCAGCAATCCCGCCGGGTCTTGCTAGTTGGAACGAGATCAGCACGGGAACGAGGTACGCATATACCAGTACGGCAATCCTCTTGGTACCGAATCGATCGACACACCAGCCTAGGATCGGCCCGAAGATTAGATTCGCAATACCGATTGGCAGAAACATGAGGCCAGCCTGTAGCGAGGTGAAGCCGTAGTTCTCTTGGGATACCATTGGCACTGTGGCATCAATACTACCAACGAGCACGCCCTGGGCAAGGGCAATGAGGAGAGCGGCGATAAGACGGGGGTTTCTGAGACAAGATAGGATAGGGATGGCGTGGACGATTCTGGGCAAGCTTGAGGGAAGCTTGTACGGATCCTCTGCTTTGTTCTGGCCTTGCAGGAGGGGTGATGATTCGCAAACTCCATGGTCGTGCTCCTCAGTTGCTATGCGCCCCTGTGGATCATTTGGCGAGCTGTCGCCTACATCGGTGGTGCTTTCGACGGGTGGCTGGTAGCGACGAGCAGCTTTCACCTCGATCACCAAGAGCCGCATGATAAAATCAATGGCGAGCAATGAAAGCGCAACTCCAAAAAGAGCCGCATTCCCGCCTTTCTCGTATAGGATGCCACCTGTTATCGGGGCTGCAAGGGTTCCAAACGTAATGAATCCAAAGATCTATATTCAATGTCAGTTGTGCGCTTCGTCGTATAGGAAGAACGCAGAGAAGAACGGTTATGGGTTGTCTTACAGTCCCTATAGACTTGCCCAAGTTCTCCGGGCCGACCGTCTCAAGAAGTAAAGCCATTCCGGTTGCCCACACAATGGCGGCGCTAATACCTTGCAAAACCCTGGCGACGAGCAATACGGGTATGGTACGTCCGACCAGGAGGAGAAGCGTGGCCCCGAACAACGAGGCGACGCCTACTAGGAAGGGACCCCGTCGGGAACCGAGCCTGTCGGTGATGACTCCCGCAATTGGGGATGCGGCCACCGAGGCACCGGCGTAGGCCGTCAAGAGATTCGAGACATGGCCTTGGATCTGATCTGGAGACAGATCGAACCGATCCGCCAGTATGAAGGGGAGAGCCGGAACCACCAAACCGTACAGGAAGAGGTCTGTGAAAAGCGCGACGCCCACTGTTGATACAATGAAGGATTTACGGCTTCGCCAGTCAAGGCCGTATGGCTTAGCTTTGCTGGCCCGCATGACCTGGATTCAAGTTAGAGAGAGACCTTTCCAATGTCGACAGCAAAGTAATACGACTTACTCTGAGTAATGTGTAAATACTTTGATGACCAAGGATGTTACCAATGCAGATAATGTGTCTGCGTGTGGAACTATACCGAGACGAATTCAAATTCTATAATCTCGGAAGATGGCGTGGATCTGATTAGGCCAGGCGAAATGATTCGCAATAGCTATCCTAGCTTCAACCGACCCGAGAAGTCTCCAGGTAGCCTGGTGGATAGTCAGCAACTACTTCTGCTAGACTTCACTGGGTGTTATCGTGACTTGAAGTGTGGGTGAAAAGGACGGGGACAAGGAGACAACGCTCTTGATTATGCAAGGTACTACTCTGGATGGGACACAGAAGATGAGGTGATAAATTGCCGGCCTTCCGCCCTCCCGATGCGTATCAATTCAATCGCCAGGGAAGATAGGTAGGTATGCTTGCTCTGAAAATCAGTATTTCATCGCACCCTTTCCACCCTAAAACCAATCAGCAAATAGCATCACTCCTAATACGACGTACTCCTGTAGAATTGTCCATTGCGCGAGATGACTGAATGAATCGAGAGCATAGATAAAATCCATCCACTTTCCGTTCCATGGCAGGGTTTAAGCATGATGAGCTCTGAGGTAAGCAGAAGCAGGGGGTGCGAGAGGTGCAAGAGGTGCATGGAATGGTCGTGCACCTATACGTACCCACCATCTCCGATCTCCCAGCCCTCTTCCTAACACTCGCCCTCTGCTCTTGAGGTCCGACGTATAATCAATCATATTTGGAAGTCTTGGAAAGTCTTGCGATACTCTTGGACATGCTCGATGGCTTCCCTTTCGCTCTCTATCCTTCCAACTGGTATACCAGCGTGGGCAATATGGCTTGGCTCGAGTCTCGGCCTGCTGTTTCTGCTCTATCGCTGGGCACTTCCCAAGCCAATCCCGGGGATCAAATACAACCCGGAGGCTGTGAAATCGATATTTGGTGATATGGGTGCTATGGTCAAACATACCAAGGAGACTCAGGAGCTATATGACTGGATGGTTGCCCAGAACCTCAAGCTGCAGTCACCCATTATACAACTGTTCGTTCGGCCGCTTGGCAAGCCTTGGGTGGTCATCACGGATTATCGAGAAGCGCAAGATGTGCTCGTTCGGCGCACCAAGCAGTTCGTCAAATCGGATTGGTTCGCAGGCGTGTCAGGAGGGGTGATGCCGGAAAGTCACATCTTCATGAAAACGACTGAACGCTTCAAACGGCAGCGCCGATGGATTCAAGGTGTCATGACGCCAACTTTCCTCAACACCGTGGCTGCTTACCATATCTATCATGTCTGCACGGATCTGATGACGCTTTGGGAACAGAAGTCCAGATTGGCTCAGGGACGCCCCTTCGATGCAGCACAGGATATCAATAGGGCCGCTTTGGATGCCATATGGACGATCGTGTTCGGATCAGAGTCATCGAAAAGTATTACCAGAGCGCAGTTGGAGCTCTACTCTGGCAACGAGACCGTCGATCTACCTGCCAGCATGGATGCGCCGGTCAAGCTTCCATCCGCGCCGTACCCACCAGCAATTCACGCTGTCCACACTCTAACGCAGAGCATCGAGACAGGGCTCAAGTCTCCAATTCCATGGCTCGCGCACTGGGCCTTGAGGCAGACGAAGGGCATGAAGGAGGCATTCAGGAGTAAGGATATCTTTATCGGAGAGGAAATAGCGAAGTCCCTGCGAAGATCTAGCGGGCAGTCAAAGGATGCAGAGGTCACATGCGCCATCGACGATATGCTGCGGAAGGAAATTAGTCTCGCCGAGAAGGAGAACAGGGAGGCGGCGCTGCACACGACAAGCATCTACGATGAGGTATGAGAATGCCATACAGACCACTGAATATGCAACTCTTTATTGACTGACGAGACAGATCCTGAGTTTACTGATTGCCGCTCATGACACGACGTCGACGGCGATATCGTGGATGCTCAAGTTCATGGCAGATAATCAGGACGTACAGAAGAAGCTTCGCGAGGAGCTCCGCGCGTCATACCCAGATGCTGCAAAGGAAAGGAGACCTCCAACGATTCGCGAAATTACTAACATTACTGCGCATTATCGGGATGCCGTGATGGAAGAGGTGTTCCGCTGCTCCCAAACCGAAGCGGCAATCAGCCGCACGGCGGTGGAGGACACTCAGATACTGGGACATCACATCCCAAAGGGCACAGAAGTCTTCTTCATGAGCAACGGACCAAGCACACATTCTCCCGCGTTCCACATAGACGAGTCGCTGCGAACGCCAGCTTGCAGTGCGGCCAAGGACCACCTGGCCTGGACATGGGATCCCAAAACTATGGCCGTATTCGACCCCGAGAGATGGCTCAGTGTAAATGAGAGCGGCCAGAAGGTGTTCAATCCGGCGAACGGGCCGCTGTTGACGTTCGGCCTTGGAGAGCGTGGCTGCTACGGGCGGCGCATGGCTTACACGGAGATGAGGGTCTTCCTCACCTTGATTATCTGGACTTATTCCCTGGAGAAGTGCCCGGAGGAACTGAGTGGATATCGCGCTATTGACAAGCTGGTCCACGCGCCGCAGCAGTGCTACATTAGGCCGGTCAAGTTGATATAGGGCCCCTTCAAGACAGCAGTCCACCCTTTGCGTATTTCCTTGGCTGTGTATACTCAGTAGTATAACAACTATCGTATAAACAATGTCGTAATTATGACGTTTTAGGTACCACCGCATCACGTAAAATGATTATAATGGACTCCCTAATGGCTTTCAGCTGATGGGGAAGTCGCCGACAAGATTGGGTATGACAAGAATTAACGCCAGGGGTATGGCATGAGCAGCTACGAAGGAAATCCATAACAGAAAGCGTCTCACATTGATTAAGACGTTTCCAGGTTAACGTAAAAGGTATCTAATGTACTGGTAGGTCTCGCGTTGTGTAGGAGGATACGCGTATTCATCGGCGTTACCCTCCATGCCCTACTGTTTAGGGCTGTCTCCTGGAACACATTTGAGTGTCTCCCTTACCCAAAACATTTTACCAATGATTCCTTCCATTGGATGTTTACATTTCCAATCTCTAGGAAATCAACCTGCTTTCACCAACCTCAACGGTCCCCTCGTCAAATTCCAATCCTTTTCTCAACCCCTCACTCTGGATGAACCATACTCTGGCCTGCTCGCATTGGTCGCGACGCCAACGAGATCTTCACTGGCTACCTGCCTACCTAAGTTGCCTCCCAACGTACGTTAATATTCTGGTAATCAATTCACAAGCCCGTCCTTCAACATGTTACCTCTTCGCGATTGGCACATGTTCATACCTAGTGCCCTTCTCATATCATGGTGCTAACCTAGCATACGCGTGCAGACAGCGTTCCGCAAGGCATTCTACATATATCTACGAAGGAGTTGTGGTCTGTATACCGCAGATTATACTTTGTCCTTACCGTTCCAGAACTTTCCTCCTTAGCAGGCTTAGATCTCTAGCATCTCGACCCCTTCAAGTCAAACCCTACGTAACACATACATCACCCCCCATACACTGGTGAACCAGAGTTAACCACCCCGACATCATACGTGAGTCAAGATCGATTTTGACAGATCCTACTCCTATCCACGCTGGACTAACAGGGTTGACCTTTAGCATAAATGGTTCCTGTGAACGTGTTGTCACAAAGCCAACCTAGCAGGGGGCTAAAGGCAACGTAGTTCCGCAAAGAACTATGAGCCTAGGAACCTATCGAGGGATCGCCCGTACATATAGGCAGAAACACCCTTTGTCTTGCTGTCTCATCTCACAGTCTCTATGAGCCTCGCGGCGGACAGCTGCTGACAGTTACGGAGCCTTCTAATATCTAACAACACCTAGCCTGGTAAGCCACCGCGTTGCCGCCCAACCCCCTTCTCCCTCTATTTACCTGGCATGTCTCTTACGCTAACTACGAGTTTGAAAGTCTTCCATTAACCTCCCCACCTCCAAACCTCCCCATGATACCGCAACATCAAGTAGACCGTCGAATCCCGGCGACCAGCCCTACGCAACGTCTCCCAGATCGTAGCGTTTGGCTGCGGCACGCTGTCCAACGGTCGGACACAAGATCATCTACCTCGTTCACGGTTTCTGCAACAGCTGTGAAGGGTTTTGAGGACTTGAAGGTGAAGCTCGCCGAGAAAGAGTTGGAGGTTGAGTCATCACAGGAGCAGGTCGCGTCCTCCCAAGCTATCCAACCTTTTACGTGTTCGCACAAGGGATCCGCCCATGACAAACTAAATGAAATACCCAGGTAATTACCTCACTCTACAAATCAGGGGCTCCTTATCCCTTACCTGCCTCTGAACACCCTCACTCTCTGAGCTCCATCTTTGAAGGAGTTCCTAGCCCACCAAAATATGGTTGAAAGGATTCGATGCTAATAGTATTTTATCGCTAGTAGCAATGGTCGCCGGCCAAGATCCACCCTCAATAACGACTGGATCATATAACAGATCCTTTCACTGATTCGAGTCCTTTCAACTATCCATCTACAGCCATCATTGACTGTACACAAGATTTCTCCTTGGTTTCTTTGCACATTCGTCAAGTTGCTGCAAGTAGACTCCTGTGTTCCTACACTATTCGAGCAGCCGTAGAGCATAGAAACTCATGGGATACAAGTGGTGGATGTTCGCAAATTTCTGTCTGCGAGACACCACGCGAACATCGACAACCTGTTTCTCATGAGCTTCTATGCTCTAGCGCTGCTCGCCGACAAGGCACGCGCCTGAGACGCGACCAAGATATTGGCCGTCCAGTGCTCTATATTCCTCCTCAACTTGTTTACATCAACAAGGTTAGTCATCATCACAACACTACAGAAGAGACTTGATATTGATTTTAACCTTCATCAAAAGCCACCTGACACCACTATGCCTCCTAAGTAGGCGTCGCGTAAGCGCGCCTATGCTGCCAATGCAGTCGCTGCCGCAGCGCGAGCGCGGCGAAAAAACAGAAGCGTAAGTATTTCCATATCCCAATCATGTTGCGTGGTTCGTCTCAGACCTCGACTTGTGCTTACTCAAGATTCATTCAATCACAGGGTCAGGACAATCCCTTCGTAGGATACTGTTCATGTCACCAGCATGGACCACGAGGATCCCAATTCGCGATCCATGCTGGCGTCGCTGGTGTTGACAACATGAGCCTCGATGCTTTCAATTGGGTTGGCTCTAACACCACTTGTCATAATGGGAGTCCGACTTCCACCACAGGTGACTCTGGCGCATTTGCGCACACTGTGGTCTCCTTGCTCACAATTTCCTCTTCAACACAGAGAGATTCATATTCCAGTAGACTGCCTGGAGCGAATATTGGCCAGCATCATCAAGCAGGTTCTTAGCCCCTCTACCGATACCAAGCACTCGTTTCTGACTACTACATTGTAGATGTCAATTGACTTGTACAAGATCTGCGCCAGCTGAGTGCCGCAATATGAATATGTACCTGGTTGGTGATGCAGGTCATAAAATTGCGAACGATGACAGGAATTGGAACAACGATGATGAGGCTAGCCATGATAACGACGATGACGCCAAGGAGGTGACTACTTCACCTAGATGGACTACTCGGTCACAGACCAAACGCATTGACAAGCTCGCAGCGGCGAACCCGCCGAAAACCCTGCTCAGAAGAGGGGAGTTCATGACAAGTATACATCTAGGTCTAGGTCTGGCGCCGAGTAGGCTATTCAGGCCGAACATATGAAGGAAAAATAGAACAAAAAAAAAAAAAAAAGAAGAAACCTGCAGTCGCCGAACACAAGGACGTCAAAGACGGAGTCAACTCAACTGCTAAGGTTAACTGCAAGCTCGTCTAGATTGATGATGAGCCAATCACCGATATACCCATACTCCTACGGGGTACGCCAAAACTAGGCGTTGACTACTAGGTGAACCCGGCTCCAACGATCGAAACCAGCAGAACAACTTCATCTTCATGTCTTCTACATCAACTAGTCACCAGCTTCATGTCGGATGACGATAGTAGGGTGGGTGGGCGGCAACAAAAAAGTACGATAAAAAAAAAAAGAGAAAAAAAAAAGGGGGAGAAAAGGAAAAGAAAAAAAATCACAAAAAATACGAAAAAAAGAAGAAAAGGGGGAAGGGCGAAGAAAAAAACAAAAACAAAAAAAAAAAAAAAAGGTTGGGACGAAAGCAACATGACTTGAACCGGGGGCATTGCTAGCCAAGCTGGCGATGCAAATGGTAGTTGGGAGACCGCCTCCAGCAGAGACGGTGATAACGCCCAACATATTTGACACACAAAGACAAGCACAGCAGCTACCAAGAGTTATCAAACGAGGACTAACACAGTTGTCTTCCGTCATACAACGCCAATAACACCAAACCATCGATCCCGGAGCAAGATGGAGTTCGTTGTCACTTCCCCTCACCCCATGTTCCTACAGGTCTACCTTGTGTACGTCATGAGTCTCGGAGGTCTGCTTACTGTAGACATGTGCCAGCTTGTCGGTTGCAAGGCCCAGCCTGAGCGTAGACCTCCGAGACTCATGACGTGCATGAGGTAGACGTCCCAACGAGCTGGGCTGACTAGTCACCCAGGCCGCAACGTGGACTGGAGAGCCACGTCTCGCTGTTCCGGGGCTTCCCGATCATCCTCATCGTCGCCCTCGTGGCTTACCAATGTGGCAATACTATCCTGCAACTAGTAGGCATATAACATGGACACCTACTGTGTGTTTCATGGCCAAAACTAGCAGTTGGGCTAGTCACAACGTGGTTCTGCAAAGAACTATGAACCTCTCTACTAGGTGGTCGCCGTACATATGGGCAGAACACCCCTTTGTCCTGCCGTTCAACGCGGAGGATGCTGCCTATACAGCTCCTACTTCTACACCTGTTCCAGCAGGGCCTCATGACCTCGGTCTTGAGGAGAAGTACCAGGTCTCCGTGGCTGATCGCCATGACAGCCTTACCGACCCGACCCATCCGCTTATCATCTATTCGTACACCGAGTCACCAGGCGCTAATGAGGACTAGACCTGAACCCCCTTTCCCACCCCCTTTTCCGTACTACTAGCCCACAAGAGGAAGACGTTCAAGGTTCAGAAATGGGGAGGGTTGTTTGATGGAATGAGACTGGAATACAAAGACCACAGGTGGTCCGCTGCTACAACACCACCGTCTACCTACGACTACCACGCATGTTGCATGTCAGGTTTTTATAAGTTGGACACTGCACGCTGTGAGTACACATGTCATGAAGCCGACGCAATGGAGATCATCGCTCCTTGCGGAACAACATCATTTCGATGCCAGCACACCAGCATCATCGCAAGTGTACTCACCGTGTGCAGTGTACGAGTTATAATGACCTGCCACCCACCATGCGTGATAGTCGTAGGTATGCTACGTTGGCTATATGACAGCACCGCCCGCCTGGCTGACGAAAGTGCCTGAGAACTCAACACTGTCGGAATGGAAGCCCTACCACGAAGGCACATAATGCAAGACGAGGACTTGATTAGTCCAGTGAATTGAACCCTTGATATGTCGACGGGCTGGTTCCATCTTGGAGCAGGAAGCGATTGGCTTGGTCAAGGCAATGCCAGTCGACCAGTGCCAACTTCGGGAACGACACATCTTGGGTCTGTTTCTCCGCAATACCTGTTTTCTTCATGGCCCTTTCACTACCTGAAGGATCGAATCCGCACTCTGAGCTCACCACCTTGCCATGTGGCCATACCTTCGGTCACCGATGCATCGTGACCTGGACCCAGGCTGCTGGCTCCAACGGTGAAATATCCCGAACCCAGTGTCCAATGTGCAGAGCAAAGCTAGAGTCCGAACTGAGCCGAACAACGACAAGCTTTCGCATTCTCCCAACCCGAAAGAGGAACAAGATTGTTAACCTCTCAAGAACTGGCCTGACCAATTCCAGTTCGCATCCTCGCCGAGGGATTAGAACTTGGGAGATCTATGCGCTCAAGCAAGAGCGCATTGTGCGAAACTTGACACGTCCTGGTCCGTTTTCTTCAGAAATTGCAATGGTGGCCTTATGTAGCTACATTACAGTGACAAGAAGCATGGCATCAGAAGAAAGGCAACAGCGAGAACGAGATCAGCACCGAAGATATGGACGGTAGTGAGTGCTGAAAGATACGGTGTATGAGGTGTTGAACTGTATATTGGCTTATGTGTCAAGTGTATGAGTGATGGGGGGAGCCCTGCTTATATACACAACACCAACCTGAGAGGGTCAGGGTGACAGTGAGGCCAAAAGTAAGGGAAAGGAGAAGGCAGACTACAAGGGCAAGGGGAAAGCAATTGCTCCCCGTCGCCACGCTAGCAAGTTCAAGCAAGAGTGAACTGTGAGAGAAGCTCAGATGGGGCAGACTGAACACAGGATCGCATTTAGGAAACGGCCGCAGCGCCACCTTCGACCCCAATGGGCCGACAACCGCTTGTCGCTGCAAAGGCATTCAACCAAAGTCCCGTCTACACCTGGACTGCTTTTTCCCTCTTCTTCATCCACAACAACTGACTCTTCTGAAGGGACAGATACCAGCACACCAGCATCTTCAAACCTGCAATCTCCAACCACCAACCAGCAAAACAAAGGACACTTCAACCCCCAGATCATTATCAAGCATTCATCCATACCTCGCACTCCAACACTTCCCTATTCTTCTCGAAAAGGTCGTTTTCAACGAGGAAACCAGACACTCCGGGCATAAACTGATCCCACAAACCGCAAAGCCCACATTCCCTACTCGAGGCCCCAATCAACTCGACCGTCACGCGCTGTGGCCTCCCGCTGGCGCTGACCTTCTTGAGGTCCTCTCCACGGAGGTAGCCACGGGGGCCGAATTAATTAGTTGAAAACACCAGATGACTTAGACACAAAACTTGATTAAGATACAACAGCTTGGGAACTTCAAGTTGTAATTGGAACTTGTTTACTTCTCGGGGACTATTCGTATAAAAACTATTCTTTGGTGGCTTTTACGAACTCTACTTATGATCAGGGTGGTTTCGGCGGCCCATGTTGGGAACTCAAGAACCTCGGGCAATTCAGGGGACTCATACAGCCCGGGAGCCTCAGACCTGTACCAACACTACAACCTGAATTAAAAAGATTAACTTGATAACGTTATTTGATATATTTTGGATGCGTTACCTGATATTGCAGGTCCATGTGTAATAACGGCCTAGGTAGCATAAATGTGATCCTTTTTGGAGCCTCTTGCAGCTAATAACGGTAGTATGTAAAGGGAAGAATGCCAAAAGCACCAGAATCTCCATGTGTGTGCATTCCCCTCGAATGACAAGCGTACGGAAAGTAGTCGGATCACCAGGACCACAGCAATGATGGCCAGGAGGGCCAACTGAACCAGCTCTAGGACCCAGAAGTGCGCGCACACGCATGACCAGAAGCACACGAAGAATGCTGGGGACGCCCGCGAGATGTGCTCGCCGAGGAACAGTGCAATGGTCTTGCGGTCCCGTGTCTTGTCTCCCTCTTGGTCCTTCAGGTCCTGGACCTGCATCGTCGTTAAGATGACTCCGCTGATAACCACTACCCAAGTTGTCCCGCGGCTACTTAGGGCATGGTACTCTGGACCCAGGGCCACGGTTAACGATCCGCTGTTGTATAGTCCGTAAGCAATAGAGATGATGATCTCTCGTAGGAATGCCTCATCGCCACCGCCTAGGTCGTTGTACAACCAGGTCAGCAAGAGGATGAGTACTCCCTGCCGCTCCACCCCGAGCGCGTGGTTGAGAGTCACCGTAGCCGGGATCGCGGCAAGCATAACACGCCGTGTCTGTTCTATCGTGATTCTCCCCTGCGGGATCGGCCGCCACGGCTTATTGATGCGGTCTTCTTCTACCGACTCCGGCGTCCGCTGATTAGCGAGGGTGAAAACAAGCAAGTTGGCGACATTGAAGGCCAGGGCATGGGGTAGCCGGCGCAAAATCTGCATTTTCGGAGGGCTAGGTACTAGCGATGAGGGTCCTTCGATTAGCACGGACGAGGCGAAGGCGCTGAATATGCCGAAGGCCGTGTTGGGGACGGCGAACGTGAAGAAGTCGCTCTCGAGGAAATCCCACATTATGTGGGCGAAGAGGAATGATTTCCGCATAGGCGAAGTTATGACTCCGACGAGCGATGGTGTTGGTTGTTTGGAATACATATCGAAATGGAAGGCTGGTAGGAGGGCAATCGTTTAGACATGTAATGAAGTTCTCTCGACCTTTGTCTTTGGGGTGTCGTATGAGTGACGGAGACATAAGAAAAACGAGCGTGACAGTAACATGCCACTTTGAGGGGATTATTCCTTCATATCAATCTTTCACGTCCAGTTCCTGCCATACTGCAAGACTCTCAATATGCGGCTTAAGCTACCGCTCACTGATGATCCTACATACTGAGGAATCCGTCAGTAACATTGCTGCTTAGAGTCAGCGTTGCGGTGTCTTTGGTGTGTTCTGGGGCTTCTACGGACGACAAACGTCGATACCGATGAATCTGGAGAGTGATCTGATTGCATGGTGCATTCTGTGCCTTGACGCCCCATTATCAGAACGACGTAATATCGGAATTCACAGGGTCTACCTATCTAACCTAGACAGTCTACCTGGGTGTATCTAAGAAGGTACCTACTATAGTATGTGAACGTGCCCTGCGCGTTGGTGAGCATCTCATATCAATCACAAAACTGGCCTGTCAGAGTCCGGATACTAGAAGTATGAGCCTTTCAGGATGATGGTATCTAAGACAGCATGGAGAAAGGAAGGTCTCCTGTACCCATGCATACTGTAGGTAAGTGCCCGTGCAGGACTTGCGTAACAACATCCTCTATAGGTACCCCTTATTCAAGCTCTACATCGTGATGACGCCTTAAGATGTAATATTCACCCATCTATACACACGCAGGAAGTAGAAGCAGGCAGGTTGTGATACAGAGGTATCTTCCCGCCAGCCCCGGCTTCACGCAGTCACGAGCAGGGTGGTACGAAAGTGTAATCTTTACTGGTCTAGCCGCCGTTGTCATTCTACAGGGATGATACGCCTTGCGTTGTCTGCCGTGTAGCAGACCCCATTCATTTATACCTGGGTACCACGTACATACCTTAGGTACCTACCTACATGCAGGTAAATAGGGGTTGAGTACACACGTACGGAGCTTCCCACGGTCACCAAAGTGCCAATATATTTGGTGCGGCTCTTCTGCATATAACACCGTATCATTACACGCATGGCCCTTTGAATAAGGGCGAATAAGACCATGAGGTAGATCTCCACTCCCGTCCCACCAGGCATGCCAACAAGGCAGCCTACATGAGGCTTACCATTTTCACAGGTATTATTGCGAAACAAGTTAAAGATAGGTGGACCGTAATCGAGGGACCACGTTAGGTAAGCTCACGTCACGGCGGCAGACTTAATTACCGTAGGTATGCAACTCTTGAGTTTTACGTGGACCTTACGATCGACTACATTCTAGCTACCTCATTACATAGAAGAGTGGGCAATAAACGTGCCTACGGCAACCTCATTGGCACCTCGCCGGTCTTCAAGGCGCTTTCACGCCAGTCTTGTAGTTGCCATAGAAGCGGGTCATGAATTCTGCGTGTCAATTCTGTCAGAGAATGGAATAACCGGAAGCGATGATTCTGTAGGACTTACCAACTGCCAGGCCATGGTAGTGTTTCTGCTTGCCCAACTCAGATATCTTCTGGATTTCCTCGGGTGTAAGCTTGAATTTGAATGTATTGTTCAAGTAACCCTGGAGTCGCTGCTCGCTCGAACTCGTAGTGATGGCCACTATGTCTTGGTCGATGCACCATCTGAGCGCGATGTCATTCTCGGTAACGCCGTATTTCTTGGCCAGCTCGGCGTAGATCTCGTCCACTGGACCTGGGCGCGCTGCAGTGATGGCTGACAAGGGGGAGAACGCGCTGACGACGATACCATGCTTGCGACAGAAACTTACCAGATCTCCGTGCTG
This sequence comes from Hypoxylon sp. FL0543, assembly GCA_022578575.1. Taxonomy (NCBI): domain Eukaryota; kingdom Fungi; phylum Ascomycota; class Sordariomycetes; order Xylariales; family Hypoxylaceae; genus Hypoxylon; species Hypoxylon sp. FL0543. Next base: position 193,286 of record MU394012.1, on the reverse strand, counting down.
GAGATACGGATGATACTCGATCTGGTTGATGGCAGGGATAACCTTGGCTGTCTTAAATAGGATCTCAAGATCGTCTTGCTCGAAGTTCGAGACGCCGATGGACTTTGCCTTTCCAGAGGCCTTGGCCGCTTCTAGCTGCTTCCAAATATCCTGCATTCCCTCTGGCGATCCAGCCGAGAAGGGCACGTGAAGGAGGTAGAGGTCAACGTAGTCTAGACCGAGCTTCTTCAGCGACTCATCTAAAGCAGCAGCGACGTCTTGGTTGACGGTGCCGACTATTTTAGTTGTGACGAAAAGCTTTTCGCGTGGCACCCCTGACGCCTTGATACCAGCACCCGTTCCGGCTTCGTTACCGTAGGCTAGGGACAATCTTGTGAACATATGTCAAATGAAGAGCGGCATAATAGTAGTCTCACCTTCAGCAGTATCCAGATGGTAGTATCCATTATTGATTGCCATCACCGTCTTCTTGCTGATGTCCTCAGCGGCACCCATGAAATTGGCGGTGCCGAAGCCATATGCCAGCTGTGGGTAATCAAGACAGAGACGTTAGCGCTGAAGAAGTCAGAAAATGATTGTGGACGTACCACGGGAATCTCATTGCCGTCGTTGAGTTTCAACGTGGGAATTGGAGCCATTTTGAGAGGTGAATATTAATCTCACTCGAATGATGCCGATGTTGACCGTGTTCTTGTTAACTGGTTTCTGGTAGTTATTTTGAGATTTGAGATGGTTTGCACATAAGTTGTCTTATGAAGAGAAATGAGTGCCTAAGCAGCTAGGGAGCTTCGGTCTCCCTTTCAGATGTCAGCCCTTTCGGATTTAAAGTGAGGGGTTCCGCTTCACGTCCCCATTGACCCATAACCTTGGGACTTGTTGGCACAAAGCGTTTCTTGATGAATTAATAATTCATGACAGGTACCAGGTATGGAAGGACAGACATCCATATGTTACCTGTCGGGATTTAGAGCATTGTGCAGACTGGGTGCCCCGCAGGCGAATAATATGCAGCAGTTTGCTATGAAACTCCACGTACTGTACTGTACAGTGCTACTCCTACACGTGCTACTTAGTCTGACGCCCCTTTCTGCTTGATATGTCATATACCAGCCCAGGCACTGATGGTGGTAGTACAAAATGAACATGCTTTACATGATACCTACCTGTAATCAATACACCTCCCTTCCAAGGTTCAAGTTCCCCTCACTCTTACATGTAGGTGCCCGAGCTGCGCCCCAAATGTAGTGGAACTGGGTGCTTACACGCTTCGGTTCCACACGGACTAGGCTGGATATACGCCATATCTGGTAGAACGCTAGTGACAAAAAGGCCGGTGTGACGAGGTATCTATGCCAAGACATACAGCATATTATTACACCCTCACTTGCGCTTTGAGGAGGACTATTTGATGCAGTCGATGCTGGAATGCTGAAGAGTAGCGGAGTAGCGGTGAGCAAACATGCATACATATGTAGTTGACGGCCTAAAGCGTTTTTAATTTCAGTATAGTTGTCACAAATACGTGGTCTCAGTATGATGTTGAAGATATAGATTATGTTACACCTGGTGGATTCAGGTTGCGATACATCAGATCTGCAACGGGACTCCAAGTCTCTTGTATGACCAACATTCATCGTTGCTTCACGTGCTATCTTGGAGATTACGGCAAATTATGTTACTTCTTATGATTTTGATCCGAAATACCTCAGTTATTCGAGAACCCCACATCTATTCAATGAAGGGATACAAGCAAGTAAAGGGATAACAGTCTTGACCGTAGCACCAAAGCTATAACATACCTGGTATCCAAGCACCAATGTTCCCTACCCCCTACCTTGATTCCGGAAAGGTTATAGATGCTACACTTGTTCTCGGGGCGAAAAAGTGCATAGGACCTGTCCAGGTTGCGCAGTAACTTGATCTTTCATTCCATGCCACATAGTCTCCGGGTCGTAACCATCTGCGAATCTCACAGTGAAGTGTTTAAGCAAGACGGCGATTACGAGGCGTAGTTCAGCATATGCGAGAACTTTACCCACACATTGACGGTTGCCTTTTAAGTATTTCAGTGAGATTGATCTCCGATCGAGACGTGGGAGAATGCCGTGTTACTCACCGAAAGAAAAGGGGCCAAAAGCGCGCTTGTCAATGATGAGCTCCTGGCGCGAATACCAGCGTTCTGGGATGAAGTTATCTGGTAATTCAAAAGCAGATTTCACTAGCACCATGGTCAGCCCCTCCTGGGAACTAAAGAGTTCTCAATTGCGTACTCCTCATTATCACATATTTGGGCGCAGTGATTTTCGTAAATGATGGAATAAGCGTGTTATCAATCAGCAGTCCACTAGGACCCGTTATTCTCCCCCCGCCGGTCATAGCTGGCGGTACTAGTCGTAAAACTTCATTGATGACTCCATTTAGATGCGGTAGAGTAGCCAAGATGTTCGCGTCACGGATATTGACGTCTCGAATCTCCATGTAGACTATATCGGCGTGTTCCGGATATTTGGAGAGATACCACCAAGTGGCGATTAAGGACGCTCTTGTAGTATCGCTATGATACGATCAATTCGGAGAGGAAGAGGGCGTAACTCGAAGTAAAAGGAACTGACCTTCCCGCAACTACTGCCGAAGTCGCAGTCCCGCTTAAGAGGAGCGACCGGGCTCTAGAATTCATGGAACTGGCAAGTCGTTGATGCTCCTCAATAAACCATGAAGCCATATCCGGCTTGCCCTCCTTAGGCCCGCGCTATGTCAACAACTTCGTCAGCGTTTGCTGGCCTTGGATGCACAAACAGGTACGTGTGGCACGATACTGACCTCCATACGTGCGCGCATGCGCTCGTCGCAAAATGCCACCATGCGAAACCAGTCCTTAACCCGCCCGTAGAAGGGGATGAATGAGAATGCCAAACGAGCAATCCATATTGCGTCAGAGATAGGTCCAAGCAGAGCCAATGCACGATCTCGGTGTAAGATTGCAGGATGCATGGTTTTGGAATCCATGAGGTTGAAGTCTTCGCCAAAGACGACCTCGCCCATGGCGTCGAACGAAAACCAAGACATGACCTCATCTACGTCGACCGGCTGATCTCCATAGCCTTTGACGCAGCGGTAGAGCGACTCGGCCTGCTGCGCAATACGTGGACGAAGCGAGTCCATAGCTAGGAGAGATCAGCACTTTTGGGCTCCCTATTACTGTAGTCTTTCCGCAGCTCACCCTTGGTGGATAGCGACTGGGTCCATACTTTGCGCCTTTCTTTATGTTCCAACTCATCGCGAGTGAAGATAGCTGAGCTGCGAGGCTGAAGGACGTCGTACCACACGTCCTTAGTGTTGCCATTATTCCACCCGTCAAGTAGTTGGATACCCGCTGGGTGGAAAATACTGATCTCATTGGGACCTAGATACCTTCAGTGAGAAGTAGTCGCTTCGAGGGACTACATTAGGAGACTCACCTGTCCGTACGAATGTCCCGTACTTTCCGTGGAGCTTCCGCTGAAACAGGTAGTTTTTGGAGTCACGGATCTGGTATATGTGCCAGAACTTGGTAATAGCGGCTAGCCTTGGCCCAGGAAAACCTGAGATCTTGTGAAAGAAGAGCCGATAGATCGACATACTACCTAGCAAGGTACCAAGATAACCTATAATGGCGAGGCAGGCCCAACTTATGGCTCGCCCCAAGGTGTCATGGTTCTGATTGGAGAAATAAAACAGGTATGATGCGACTAATACATGGGCAAGAACTATACGGTGAACACTCAGATGCCACTCGCCGTGAATGAAGAAGACATGGTGTGCAAACAGCGCACTAGCACCACCCAAGAGGACTTGCAACATTGCCAAAGTGCGAGAACAGACGATGGTAGGTTGAGAGGGTAGGGAGGTAGGGAGGTAAGCAGGGAGAGCATGTGTTTCACTGAAGGCATGTATGGAGAATGTAGCCTTATATTAAATGGATGAAATATTGCGAATAGAGATCGTGGACTTGAGACGTAGTTTGGAACGTCACACTACAGCATGATGATACCACTGTTACTACATCGGATTAGATAGGTAGGTAGGTGCCTACCTAGTTACTTGCTGAAGGCTGCCATCAGGCTCTGGGGAGCTTTCCGCCGAAACTCGGTACTCTAGGTGCCTGACAATGCCTCCACGTATGGGTTCTCCAACCTTTCTATTACAAGAGAGTTCAAATTCACCATGTGTTGATTTCATGGATTCCCTCGAACCCCCGAGGTTGACGAAAGAAGCCTTACTCGGAGTTTGACGACGAGAGAAATTGGTCCTGATAGAGAAAACAGCCCTGAAAAATCTCGAAGTGGATTTCCAATCGAGTAAGGGTCCCAGAGCAGGTATGTTGACAGCAAGAATACCCAGCCAGATCTCAAGGTGACTCTGCAACGCCAAGATATAAAGATCGTAGACTATGTCTGCGTTATCACTTGGGGTGGCTGTGGTGATAAGACGCCAGATCATTATTGATATCACTCTATTGAACATGAGAGCCTGGCCCATAGTGACAACAGAGAGTGGGAATGCTTACAGTATTCCGAGGCTGAACGCGGCGCTAACCCCGAGCTTCTTAGCAGTCTGCATTCGAAGGCCCCATATAACTGGAAGAGGCGCTACCACAACTGCGAGGTCAAGGACCAGGTTGACCGCCACCGATACTAATTCATGTATCTCTCTCGGTCGGCAGTTCGTCTTGGACAGGACGGGATCCCATGCAGCTGAGACCGGGTTACATTGGGTCATGAAAAAGGCAATGAAAACAGGCACGTAGATGGTAGTACAAGCCATCAGCACCCAGACGACCCTTCTGAAAATGAAATTGGTCTTGAATATGTTAAGATAGAGGGAAAGCATGGCAAGCTTGCATGTAGCGGTTGATACGGTCCATGTCCAGAAGGCAGATACAAGTAGCTATGGTGGCAAGATACCGGTAAGTAACGGACTGTGATGGTAGCGGCGATATTTGGGGGATATGGAACAAGGTACGGTTACCTTAATCTGAACAACTTCCTGCGGCCATGTCAACGTGGCTGTTCGTGCACCAAGCCCATTATGGATAGCTACATGAGAGTTCGGTCGATTAGTTGCCCGTTGTTATGTGGATAACCACAAGGCTGGCAGACTCGCCCCAGAATGTAGTGCCTTCCATTGCAAGCATTGCGGCGAAGGAGACAAGGATGAGAAAATCATCAGCACGGAGACTCCTCTTTCTTGTCGTGAAGAAAACATAAAAGCGTAATGACAGAATGCAGATATTCAGAAACGTAAAAACTGCCATCCAGATGGTCAGGTATCGTCCTCGAGGGCTGATCATCTTAGTGAGCTACCGCAGCTGCTCGGTGGTATGGCGTCTTCGAAAGAAACTGACAATGGAAGAAGATATGAACGGATAAACCCGATCGACGTGAATATGGACGAATCCATCAGGTAAAATTGACCTGTTATATTGGTCAGCCCGTGCCGCACCCTAATTTTTAAGGCATGAAAATCATAATGCTGTACGACAGCTTCTACGTAGTAGTGGCTTATCTGCTGGACAGTGGAAACAAATACTGGGTACGCTAACCCAGCCCTACCCAGCCCTACCTAGATGTACCCCAGCATCCCGTGGTATCCGCTCCCATCCCTTTGTTCAGTCGTAGAAGGAAACAGTCAGACTTGGACCTTTCTATCTACCACTTCTCCCTAACAGACCGCGATTAGTTTTGCCCTGTACGCCAGTCCTATTACCATGGTATTCCATCGCCTATACCACAGCCTGCGGACAATGTCTTTCCGCCACTTGATTGGCTTCTTGTCTCTTCTCGTTCTGTCAGTTGCAGTAGCTCTTCGAAACATAGCCACCAACTCGACGATTCCCAAATGCCGGTCTATCTCGGGAGACGCTTCTTGGCCGAGCCAGGCCGATTGGGACAATTTGAATGATACCGTCGGCGGAAGGCTTATCGCGACGGTTCCCATCGCTGCACCATGCCACAAATCACTGTTCGGCCAGACCGGCCAGTCCCGCTTCAACCAGCCTGACTGCGAAGCATTGAGAAATGTTTGGTTCCTGCCCGAAACTCATCTGCCATCATCTTCGTCGCCGATGGCCTATCCGTTTTCCAACAATAGCTGCAATCCGTGGTTAGAACCTGAAACCCCATGCACCATAGGATCCCACGTGGCTTATTCGGTAAACGCCACCAGCGCGTACGACTTCCAGGAGGCGATTAAGTTTGCCAGAGAACGTAATGTACGTTTGGTTATTCGTAATACAGGTCATGACTATCTAGGCAAGTCGACCGGAGCTCACGCCTTGGCCATTTGGACTCGCCATATGAAATCGATGGATCTCATCGAAACATATCAAAGCAGCCAGTACACGGGACCAGCCATCAGATTAGGAGCAGGGGTTGAGGGCATTGAGGCATATTCATTCGCCCATTCTCATGGGCTGATGCTGGTCGGAGGCAACTGCCCTACTGTAGGCATCACTGGCGGATATACCCAAGGTGGTGGCCACGGGCCTCTTGCATCACAGTATGGGCTAAGCGCCGACCAAGTCCTAGAATGGGAAGTCGTCACAGCTAGCGGAGAGGTGCTTATTGCTACACGAAATCAGCACGCCGATCTCTTCTGGGCGTTGAGCGGTGGTGGTGGGGGCACGTATGGCGCGGCAATTTCCGTGACGCTCAAGGCTTATCCCGATACCTTTTTCTCGACGGCATATCTGACCATCCTCAACAACGGTACGAATACCGATCTGCTGTATGAGGCTGTCGGTGTGTTTCTAGAGACACTGCCTGCCATTGTCGACGCCGGCGTGTATGCCGTTTGGGTAGCAGCACCTTTCGGGTTTATGCTGATGCCTGCCATTGTACCTGGTCTGCATGCTGCCGATTTGGACAAGATCATCCAACCGGTGTTGCGCGAAAGTAGCCGCATTGGCTTAGAGTACCAGTATTCCTCAACAGAGCACCCCACTTTCTTGTCGGCTTACAACTCGTTGACTTCGTCCTGGAACGTTTCTGATTACAACATCGGAGGCCGCTTAGTTCCCCGGGAAGTTGTGGAGAAAGATAATGGGGCTGTCTTGGAGGCCATCCGGTACATCAGCTCCAGGACTCTCATGTCTGGTGTTAGCTTTAACCTCAATAACGGAGTCTCGGGTACGGACGACGTGGCAGTAAATCCCGACTTGCGCAAAGCACTCTTCAGCGCTACCTTGGGCGTTCCTATCAACTACACAGACTGGGACGCTAATCGGGCTGCTCAAGACGCCATCACGTACGACTTATTGCCCAAGCTTGAGGCCCTCGCCCCTAACGGTGGGGCGTATCTAAATGAGGGTGACTTTCAACAGCCAGATTTCAAGCAAGTTTTTTACGGCGACAATTACGAAAGGCTCCTACGGATCAAGGATACATATGACCCGGAAGATATTTTTTATGTCAAGACCGGTGTAGGAAGCGACCGCTGGGCCGAAAATCTCGATGGGAGGCTGTGTAGAGTATGAATTTCCTAACGAGCGGCAGGACGGGTGGTGTCACGACATCCTCAAGATACACCTACGCCCGTTAGATAGGTATATAGCGGCTTGTATACCAAACTGACATATGTAGCTCCCGACGGCGCGTAGCCCTACGTAGGTAGTAAGTACCCATATACTTTGTCCAAAGATAGCACACGTCCCGTGTCTCGGTGTCTTGGACAGCTTTCCGGCCGGATAGCTCCGCGAAGATCACCGATTCTGCAGCCAGCCGCCGTAGCTACATACATGTAGGTAATCACTCGCCTACTCAGGTACCAAGGTATGCAAGAATGAATACAAGTGCTAGACAAGTTCGCCGGTTTACCAGAGGATGCTGCGACATCGTAGCAGTACGGCTGTCTGCGCACACATATTAGAATGCCTGGAACTTGCATATTCCGCACCTACTTGCATGAAATGACCCAGTCTGACATAAGATCGCACTTTATATTCCGTGGTCAGCATCCATCTAGGTGTTGTCTCCCTCCTATCAGATCAATGAATAGATATGAATTGAGGCAGGCTGCCTGTGTACAAGGAAGTCGCGGCTGTTGATGCTTCAGAATTGCGTAAAGCTAACTAGGTACATCTTGATTAAACGGGTAATTAGAATGCGTGTCTGAGACCCCAAGGATTTCCAACACTCTACTCATTTCTGCAAATTACATCGCAACTCGTATTGGTTTAATATCCTAATACTGTGCTCCGCTACTTCACCGTGTAACTTATAACGGCCTTTAGATACCTACAGGGTTATGTCAATCGGCTTCAGTATCAATATCGTATCCACACGCGGTGTCTTCGTAATTAGCTGATGACAGGAATGGCGATGGCTAGAACTGCACACGCCTGGCGTTTTCCCGCGTCGTCAAAGGAATAGTAAGAATGCATCGAGACCTAGGTTCACCGTGGTTGGCTCGTGAGTATCTGGGATTCCACCATGGAGGCTTCACCTCGGGCGTCGGGAAACTATCTCCGCGTAGCAGCTCTTCGAGACGCGGCGAGCATAATACTAGTAATCTCATAGCGACGGAGTTTGAGTAGTGTATCTGCCTACTCTCTGAATATTGGTCTTTGATTTGAAAGCTTCGAAATCGGTGTAAGACGCTGGATATTCTCCCCTTTTATTATGAATTATTACGAGCTAGGCATAAACGGAATGCATCGTATAATTTCAACTACACTCGCTGGTCTATTGTCACTATTTTTACGAGCGTCGGGCCAGCCTTACGATGGAACGTCGCTTCACTCGCCATCAAAAGGCACTGGCTGTCGGTGCTTTCCGGGCGACTCTTGTTGGCCCGTTCAGTCTGTCTGGGACGAGTTCAACAATACAGTTGGCGGCAGACTGGTAGCGACCAGACCTCTAGCCACTGTATGTCATGGCGATGAGTACAACGAAACGGCGTGCCAACGATTAGAAGATGCCTGGTATACCCCTGAAACTCATATAGAATCATCCTCCTCCATTATGGCCCCTTCTTTCACCAACCAAAGTTGTGATCCGTTCCTCCCAAGGCAGTCTCCATGTGTTATAGGTGCCTACATCCGATACGCCGTCGATGCAAGAAACATATCGGACTTCCAGGCTACCCTGATATTTGCTAAAGCTCACAATATTCGTGTGGCTATACGCAATACCGCTCACGACTTCCTGGGTAAATCTTCTGGGCCGGGTGCCCTTGCTATATGGACTCATCACTTTAAGAGCACCGAGGTGCTTGACTACACTAGCTCTCATTACATCGGAAAGGCTCTAAAGGCTACTGCGGGTACCCAAATAGGTGATGCTTTTCAGACAGCACATGACAATGGTCTTGTCGTTGTGGGCGGTACGTGCTCCAGCGTGGGTCTTGTCGGCGGCTATTCCCAAGGTGGCGGCCACGGATATCTTGCCTCCCGGTTTGGTCTCGCAGCAGACCAGGCATTAGAATGGGAGGTCCTCACTACACAAGGGGCCATAATCAAAGCATCACCCACGGAAAACCAGGATATTTACTGGGCTCTCAGTGGTGGCGGAGGTGGAACATTTGGTGTAGTCCTCTCTCTTACAGTTAAGGCCTATCCAGACCAGAAGACTTCCGCGGCGAACCTGACGTGGTCTAATACCGGTATCACTCAAGACACTTTCTAACAGGGTGTGCGGGCGTTCGTCGCTGAGCTTCCCTCTGTATTGGACGCTGGTGCTGTAAGCACCTGGCTTAGCTCTAATAGTTCCTTCTCCATGTCACCCGTAGTAGGGTTTGGTATGACGCAGGATGAACTGGACGCTCTGAATCGACCGGTCCTTGACCGTTTAGAGCAACTGAATATTTCGTATAGTATGTCACACATGCCTACCACCTACCTACCTAAGCATACACATCATGAGATACGTAGATACTCATCTCTTATAGATTACTACTCGGCCGAGTTTCCTACATTCCTCGATATGTATGGCGCGATGAACCCCTACTGCGAAACAGCGTTATTCCAAGTCGGAGGAAGGCTTATTCCTCGTTCTGTCATCCTAGATTCACTTGATAACTTCACAGACGCCCTCCGAGCCATTGGGGAGCTCAACACATTGATATCAGGGGTATCTTTCAACGTATCTAGAGCTCCCGACGTGGCGAATGCAGTGAATCCGGCTTTTCGTTCTGCTTCAATCAGCATTCTCGTAGGAACGTGAGTGCAGTGTGTTAACTTCGAATTTCATGATTAAGCGTCTGATATCAATTTCAGCTATTACAACTATACAAATAGAGATGAGAATCTGGCCAACCAGGCACTCATGACCGACACAATAGTTCCGATGCTGTCAAACTTGATTCCTGGCGGTGGGTATTCATATCTTAACGAAGGTGACCCCTTTGAACCGAATTGGGAACATGTTTTCTACGGTGGTAATTTCGAGCGGTTGCGAGAGATAAAGAAGAAGTATGACCCCGAGAGCATCTTATACGCAAGGACAGCGGTTGGGAGTGAGTCGTGGACTGAAACTACGGATGGAAGACTGTGTCCATCGTAAATTGATGTTGGGATATCACAATGTAATGGTAATAACAGGCTGATTGGAGTAGGTGATATCTAAGCCCCTATTCTAGAAAGTGCCTAATTACCTTCTTCAAACTAGCCAAACACCTCGCCACAGCACTGTCAGATCGCTACCTCCCCTCGCGTTATCCCGTCCCCAGAGGCTGACAGATACTTCCTGGGTGCTTAACTTTAGCAGGTACTTCAGTCGCGCTCAGTCGTGATAGGTTGCTCGAGCGCATAGACTCTCCTAAAGCTCTGATCCCGAAAATTCTTCTCATCCTCGAATATCTTCCCAAACACGTCAGGCGTTGAAAATATTTTCATGAAACATTCGAATGCAGTGTAATCCTCCCAGACCATTACGGTCAATGAGTCATATTCAACGCGGGAGGCTTCGCCCCAGTATATGACGGGAAGGAAGTCGCTCTCTGCTACGTTTTCCGAAGATAGGGTCTCGCTGCTCGTGATAGAACGTGGTATCGTAGGCTTCCGAGTAACGTAATATCGAGTATGCGTGAGAGGAAACGCTGGGCCTACCAGCGACTTGAGGAGGGGCACATGTACTGTGTCATAGTGTGTACGGAACTGAGATGGCGTAATGTTCTGCTTGCGACGGATATGTGCAACAACAGTGTAAGTCATCTCTATACTGTTATGGTGGTGATTTGCGTGGCGTTTCTCGAGACTCTGATAGCCACTAAGCGCATAGAAGGATGTGAGGATGGGATGGTCTAGTTTATGGGAAGTAGTCAACCCACAAACCAACGGGGTTGCAGCATAGAAATAGAAACTGAGGCAATAAACCGCGAGAGTCGAGGGTGTGTATCATATCAATGCTTTCCTTCAACCAAGCAGGCTCGTGATAATTATAGCCAATCGGCAATGCATCGTCGCGGGTGTGACAATCCAATAATTCCTTTTTGTACTCCCACACGACAGGGGAAGCCCTTGCCGTCATGTCGCAGTCCGCGCAAGGCTCGGGGCTTATCCCTTGTATTGTTCTAAATCATGCAGTGCCACACACCAAGTACTCCTAGAGGATTTCAAGGCGGCTCGTTTTGAATCAGCCATTACAGCGGCCCATCCGGCTCAACGCCATACATAGATTGTCAAGTGAAAGAAGACTGTCCGTGGCGCAACGCCAAGAAATAGATATCACATTCCGAAGTAAGGGCTCACATGGAGGACCCAAGCCGTTCGACAATACGCCGGGAGTGGCTCACAGCGCTTAAAGCATCTAGTGATCCTTACGTGTCATCGATTGGATGTCCTATATGCGAATCGCTCACAGAGTCAGAGATAGTGGAGTAGACAGAAACTCACTGGTGCCTTGCTATTTAGGTACCTATACTGTGCTGTATTAGAGTTCAAATGTCTGATTCTTTCTAAGTTTGGCGCCCTTCAATCCCCTTTATGTGCGCCTACATACTTCCTAGATGCCTGAAGTGCACAATAGCCCAACTGTGTCGAGTAAATCACTGCCTTTTGACCTCTAATGGACCCTCCGTCCTTCTTCACCCAGCAGCAAGTCTGATCTCTTGCTGAACATGTATTCCAGAGTCGACAGATGTTCCATAGCACGTCTCTTGTGGAGGCTCGTAGACACATTCCGTAGTTGTAGCTGTGTTTGGCATTACGTTCGACCGGAAAACTTTGTCCTCTGCTCCATCTTCCAATTCTCTGTACCATCTCTCACGACGCCTCTCGTGGAAAGTGTTGAGCTGTACAGTGTTCGATTGAGAGTCGCGTTGGACTTGACTTGATCTTGTGAAGGTCGATACAATCCTACCTAACGCCGGCTTAATATATGCGTTCAAGAGAGGCGCTAGAGTAGGGATGCAGGCGACGATAATTCCTAACCACAACTCACAAAAGCTGAGCACAGCGGTTAAGGGGAAGGTGTAGGTATAGTCGGAGCTGCTTCTCGTTTTCGCAGCTACGGTAATTCTCCAGCTCATGACGCCGATAGTACTATAGATGGATTAGCTAGCTACCATCGACCTTGCTCTATCAATCCGGGCAGGATTTGAAGCTTACACAAACCCAATGCTGAACATGATGCTAATAGAGATCTTGTTACGGAGCGGTAGGTGCAGATTCCATAGTACCGGCATTGGTAATATGATGATTGCTATGTCGAGCGCGATATTCGTCCCCAGCGTAGCAAAGTCGCTGATACTCATCTCCCGGCATGAGCCCCAATTGGCTGGATGCCATAATTGATCGATCGGCCGGCAGTTGGTCATATAGACGGCGAAGAAGGCGATGCAGTAACAGATGACTACCCCAATAAGTGTGTATGACCAGCGTCTGAACTCTCGTATCGTGAAGATCCGATTATAGAAGAAGAGGATAGACAGTTTGCAGAATACGCAAGACAACAACCAAGGGATGGTGCCTCCAAGTATGATCATCTGTTATGAAGAATGTTAGACTTGAACCTAGTTGCCAAAGGTTTTACAGTCATACCCGAGATTGGACTGAGATCTCATACTCCGAGAGCTCCGTGATGTGTCTTCCCATCCCGTTTCTGATCGCCCAGATCACAGCACCTTCTAATGACATTGCACTGGCCTGTATATAAGTAGACTATTAACACATCTTCTTCAAGAACAAGAAGATCCAGGCGCCTACATAAGCTAATATCACAAAAGCGTCATCGATGTAGAAAGATCGCCTTGAAACCCGCGCAGCGACGTAGCGAAGGCATAGAAAAAGGGTACATAGTATGGTGAAGACTATGATGCACGCTAGTAGCGGTACCGCGTTTGGGCTGATAATGGCCATTGTCTGTAGAGCCAGAAATGAGAGGTGGGGAGATCGCAGAAAGCCTTGAATACCTACGTATGAAATCCTTCAACTGAACAAAGCGGATCGAGTTTCGCTATTGAGGCCGGAGCCTGCTACAGGTGCGTGATGAAGGGTCCATGTATATCGTTGAAGAAGTAACTTTAACCATCATAAACACCCGGATACTTATCAACCTCTCGCTGATGCCAGAAAGCTTTGAGGCACAGCAGACGCTGCGAAGCGTTGTCGCAGCCTCTTGTATGCATATAATAACGGTACTTGAGAATACAACATAAGCTCTGTTCTGACCCGAAGCCACGTCTCCTCCCCGGAGAGAGAAGCTTTTCTTTCACTCCGTCTTATTCCAGTGTAAATCTATTATGTCAATACTTACCTACATCCATACTACCTACCTACATAACTAGGTACCTGGGTACCTGATAGCGATCAATGTGCATGTATGAAGCCTTATAATACGACGCCCCCTCCAGTGCGCACTTAGAAACTCATCGAGTAAGAAGCCTCCTTTCACTTGGACGGAACGCATGCAATTATGCGTCCTTAATATCGCTCGTGCTACCTTAAAATAAGTAATATTGAATAAGTGGTGTGGGTATTTCTGCTAATAGCTTGCATGTGCTACGCCGACCGACTATTTTTAAGGGGTACTTATATTACGCCTTATTTTAGTTATTTTAGCTAGCTTAAACTAAGTGTTCTTATTAGGTATTTTATTAATTAGAAAAAATCTTATTAAATAATCTATTGATTTTTTTAATTATAAAACCTTTTTATAATTCCTTTTAAAAAATATTAAAAAAAATTATGGCATAATTATTACTTCCTCGCTCTTTAGCCAGCTGTTAGGGATTTTAGCCTTCACATGGTTAGCAGGCCCACTGGAAGCTGTCTCCTTAGTATAGTCACTCTTTCCATAGTTCCACATAGTTGAGATCTCATTCATCAATCTTACATACTACATCGCCTACTAAATACTTCGTGTTCTACCTCTATTGAGATCCTTTGCCCTTGGCTTGGCAGCCCTATTAAGCGCCCTGCAATCCGTAACAACGATACTTCTAGCTAGCCATCCAATGCTCGGTTAGGATTAGCCAGCCACTCTCGAATCCTCTCCAAGCCGAAAAGATCATGCTCCTTATCGGAAAACATCACTAGCTTTTCGGGGTTGCACCAACCGGGCGTCCCCCCTTCCATGAGCCTTCCACCAAACGGCCGACAGGACCCAAAATCAATCAGTACTGGCAAATTATCTTTATCCAGTAGTATGTTGCTTGGTTTCAAGTCATTGTGCGCCAATCCGGCCTGGTGCAGGTGAAAGATTGCCGACTCAAGCTCTTCCATGAAGCGCTGTGAGTCTATAGTGCCATTCTTGTCCTTATCCTTGTCCATTTGCCACATGAAAAAGTCAGTGAGACTGCACTTATGACGCTCCAGAACGATTCCCGCTAGACGTCTATCCCTCTTTAGGCAGCCATAGTACTGAATTATATTCTTGTGCTGGATCCTCGAGACTTGCTCCATGATCTGAGCCTCTCCCACTATATCAAGCAGAGTTAATAAGTGTGTCTTGCGAGAAAGAGTGGCGAGACAACCGGCATGCCATATACTTACAGAAAACGTCACGAATCCACTCGCGGGGGTTGGAGGTCTCATACGTGAGAAGGGAAGGTCTCTTGATGTATAACTTGTTATCCGGCTTTCCAGTTATTGCCATTTCCTTAAGGCTAACTCCTTCAGGTATCTCTGGGTAAATATCCGCGTCCGGGATTCTTCGCATTGCTTCTTTTACCTCTGCAATGTTGACATCGGGCCTAGGCTTGAATATTTGCGCGAAATATGCCTCTCCATTCCGATAGAACTTCCAGAAAGTAGTATATACGCCATCCGGCTCACCCTCGTTATGCACTCCCGTCGCGCCGTCGAGATCGGTGAACGCTTGAATGTCATGAGGAGGGCTAACATCACCGTGTACAGTTGCCATGGTCTGGAAAGGTAAGAGCGGAAAAGAGAAATCGATGTGGAGGCTATCAAGGTCGAGTGTAATGCAGGCTGTCTGAGGGTTGGTAGAGAAAGTCAAGATTGATTTATAGAAAGGAATGCTTTGAGAAGAAGGGTGTTGTAAATGATTGTTTCATTTGTGAGTGCGAGGCAGCCTAGTCGGCAATACTAGATTGATCCACTTCTATTCACCAACAACCGGCCAATCGACCAATGACAACACCCCGCTCGGTGTTAATTGGGTGATTATGCAGCACGTCTTCGAGAGAATCCTTACAGGAAGGCCACATGATCCCAGGTTTGTTGGTGATTATTATTAAACCACAGGCTTTAAACCTTGCCAAGCCAAGGCTGTTGCGCTTCAATGTTAAGCGTAACGCTTGATCATATGTGACCACAAGGCCGGTTTCACCAGATAATCAAGCCGTATCCATTCAATTCAAACTGTTGGTGATTTGTATCTTTTCCACTTCCTTTAATCCACCCAACAAAGTTATATAACACTCAGAACCCTGAGTGCTTATGAACTATGATAATCGTCGTTGGTGATATCACCGATATGCCGGTCTCATAAGCGCCGTACTGCTCTATGGTGTTCATGGGAGAACTGGGAGAACAACCGAGACTGACCTTGGCAACATGGGCTTTTACGCCAGGCTATGGAGGCTTTGCTAGTCTCTTCGAAGGGCTAAACGTCTATAAAGTCTACGATTCCATCCTTTGAATCAGGCCTCAAGTCAGTTCGACAGAGCAATTTCGACTTCAACGCGATTATCCGATTCTAAGCACTCCAATTTACAACCACGCACAATACCAGATTCTAAACAGATTACGCCAACATCCTTTAAAATGTTAGTGACGATAGGGAGAGGCTTCGCATTTTGCAACCTACATACTGACACGACTCCTCAGGTGCACCCAAACCGTCACAGTCCGACACACTTATAACCCCGACGGAACAATTAAAGTATCCGTCAATACGACCCGATGGGCTTACTGCAATAACCGAAATTGCGTGATGCGGCCGTAAACGCAGGCGGGAGAAGAGCTATGCCATACACTAGCGTTAACAAGACATCTCGACAGGCGGATACAACATATATTGGATTATAAGGGGTTGATGATATGTGATATATGGAAAGGGTGGACGCGTGGAGCTTGCTGTTGATCTTGTTAATGTGCTGGCACAATTTCAGTGATCACTGGACTATTTCCGACTACTGTCTCTCATTGAATTTCATTGATGTTATTGTTTGATTTCCAACTACTGTCCCTCCTTGTTTCATTTGCAGGCATATAATCAGCAATTCAATGCATTGAATACAGAGTATCATTATGCCAGTCGTGTCAGAGGTCCTGCTCTGCCATAGGAGTGACATCTTATGGCACTCGCCAGTATATTTGCCCTTATATCTGGGGAAGGGTCCTTGCTAGGGAACAAAGGAGGTGTGTTACGGATTGCAGGGTAGTTGACAGGGTTGTACTGAGGATCAGTACGATAGGCCTAACGGCCGAGTGAAGCTATTCAGATGAATAAGGAGTGATTGTATTGATAAAGATGATGAACTGTAAGGCTAACTAAGAGAGTGTGTCGAGTATATGTAGATCTATCGTGGAGAGGGATAGCCCCACAGGGCTATCCCTGGGATACCCAGTTATCCCTAACAAGGTGAGGAGTCACGTAGGACAGCCCATTATATGTGGCATAAGTAAGGGATACCATTTTCAAATCCCAAAGCCTTTAGTCCTGGGACGGCGGACCATAAAAGCAAACCCGCCGACCTGTCATTTTAATTCATATATTAAAATTCTACTGTATAAACACTTTAACATGCTATGTATTTTATTGTATTTGTTTATTATTAATATAAGTAGTTATAATAACTAAAATGTTATAAGTTATTATAATTATAATATATATATATATATATATATTATAACGTTATATTACCTTAAAAGAAAGAAGATACAGTGCATAAATGTAGTACATTACAGTGCATATACAGTATGCATTTCAATATATGAATTAAGATGGCAGGTTGGCGGGTAGGCTCTTACGGTCTGTCCTACCTGGAGGCGTCTACACTCTGCCGTGTAGGTATCATTTGTGTGCAATCTCGGCCCCCTGGCATCGGATCTCGGTGTTATGGCAAAGCCAGGGCGCCTCAACCAACAGCGACAACAAAGAAGCTATAAAACTGCCCAGATGGACATAGACAATTCCAACCTAGCTTTTATCTAGTTTTCAGGCCGCAGAGGTTGGATAAAGCCTCTAGTACTGAGAACTTCCATCATGACCAGTCTACGTCCAACTCCGGTTTTACTTGCCATATTGTTCGCACTGGCTGCCTTTTTCTTGCGAGATACGGTTACTGGGACCTTCAAGAAACGGGAAATAGACAATGAGTCGAGATGCCGTTGCTTTCCGGGAGACTCCTGCTGGCCGACAGCGACGGAGTGGGATGAATTCAATCAAACTCTAGGAGGTAAACTGATTGCGACTATCCCCATAGCCAGCGTCTGTCACGACAACCAGGCTTTTACTCCGTACGACGCCGAGGCATGTGGCCGATTGCAGTCTGTCTGGGAAGTCCCCGAAACCCATCTTGTCTCCCCATCCTCGCCCATGGCCCCCTTTTACGCCAACATGAGCTGTGACCCCTTTACACCACGCGAGGCTCAGTGCATTATCGGCACATACGTCCGATACAGTGTAAATGCGTCATCAGCTCGTGATTATCAATTGACGCTCGCGTTTGCGCGCCGCAACAACATCCGCCTGGTCATACGGAACACAGGTCATGATTACCTATCTAAGTCGACTGGGGCCGGTGCTATAGCCCTTTGGACCCACCACATCCGTGACATCTCTATATTCGACTATGAGTCGCCATATTACCGCGGCAAGGCAATGAAGGTCGGCGCCGGAGTCATGAACTTCGAAGCTCAGGAAGCCGCCCATGCCCAAGGCCTGCTGGTAGTCGGAGGATTCTGCCCAACAGTGGGGGTTGCCGGTGGATATACGCAGGGCGGCGGTCACGGGACCCTCGCCTCGAAGTACGGGCTTGGAGCTGATCAGGTTCTGGAGTGGGAAGTTGTCACGGCCGATGGGCTGCAGCTGACGGCAAGCCCTGCTGTGAATGCAGATATGTACTGGGCTCTGTCTGGAGGCGGAGGCGGTACTTACGGGGCTGTGCTATCCATGACGGTCAAAACGTATCCTGAGACCAAGGTTGCTGCTGCCAAGCTGAGCTTCACTAGCCAAGGCGTATCCTCAGAAACGTTTTACGATGTTGTGCAGACTATCCTTCTAGATCTACCCAAGACCAACGATGCTGGTATTGGAAGTCTCTGGATCCTCGCGGAAGGCTTCTTCATGATGCAACCCATCATGGCACCGGATCTGACGTCTGACCAGCTGGCGGCTTTGCTCCAGCCCTCATTAGATGCGTTAGACAAGAGTGGCATAACATATGGTAAGCTCTACAAGGCGAGTTCCTAACATGAAAAAGGAGGCTGATGTTACTGTTGAGATTACGCAATAAGGGATTTCCCTACATACTTCGACGCATTCGAAGGCATGAATCCTCCCTACAATATCACCCAATTCCATATCAGCGGTCGTTTTGTGCCGCGGTCCCTGATATCGTCTGAGACCGCAATCGCACCATTAATGGACTCCTTCAGATTCATACTTTCCAACGGAGGAGTTATGTCCGGCATGTCTCTCAACGTGTCGCGAACACCAGTTGCTCCCAACTCAGTCCATCCAGCTTGGCGCACATCGGCATTCGTCGCCGTGTATGGAACGTAAGTGCTGATCTACCCTACGCCTTAACCCGCTCCTCCAATATTTTATTGCCGTCTAACATATCCTCGCCAGACCATACCATAAACTTGACTACGAAGCCAATATCAAGGGTCTGGAGCTCCTCACCAACGTGCTAGGACCAAGTCTAGAAAAGATCACTCCGGGAGGCGGTACCTACTTGAATGAGGGCAACATATACGAATCAAATTTCCAGGAAGTGTTCTATGGTGCCAGTTATGACAGGCTTAAGTCTATTAAAGAGAGATACGACCCTAATGACCTATTCTACGGCCCAACTGCGGTGGGTAGCGAGGAGTGGCAAGTTGAAAGCGATGGTCGTCTATGTCGGGCTTAATAGAGATTACGAGAATACGCAAATGTCTCTATCCACATCCCTCAACGCGAGTCAAGATTCAAAGAACAACCATACAAGTAGGTAGTCTTAGCATCCCGTCTACTAAACTTAGCTAGAATCTCGAATACGAAAACAGATACCTTTCCCGCCAAAACGCGGTGCTCTTAGTTTCTGCTCAACAGTATGACCCTTGGTATGATCCTATCCCCGAGAATTGAATAGGAGTTACTCTTACGTACCTTGCTCCTTAGGTCAAGTCTAGAATACCTTTTAGACATCGTGAAGTATTTTTGTTTTTCGTGAGGGCATGCGTGAATCATTCAGAATCGTGGTTAAGTCTCAGTATTGGGGGTATCTAGCGTAAGAATGCCAAGGTGGATTGTGTCCAACGTTACGAAGTATGTAATGACGGGCGCTTCTCGCTCATCAACTTCCGGTAGGAAGCCACAATGTCCTCTCTAACAGTCTGCAACTCTTCTCTCCGCCTCAAGCTTCCTGCTGCCTTTGGGATGCCACCGACTTCAACTACCGCACCTCCAACGGTCAACTTCTTCTGCGGCTTAGCGGTGAACTCTGGGGGTGCTTGCACGACATCATGTAGACCGGCCTTCGTCTCACCGCGCTTCTTTTTCAGTTCCTCCCATGGGTCCTCATCCGCGTCAGCGACCTCACCTAGATATTTTGCCTTATTTCCCTTCTTCTTCTTTTTCTTCTTGCCACCGCCGAGCGAGTCGAGTTTCCATGTGACGCCCATTTCTTCCTCCAGCTCTTTCTCAGCTTCGAGTTCTAACTCCTCCTCTCTCTTTTCTTTCATCTTTCGATCTTGTTCCCGCCATTCCTCGTACATCTTGTGCATCTTTTTCTCCTTCTTGGTCCGCCACACTTTGAGTCCCAGAGGATCATTCCCGTTCTTGACAGACTTGTTGATTAAGCCACCGACGGGTAGAGTGGCGTCGACTCGAGCTGCAAAGTCGGACATGCGTTCGCCAGGTCTGATCTTGGGAAGTTCCCGAGTCTCATTGGTTTTGGTGTCGGTGTTCGACGAGGCAGCCGCTTTCCTCTTCTTGTTCTTCCCAGTTGGCTCGTCACCATTGTCTAGTCCAGAACGTGGCTTCTTGCCTTCAGCAAAGGCCATCAACCTTTTGAACGCACGCGGCGCGTCGTCCTTCTGTGCGCCATTTCGTTTTCGCTTCAGATTCTGACCGGCTTGGCTAGGCTTCTGTTTCTCCGCATTACCTTTTTGCGTCTGTGATTTCACTGGCAGTGGTTTCGCGATTTGTGAGGGCGGTAGATCGTATCTAAGCACGAAGGTCAGATAGGCATTGAGTAGCTAGAGTGGGACCGCTCTCACGTAGAAGGATCCTTCTCTCGGCGCGTATGTTTGTGAGGCATCTTGAGCTGGAATGCGTCGTCTTCACAAATTATGTAGCAACGGCAATTGAAACTTGATAAGGTTGAAGCGATGCTCCAAAATTTTTGGGTGATGAATGACGGAGCCCCACACTCGGGGAACCGGATTGATCTAACCGAATATAGCTTAGGTCATTTAAGGAGGGGCCGAGCTGGCAATTATGTAAGCTCAGGGATATTGCTCCGTGCCACCGACTCCGAACCCTCCATTGATTCCAAGGATGGACGAACCTATTCGCTTCCAAAATTAGAACTCGTTCTAGGAATTCATTCTCTCAGGATTGAATACTACAGCAATGTTTATTTGCGAATTACTTGGCCATTATTAAGACGTATTTCTCTTGTTCGCCCATCTCGATTGTCCTGTTCTAGTTGTTGAGTCCAGGTTAATTTGTCTTACTACCTGACGTCACGTCCAGTTAAACAACTACAGAGACCAGACTATTTGTTCGATGCTTTCTATTATATCACCGAATCTGCATGAATATAGACGTCCTATCTAATTCTATGAGTATGGGGATCACTACACGCCCCAAGAAGAATATATCATTAAGTGGCCTTTGGAATCGACAACGACAACATGACTACGCGCCTGTCGATGGCGCAGAAGAGAATGAGTTCGTCGCTGCACCAAGAATAGAGTCGGACAGCGTATCACAAAATGGTCCAAGAAGGCGATGGTGCCACAATCGTCTAACATGTGGTAGCATATGGGGTTTAACCATACTGTAGGGACTATTACCAATGACAAACCTAGCTCCCATCAATTGTATAACTGACCCGGAAACCCAGAGCCTCTATCCTACTCATAAATTTACTCCTCCTCATAACCAGAAGCTTATGGGGTATAGAAGATGACCCAGACAAAATATTCGGCAACTGGGGTAAGCCAGGTACAGGAACAGAAGGATTGGCCTGGTATCCTACCGATTTCCTCCGAGATGTTGTGCCGATTCGATGCCATTCACACAATGACTACTGGCGCAAAGTGCCTCTCTTCTCAGCTCTACACGCCGGCTGCATTGGGGTCGAGGCTGATGTCTGGCTCTTCGATGGCGATTCGGAGCTCTACGTTGGACATGACACGGCCGCCTTAACACCAAATCGCACCTTCCAATCTCTTTACGTGAATCCTTTAGTGGACTTACTGAACAGGACCAACCCGCAAACGGAATTGTACAATGATACCCGTCGCGGTGTCTTCGATTATGACCCAGAGCAGACAGTCATACTCCTTGTGGACTTCAAAACCGACGGAGCTAAGATTTGGCCGCGTGTAATGGCCCAGCTAGAGCCTCTGAGGTCGAGAGGCTGGTTAACTCACTTTAAAGATGGAACTATGAATCAGCGCCAAGTCACTGTTGTGGGCACTGGGAACACACCGTTTGATCTAGTGATGGAGAACTCGACATACAGAGACGTATTCTTCGACGCGCCTCTCTCGGAGATGTGGGAGGATCCGGACCTTTTGGGCTCAGCTTCCTCAAAGGAGAATGCCACATACGACGAGACAAATTCGTTTTATGCCAGCGCAAGTTTCGGGGAAACTATAGGGCATGTTCTTACGGGATTTAGTGATGACCAAATTCACAAGATACGCGGTCAGATAAGAGGGGCCCACAGGAGAGGACTCAAAGTCCGATATTGGGATACACCTGGTTGGCCCATAGGTGTCAGAAATAATGTCTGGCGCACTTTGATGGAAGAAGGTGCAGATATTCTAAATGTGGATGACTTGAAGAGCGCCTCAAGAAGAGAATGGTGAAGTGTAATGGTTAGAGGCCAGTGGGAATAAATATTGGCGTCTTCTTCTTAATAGTAGTCCTATTCTTAGACATTTGATTATTGCTAGATACCTGGGTAGATACTTGATTCTGACACTTCTAAAGAAAGACAGCACGATTCGAGATCAAGAACTGCACCTCCTCTAATGTACCTCTCAAGCCCCCTATTCTGACGTCGCACCCCGTAAAAGCAATATGGATTATAGTGGTCCCACTTAATGGGTGGTACATACACTAGATGGCAGGGAAGCCCCGCCCCCGCCATGGCATGATATCAGCTTTTCGAAGTATCCCTCCAAGCTCCTTTATTAACTTCGAAGCTTCGAATCAATTAGAATTGACCTTTCATTGATTTCGTTCAATTGAACAAGAAATCACCAGATATGTCCAACAAAACTGCATTGATCACCGGAGCCACTGGCCTGCTTGGCAGGCGTGTGGTGCAAGCTTTCAAAGATGGCGATTGGAAGGTCAAAGGGACAGGCTACTCTCGAGCCGATGGGGCATCGATCCTTAAAGTCGACTTACTGAAAGAAGACCAAGTCACGGCTACGTTAGACGAAGTCAAGTATGTCCCTACTATCAGGCCAATACAGTGTAATTTCATATCTTCAAAAGACTTTAAGCTGATGTCCATCACATTCAAGGCCTCAGGTTGTGGTACACTGTCAGTTGCCGCCAACTCGTATCTCCCGAAGAACCAGGGGAGCTGACACTTGTCAGGCGCTGCGAATCGATTCCCAGACGTATGCGACAAGGACCCCCGGGCCGCCCGTGCAATAAATGTCGAGGCTACTAGAATGCTTGCTTCGCTATGCGCAGCTCGGAACATCTTGCTGATCTACATATCCACCGACTACGTCTTCCCAGGCAAGCCAGGCGACGCGCCTTACGAAGCGGATGCAAAGCCGCAGCCCACAAATTTATACGGCCAGACGAAACTTGACGGGGAACATGTCGTTCTGGACGAATACCAGAAGGCTGGGAAAGCAGGGCTAGGAGTAGTCCTTCGGGTTCCCGTCTTGTATGGTGACGCTGAAGTTCCATCGGAGAGCGCTGTAAACGTGCTTATGGACACAGTGTGGAAGGCACAAGAACCAGGCGCTAAGATCAAGATGGATCACTGGGCCCTCCGTTACCCTACCAATGGTATGTGCGAAAAGCCCTATAAAAGTCAAAATTACCTGGTGGAAGCTAACCTTCTCACAGTATGTGATAATGTCTCGTTTTACTAGTCGTTTCCCTCACACGGGAACAATTCTAAAACCATCCAAGTCCGCCTGGGATACTAACATGTAGCAGACTGACGATGTAGGACGTGTGTGTCGCGGTATGTTCCTCATAACCTATTATAACCACCAAATAGTCTGTGTTTCAATTGTTGACACTTGGAAGATATCGCTGCCAAGTATCTGGAATCCAATGACCCATCCAAGTTGCCTCATATCTTACAATTTTCGTCAGAAGATAAGTACACCAAGTACGAGATCTGCCAAGTCTTTGGCGAAATCATGGGCTTGTCAGTCGCAAATATTGAGCCTAACACTGAAGGGAATGACCCCAATGCCGCGGTCCAAAGACCTTACGACTGCCACCTCAGCACCAAGGCTCTCAAGGATATCGGCATTGACGTGTCGACCCAAGACTTCACCGGCTGGTGGAGATGGAAGGTCAAGGCATTTAGAAAATGAAGGGTTTAAGACATCGGGCTCATATTTGCATGAAGAAGTCTGTAAGGGAGTCAGACAATTGAGTCCATGTCGTTCTGGCCAAAGCCACAATTCCTGTGCATCGGTAGTCGGGTATGCAACATGATTTCCTCAATGTGAACCCTTGGTACGAGACAAATTGTTTCATCCTACCGAAATACATTAGAGACGGGCACTGGAATCTATGGGACTGGAGTTCTCTGAGTATGGACAAGCGATGCAGGTCGTATCTTGTCTCTTCACCCACCTATCTTACAACAAATAATATCAATTGAGATGTTCCATTCTGATACTCTCGCAGCCGACCATTACCCTTGCGCCAATAATTGGACAGCTAAGCTGCAATAGGCACCTTGAGGTTCTCAAAGAATTGATGGGCACCCGGACCTTTTGTTTTTTTTTCCCTGGGCCTACACTTTCAGCTCAATAGTGCAAGAGTAATGGTCTTTTCAGCCGCATTAATATTTTTCATCGAACTTACTTTTCTTCTCCCCCAGCTGGCTTTCCATCGGATAACCTAATCTATCACTCGCATAAGGTACCCAATACTCCTCAAGCGGAAACCTTGCGAGTTGTGAATCGTAAAGGGAAGAGTCAAGGTCATCTAAGTGAGTAGAGTCCCGGAATGTTTGCTACCTTATATAAAACTCCCTGTCTTGCATGAGTCTCGCGCTCGCCACATGTCGAATTTGAGAGTATGTACGACATACATTCCAGCTGATCTAAACCCTGATCTCCTGTATGTACGTGCCTATCTACATCCAATGTGCCTCATAGCGCTATGTGGGTAGAATAGCAAGTGGAACCAATCATCCACCGCTACCAAATTACGAATTTGAACTTTCTGTACCTGGCGAGCATTGGACCGCTACTGGTCCGTACGGTCTTAACGGACCCAGTGATGACTGACGCAATGCGGGATCCCCCTGCATTCAAGCGAGGACCTGACAGCCTGAAAAGGCCACTAGACCCCTGCATACTAGTGTATTAGAAACCCGACTCGTTGCGCCAAGATACGATTAACCTTCACTGTGGATGTGCGTATTTTCTGCTCGTCATGCCAGACGCTCGACGAAACATTTCTCGCGATGGTCTTTGATACCTTACTCCACGCGCTTAGACTCGATACTATGGTTACAGGCCTAGAAAAAACTACCCTGTCAGGTACTGGCACGGGCCACAAGGCTACCGCACAGGCCATTACAGGGCTTACGAAGTACTATTTGGCGTGTCAGCTGGCAGAGCTGTCCACGTAAATATCCCTACCTTACCTAAGCCGTATTTGGAAGATACATACAAGGTAGTTTTATTTACCCCTAACACCATAGTATGGAACCAGCCTGCCAAATATCCCTACTGGTTCCCCGTCATCTTATTGTCATACTCCTGCCAATAGCTGATCCTCTCGCCAATCTGCCAATTTTGACGAGTCGCTTTGATTGACTTATTCCCCTTGGCGACAAGATCACCCTGGTACATTGGTTGTTGGTCACGGGTGCGAATGGACAGGCAGGACACGACAACGCTATCCCTAGTTCTCTCAATTGACCTGCGAAGAAGCACCTCATTACTTCATACATCGTCCTAATTATCATGGGCGAAGAAATATAGAGACAAGGAGGACATGTCCTAGCTTCAAGGGTCCGGCGCCGTCGTCTCTATTAGGAGCTAACACCAACTACCGCGCGCCGTCACTTGTCGCATCGTCATCTTCATTTGCGAATGAGTCTAGACTGGCTGTTGACCATTGCGTTTTAAGCTTATTCGAGACGATCTGCTGTTGCGCAACTTGCGCACCTTGCGGAGTGTCACCGTTATCTGTGCTGCGGGCCACGGGCCAAGCGGCACAACTCGGCTTCGTTGTGTCCCTGTTGACACTGCATCTTTAAGCGGTTTGGTTCCACAGACAACCCTGGCACGATGTTGACAGGGTCTGAGACGGTCACCATGCCGGCCACACCTTCGCCGCCCAACTTCTTCTCTCGTCTGAACATTTCCATAGCAAGCACAGATTATCGACGAACCAAAAGTTTAAGAGATAGAAGTCTTTCGATGACCACAAGTACGGCGGAAAAAATGATGAATCAACGTAGCCGCCGGGAAAGTAGCGAGCAGCAGCAACAGGGTGCTTCGTCTACTAGCACTATTAGTCGATCCATGTCTCGCTACCGCAGACGGGCAGGTAGCGTTACTGTCAACGTCGATGCAACCCAGAAAATTAATTCCGATCCACCACCCCCATGGGATCCTCCGATAGCCCCCCCTGTGCCAAGTATACCACGCCAGTTAAGGACCGCCAGCATAACACAAAAGGAGAGTGACGCCCAGGTTGCCTTGCCAGATTCTCCTCCGCGACACCAGCTGCGCCATACCGACACTACGCGAGGGCACGCGCTGCGTCGAAGCATGGCCGACCAATATCAGAGGCGGCCTAGCACCGCGAAAAGCGCAAAAAGCGTGAAAAGTACAAAAAGCGAAGAGAGTGCATGGCGTAGGCTCGCTAGCCGTGATGGGCGGCGGAATAGGCTAAACAGCGAAGAGGAGGATGAAGCAACAAGGCGAGAAATTGCGCGCTTGGAAGCAGAAAACAACCGACTGTTAGTTGAGCAGAAGCGGAAAGACCTCGAAAGACTGGAGCTGCAACTGGCGAATTCTCAGAAAACAATGGCTCAATCGCAGTCGCATAAACCGAGGAGCCCTGTGATTGAAAAGTTCGTTCTCTTGACGAAGGGTCGGAAAAGCAAAGATGGGTTATCACCTGGAATTTCGCCCACGTCCTCGAACGCCAGCGTCGAACCCGCGAAACCTTTCCAAGCTGGCATACAACCTGGCGGTAAAGGCATCGTCCCCCAGACTGATGCGCCGCACTCTGCCATCAACACTGGTGACCGAGTAAGTGTGACATATGGCTGCCTACCTAGGTACCTAAGGTATCTATCGAGATAGCGATATGTGCTAACCCAACACGTAGAATGTCGCAGTGCGCTACAGACAACATACTCTCAGTCTGGAAGTGACGCCCGAGACGACACCAGACGACATCATAAATCAGACTTCCAAGATGATGGGTTCGAGCGAAATTAACCCAGAGACATGTGTTGTCGTAGAGACCTACGGCATATTAGGTCTAGAACGCCGTCTAAGGCGCTACGAAACCATCCGAGACGTCATGAATTCTTGGGATCGGGATACTCAGAATCAATTGATAGTCACCGTACTCAATTCCGAGGAAGAGCGTAATGAACTTGATATCAGCTCAGTTCCCAATCGCGACGAGCCACCCCAAGGCTTCCAGCTGTACATGTACCACTCTAACCGCCCTGGAAAGTGGAACAAGAGGTGGATCACGCTTCTTGAGAACGGGCAGATTCTCTCTGCGAAAAAGCCGAATGCCAGTTCGACGGACAAGGATACTGTGAGCCTGTGCCGCTTATCTGACTACGATATCTACACGCCGACGGAGTCGCAGATGCGACGCCATATCAAGCCTCCCAAGCGATACTGTTTCGCAGTGAAAAGTCAGGAAAAGACCACCGTCTTTGTCAACACTGAAAATTACGTCCAGTATTTCTGTACGGAGGACCCGAAGATCGCTGAACAGTTTAAGGACAGAGTTCAGGGCTGGCGCAGTTGGTATCTTGTAGGTCGCAGACCCGCAGCCCCGAGGGCGTCAAGGAAGATCTCGATCAGGAAAATAGACGACAAGCCACCGCAACTCACGTTACCTACAGTCAGCCAGACGCCGAAGAAATCAATAAATGTGGCTTCGATGAATGGTCATCGCCTGAAGGTGTCAGTCGATGAAACCCCGTACTCGATCGGCCAGTTTGAGCCACTTCTTGATATGAAGCGTTTCGACAAGCGCCTATCTCAGTTTGGCCAGGACTTCCTACCGCCTGTACCAGATGTGTCAACTATGCCGAAGGAAATTCCAGCGCATCATCTGGGCTCTGCTACGAAAGACGAGAGGGAAAACAAGCGAGAACAAAGATTGGTAGACAAAATTAATCTGGCCACCGTCGACGGCTTCACCGGCACCGGACTACTTGGCGAGGGGTATGAAGGGCGCAAACATTCCCGTATAGGCACAGATGAACCAGAACGGGGCCGACAAATGTCGAGAGATGACGGATTCACCGAGGGACCTTCACTTCTAAACAGGAAATCCGAAGACGCGCCAGCGCAAACGCCTGACTCTCCTTGGTTCCCCTCAGCTCTCGAACACTCCGCCCGAAAACGCAGTGTTGGTCCCTCTTCTGGCCGACCGAGCACCTCTGCGGGTGTAATGCACTCGCACTCGCATACACGAAAGCCATCACTCACCTCATCGTCCCGCCCTCCTCCCCTTCCTCTAAGTGGGAAACCCCTCGCACAAGAACATCCCCACCCCCTCAACTCACAACCCACTGGGATCTCGCACTCGAACCGTCGTGAGCGGCCGAAACCACTAGTAAATCTAGAAACCACCTTCCAAGAGCCACCTCAATGGTCAAAGGGCAAGCAAGGCCACGGCGTTAAAGCCCCTGAAGGGATGACGCACTTGATTGATCTGATCACCGTTCCGAACTCGAACAAGTCGGACGGGGTTCTCGAAATTCCACCCCGAAGTGCCCTCCGTCGCCCTCCGAATACAGCGCCGCTCCCGAGCCTGTCCCGGACGCGGAGTAAAACTCAGGGCGCCCCACCCCCACGACTTTCCTCAGGAGCCACAGACGTACCACCTGTGCCCACCCTACCCGGGTGTCTCAGCGATCGGGATCTGGAGCCATTAAGATCTCACCCACCACCCCGCAGCAGAGAGCGGGAAAGGGCAAGGGAAAAAGAACGCGAGTACAAGGCGTATAATTCGGTGCCTGGTAGGACAGGGACGTTAAAGGTGGTATAACGAGACGACATATTAAAACATTTAATCATTAATTTACGCGGTGCCTCGCGCAGTCTACTTTGTTCATGGGAGGATCTATCATTTTTATACTTATACCAAGACCATCTCCGCAAAAGCGGCGGAGTTACGGAGGCGGTAGGCGCATTGGCCAGCGACAGCGAGCGATCGAGCATGTTTATATCACGGGAAGCGAAGAGACACCAAGGACCAACCGCTTTGGAATGTCTTCAGATAGGTGCCATCGCACCTACGTACGATGGGATACGGATGTCTGCATAGTATTGTATTTAGACGATATAGCTCAAGACGATTGTATTTCATGACAGGTAGATACCTACTTATTACAGGCTTACAGGCCTAATACTTACCTTTGTGTAATCATAATACTACTCAGTTCTGATGGTTTTGGGTTCATGGCATTCAGGGGCGAGCTCCTCCCGCTGTCGCCTCCTCACGATATGATCCGCTCCAGCAACAATACGTCACGTTTCATGGCATGAAAGTCTAGCTTCTAGCATCATACTGCTTACCTACCTAGGTAGCTTGAGATAAGAAGTACTTCGAAGGGGACCTTCGTCGACCTCGCTATACGATTTGTTAATGGAATAGGTCAGGCCTTCAAGTATGACGAACCGATGCTGATGATTGCAAAATTAACGAAGTAATCTAAGAGGTGGCATGTTTTCGAAGGGGATGAAAAGGGGCTATTCGGTGAAATTGACCCCGACCGATATGTAGATACCTAGATACTTGCCAACCTCTCGTGCCCCGTTCGACTCGTCTATGACTACGCGTCAGTCGGCCTTGTTGCCTTGTGTGTGCGACAAGTAGTGTACTACAGTATGTATGTCCATGTAAGTTGGAACTTCTCTAACCTTAGGTAGGTAGGTAGCGAATGAGGATTTGGTTGGAAGAGCCAACGACCGAAGTCCTCGTCGTGACTCTATCTGCCCCGTCAGGCATTTATTACGACTTCTACCCAATACGAAGGCAATAGATTGCCATGTACCAACATAAGATAGCGAAACAGCGTGGTATTGCAGTTAATACCTAGTATATGCCTAATCAGAATAGCTTCAATACTAACTGATCTCGTGGGTTGATGGGTTATGTACCTCTCAGCACGCAATTAGTCAACGAGTCCTCGCCGTACACTTATATCAAGAGGGTGTGATACAGCTCTACCTACACTACAGTCTGTCAGGCCCCGTGACTGTCCACCGCCCGATCAAGTAGTTCTGCTCCCGAACCGGACTCACAGAGTGTGATATCGAAGCTGAAGGGTCGAAAGCGGCAGCCCCCCCGTCTCTTGAGATAAGGTGATTTGTCTTTGCGCCGGTTATGGACGAAGTTCGTCACTTCGATAGTGACTACTAGATCTGAGTGGCGCCTTGGTCGATAGCCAATAGGGTCGGGGCAACCGCATGTCACGATGTCCTTGCTTTTCTGACCCGCAGCAGGGGGGTGCTTTCGTCGAGTCTGTGACCGGCCTGTGTTCCACACAGGTGCATGGATGCGGCTCAGTTCTTATACTTGTCGGTAGAGCTTCCCATTGGTTGGTCGATATATGAAATGCTACGCCCGGCGGGTGAATGTGGGTAGCCTACAACGGCCCGAGGGAATCTCATGCTACCACCGCATAACTCTGAATCCTTCCAGCGTAGAAGCGCGCGGCCTGATGTTGGTACTTATCTTTCAAACCTGCAAGGCTCACACGTCCAAGCATAGAAGACGTTCACATCTTAAAGAATTCGCAACCTAGACGAGAGAATGTTATTTAGGCACTGAGAGATGTCAGCAGATCAGGGCCATGGACGACGATATACGGAAGTGGCGGATCGACGTGGGCGTGGATTGGTCTACGCCACGAGGGCTAACGTCATGCCCGTGAGACCTTTCACACCCATCTGCGTCGGTCGTGATGGATAGTCCTTCCTGATGCGGTCCTAGGCAGCCGCTTCAGGCGAGCTCGCAGGACCTTGCCAAATGTCGAGGGTGCGTCGGGGTGAGATATTATCTGATGTCGGCGCGGGGCGAGAATCGGCTGAGAACTAAGGGGATAGGCGGAAATGCGCAAGCTAGGCTGAATCGTATGAGGGCTTGGATGATAGAAATACCGCCTCTTGTTCCTGTCACAGAGATGATGAAGCTTAAGGTCGTTAGCGGACTTGTTCCACCTGAGCGATTTCTTCTAGGGTTGACGCCGCATCTTGTACCTCCCGACGTACTCTATCTCTGGGTCCCCCTATTTCTGCCTTATACAGCTTTGTATACCCTAAAGTAGCCCATCGTAACGATGTTGAGCGTTTCACTAAGTCTCCTATTTGCTGCTTTGGCTGTGGCAATCCTGGTAAATCCCGAAGTATTCCACTAGTCTGTAACAGAAGGACGCTGACAAGGAGACCTCGAAAGGGGCCCCTTTACTTGTTAGGCTGGTGTATCTATTGCCTCTGGTTCCATCCCCTTGCCAAGTATCCCGGCCCGAAGCTCGCCGCCGTCTCAGAGGTACGCCTGGCCCTCTTCACAGCTTCTTATCTAGCGTACTGACCGGATCATCTTCAGATATGGTTTATCTGGGCCTGGACTACCGGAAGATACCCTCATATCCTAGAAAAAGCGCACAAAAAATACGGTCCGTTCCTACCTAAGCTCCTCCGCGAAGACTCTACTCCAGACATGAACTCATGGTTGTATGAATCTGCAGGAGACGTCGTCCGCATAGCCCCAAACGAGCTCTCCTTCGCCACTGTGCAATCCCACCGGGACATCTACTCGACGCCCTCCAAGTCGAAGAAGCCGTTCCTGAAGTGCGGCAAGTTCTACAACAACGGCGATGTGTCCAACATATTCTACGAGCTCGACCCCGTCGAGCACGCCAAGATGCGGAAGGTGCTCGCTTCAGGCTTCAGCGGCTCTGCGATGAAGACACACGAGCATATCATACACCAATACGTAGACATGTTCGTCCGGAAAGTCGGCGAGCTCAGCGCTGCAAGTCGCGGTGCGGGGGTTGACGTTACGGAGGCAGTTCCCTGGTTGGCGTTCGACGTCATGGGTACGGACGGCTAAGCACACTTTTGACGCTGGCATACTGTCATAGTAACAATACTGACAAGGTGTCAACAGGGGAGCTCACGTTCGGAGAGTCCTTCGACGCCGTAGCAACTGGGCAGACGCACTTCTGGATCACGATCCTAGCGGACAGCGCGCACGCCGCCATCCTGCCCAGCTTCATCCGCAAGGCGCCGGTGCTCACGCTCGCAGTGCCTTTCATGCTCTCCCTCTCTGCCCTTAGCAACCTAAAAAGGCACTACGCTTACACGCTGGAGACGGTGCGGAGGCGGCTGAGCCGCGCCCCCATCGAAGGGGACCTGTTCACGCCCGTGATCGAGCAGGGCGGCATAACCGAGGCGCAGCTCGTATCGCTGGCGCAGGCCATGGTCATCGCGGGCGCGGACACCGTGACCACGGCGATGACCACGACGCTGTACTTCCTCGCCACGAGGCCCGAGTGCCAGGCGAAGCTACAGGCGGAGGTACGAGCGCTGACATACGAGCAGCTGAACGGCGCGGAGCTACCGCAGCTGAGGTACCTGAACGCCGTCATCGAGGAATCCAGTAAGTCGCTCACCAACTCCTTTCGTTTCTTCATTTCCTTCGTTCTCGTTCTCGTTTTCAGTATTTGGAATACCTCAGGAACCGCGCGGTCTTACCAGCGCGGACGCCTTCCGAAAACGGTAATGGCCGAGCGAAGCAGGTATGTATGCAGGTATAAGCGCTGACCCAAGCCGACGCAGTGAGATGCTTCCCGCCAATCGCCTTCGGCCTGCCGCGAGTCTCGCCCGGCGAGCTCGTCGACCGGCACTTCGTCCCCAAGGGCGCCAGGGTGTCCGCCGCGCACTGGGTGCTCAACCGCAACCCGCGGGTTTGGGACGCGCCGTGCGCGTTCAGGCCTGAGCGCTGGCTGGGGGACGACCCGCAGCCGGTGACGTTCCCGTTTAGCTCCGGGCCGCGGAGCTGTCTCGGCGTCGCGCAGGCTAATCTGGAGATGCGGGTTACCTTGGCGAAGCTCGTTCACGTCTTTGATATCCGAGCCGCTCGGGATCCCGGGGATTGGATCGGGGCTGCCCAGAGTAGGTAACGCCGAGATTTCTTTGCCGGACCCCGTGTTTGTTCTGCTTGAGGAGTCGGAGCTTTCCTAATCGAGGAGTTACCGCTCCGAAGACGAGCCTTATGGTCCCCTAGCTCCATCAACTACCGAGTGAAGAGGTAACTTACTGACTCCGATTTCTGTAGTGCATATGATGTGGAAAAAGGCTCCTCTCATGGTGCATTTCCACCCTCGCCAACAAGACGACCTGGTTCAAGTGGAGGAGCCCCTGGGGTAAGGAACATTGTATTGCAAAGGATCTATCGATCTATGAGGATCCAGGAACCACATTCCCCGGTGAAGTATGACACGTCTGTCCAGAGACTGCATAGGGTACTATCCGGGTCACGCTCTCTAGCCATCTAAAGTAGTTTCGAACAATATCCATTGCTGTTTACACACCTCTTTGCGACTTGACTTAAACATTTACCAAATCATACGATCTCATCCACCGTCTCGGGTGACCGACCCTTTACTTGCTTCTCTTGTAGATCTTGGCTAAGAACGCCTCGAAGACGCCCTTCTTCAGGCCTTCACTCTCGTCTATCTGGGAGATCAGCTGCTTGATCTCGGCGACACGCTTCTCCTCGTAGTCTTGGTAGAGTTGCTCCAGTTTCATGTCGTTGTAGAGTTTCTTGACCTCGGCTTCGTGCGCCTTG
Source organism: Hypoxylon sp. FL0543 (assembly GCA_022578575.1). Taxonomy (NCBI): domain Eukaryota; kingdom Fungi; phylum Ascomycota; class Sordariomycetes; order Xylariales; family Hypoxylaceae; genus Hypoxylon; species Hypoxylon sp. FL0543. The sequence continues at coordinate 159,168 of MU394012.1, read as the reverse complement.
TCCTTCTTGCCGTAGTGCTCCTCGAGGATCTTGCGCTGCTCAGGAGTGGCTAGCTTGAGGGCCTGGTTGACTAGCCATGAGCACTTGTTGTCCTGAATATCGGTGCCGATCTTGCCGATGTGCTCTGGTAGACCGAAGTTGTCCAGGTAGTCGTCTTGAACCTGGAAGTACTCGCCCATGGGAATCAGGATGTCGTGAGCTTGTTTGAGGTTCTTGGGGGTCGCGATGTTGAGTTGGTGCAGCGCCAGGGCGACTGGTAAGTAGAAGCTGTAGTACGCGGTCTTGAATATGACGATGAAGGTGTACTTTTCCAAGCTGAAGTTGTCGAGGTTCACGACATCCTCCGGGGCCGTGAGAAGATCGCACAGCTGGCCCAGCTCGGTCTGAAGTGAAGTTTCATGGAAAAGCTCAAGCATGTCGACGTAAGCAGGGTGAGATTTGAAGTATTTTTTGAGCAGGATATAGATAGCAGACTCGAGCAGGAAGGCATCGTTGATAGCAGTCATGCCGACGCCTTCTTGGCGGTACCAGCATGGCTTGCCACGGCGGGTTATGCTGCTGTCCATGATATCATCAGAGACGAGGAAGAAGGCTTGGAGGAGCTCAATCATCCATCCCAGGGTGGCAGCCTTGAAGTACTCGTCCTCGGACAATGGCCGGTCAAGGAGAACGGAGACGGAGTCCGGAACTGACATTCCGCGATTGCATTTTCCACCAACCGCGTTCTCTTCGAGCATCTAGAGCCCAGTTAGCGTCAGGCACCATATGAACATTTTGTGCCGTATGAGAGAACGTAGGTGTTTAGAGAAACGCCAGAGCGGAATTTGGGAAAGGGATGTTATCGATTATCTTCATTCTACTGGATTCCAAAGCTGAGTTATAAGGGGAGCTGACCTTTTTATACCATTCTTGCTGCTCCTGGGGCAGATTATACTGCTTCACCCAGGTCAGGAGGTCTTCCTCGAGCTTGGGGAAGACGGACTCGAATTCCTTGAGGGTGGTTTTCTTTGCCATTTTGTCTAGCCGGGGAACTGGACGGAGCGAATCAACAGGCTGAGAATCTTTGGCAGATAGTAAAGTCACGAGACTTCGAGTCGGTCACAGGAGAAAAAGGAGAAAGAAAGACAATGAGCGTCGTTTCCTCCCGATATTGGCGAATTTACTTTGGGGTTGAAGTTGCTTGTACAGGCTGTACAGCGTTAAGCGTTAAATTGCCCCACCACACATTGGACATTTTTTGGCTTTGCCCAAGACTGAGCGACATTTACACTCCCCGCTATTGACACCTCTTGCACCTCTAGTATATTTACTTGGTTACTGAATGTGGGCAAGTCGGTACATTTTATACATATGCTTGACTAATCTCACCCACCACATGAACCGTCAAGGTCTTTGATAACTGTCTGTCCATCTTATTGAAGCTCTAGAAATTGATTTGGAGTTTAGTATCGTAGAGGATTCTTATCTCTGTGGCACGAAGTTCCTTAATGATATGTACAATCGATATCGGCGCTTATCTTTCGACTTTATTGTGTATCGTCAGGTTACAAAGAGGACATAAATTTTAGGTACCTTCCAGGCGGTGAGATCATCCCTGGGGCCCCATGTGGAATTCGTGGATCCAGTATCACGTCTTATCGTTATCGATTATCACTTATTAAGAACCTTATCGTTATCAGTTATCACTTATCCTCAGGTACTAGGTACTAATCGTCGAAACCTCTGGCGCAGCTTCTTGCATTGGCACGTCAATATTGATTTTTTGGAGGGGCAGGTCGGTTGTTTTGAAGCTTGGTTATAGTATAAACTCTACGTTGACGTCAACATACGTGAAATCTAAGCCTTGTAAAGGGCATGAGGAGGATGCCCCTCCATTTGCAAATTTAAGTCTTCATCGTTTCGTCAACGAAGTGAATACTCATTGTTTTCGAGGCTTTACCGAAGTTGTCGCGTCGACTTACACCCTCCCAAGAACGCGAACCTCTGACGCCGCGACAGATATTCTCGCCACGTGAAATGCACATATAGCATTCGCAATGTCTCTCAACGATCGGGAGAAATCCCAGCTTCGAAGTGCCTTACAGGAAGCAGTTATCAAATGCTCAGAAAGATGTCTCTACCAATCATCCAAATGGTACTTGCCCTCTCCCTTCCCTCGCGACGTGGTCCACCACGGAAGCTGATCTATTATACTCTCTAGGGCAGCCGAACTCCTCAATGCGATCCCCGAAGCTGAAGCATCTCCCGACGATTCGCAACTTTCAGACGCCTCTACCGGATATGCGTCGACAGTATTAGCCCAGAACGCCGACCCGGATGAGGCGGCACTTGAAGCGAAAGAGATAAACAAATATCTCTTAGCAAAGTCCCTCTTCGACTGTCGGGAATATGATCGCTGCGCCGCAGTCTTCCTCCCTGATTCCACACTCTCAGGCATAGTATCTTCAAAGGAGCCCAGCAATGCGACACCAAAAGGCAAAGGCAAGGGCAAGGCTACGACGACGAGCTCCAGACCGGCCAGTGGGCAGACCATACCACAACTCAGCCAGCGAAGCTTGTTTCTTGCTCTATATGCCAAGTATCTCTCGGGAGAAAAGCGCAAGGACGAAGATGCCGAAATGGTCATGGGGCCACAGGACATTGGCACATGCGTCAACAAGCAATTGCTCACAATTAGTCGCGTCTTGGAAGTATGGTTCGACCAACGGAAATCGGAAGATGGCGAAGAGGCTGAGGGTAGTCAAGGATGGCTCGAATATCTGTATGGCATGGTTCTTGCAAGAGAGAAGAACGAGGAGCTGGCGTTGTACTGGTTGATTCGGAGCGTACACTTATTCCCAATGAATTGGGGTTGCTGGTTGGAGATGACAGCGCTCATATCACGAGTGGAAGATGTAAGTTGCCATGCAAACTCCATTTGGAATTGCTATCACTAACTTGGCGCAGCTGAACCGTACAATGCCTCGCTTGCCGCAGAATATTGTGTCCTTCATGTTCCACATCCACACGTCCCTCGAACTGTACCAACACGACGCGAACCTCGCCAATTCTCTTGACCAACTATTAAACATATTTCCAACATCATCATTCCTCCTCACTTGCGACGCTTTACTCTCCTACCACGCAAAAGACCTCGTGGCAGCGGAACAAAACTTCAGCCGCATCCTCTCGTTACATCCGCACAGGCTTGACTCACTCGACCACTACTCCAACATCCTATATGTGATGAATGCGCGACCGAAGCTTGCCTTCTTAGCGCACCTATGTAGCAGTGTCGATAAGTTCCGGCCGGAGTCCTGCGTGGTAATCGGAAATTACTACTCATTATTATCATTGCACGAGAAAGCGGTGCAATACTTCAGACGAGCGTTAATGCTAGATCGCTCGTGCTTGTCCGCTTGGACACTTATGGGCCACGAGTACGTCGAACTCAAAAACACGCACGCTGCCATCGAGTCATATCGACGGGCCGTAGATGTGAATCGAAGAGACTACCGTGCCTGGTACGGACTGGGGCAGACGTACGAGGTCCTGGAAATGCATGCGTACGCACTTTGGTACTATAAGAAAGCAGCCGGGCTCAGACCTTGGGATGGTAAGATGTGGATGGCAGTCGGTTCATGTCTACAGCGCATGAATCGAAATCAAGACGGAATCAAAGCCCTCAAGCGAGCGTTACTCGCCGAGAGCTACTACGAGACAGGAAGCAGTTTTGGGAGCGGCGGAGTGCCAAGGGGCACGCACATGGACCCCGAAATCCTGCTGCAGATCGCGAGCATGTACGACAGCATAGGCGAGGAAGAAAACGCCAAGGCATACATGGAGATGTGCGTGGCTCAAGAAGACGGCGGGGCCGATAACCTGGGCGAAAGCATCACAATCCACAACGACTCTCCCGGCGAAGGGTCTGATGATGATCGGGACAATGCGGGACGCGGAGAGGGAGGCACAGGAGTCACGGCGGCGACTAGCAAAGCACGGATGTGGCTCGCGCGGCACGCGATGAGAGTCGAGGATTACGCCACGGCGAACCGTCTTGCGAACGAGCTGTGCCAAGATGGCGTCGAGGTGGAAGAAGCCAAAGCCCTCATAAGGGAGGTCAGATCAAGGATGGAGGCTAATGGAATGTGCGGGCCGTCGTCGGCTGTATAGGAAAGCTGGGACGACTGGTGATTATAATGAATGGAAAAGGCATTGAAGATTAGCAAAATCTTCTACGACCTTGGCCTTTCTTCACGAGGCTCGGAGGTGTTGCTAGTGAGGGAAGTAAGACATTGCGGGTTTTGGCGGGGACCAATTGCGGTTTCGAGGACATCGATACCCACGTCGCATGTTGTTTGGCATTCATAGGTTTCTCAGAGCAACGTGACATGTAATGACACGGCTGAAGGGGACTGAGACATCCATCCATCCTATGATGACCGTAAGAGTCATCGGTTAGAAGGCCTCGTATCTGACTTATACGTAGAAGCGGCTCCGGCGCTATCATGTGAACCCCCCTTTCAGCTGGGCCTCGTAACCAGCTAAGCGGTTAGGTACCTTACTAACCTAACCCATCAAACGCATTTTCAGCACCAGCAAATTGCCACGCTAATTGCTGAGATCGAAACCAATGCAAATGCCAAATGGGACCTTGCATTCAGCAAGAACTCTGGGTATGAGGGAGGTAATACGATGACGGACAGGTGCCTGCAGTACGTATCTTGGGGGGAAATCTAGTGTAAGATATATCTGGGTTTCTTGCGACTAATCATAGTAAGCCAACGCATGAGACACCCCGAAACTCCTGCCCTACCCGTCTGCCTTTTTGCTATCATGAGTACGCAGAGCCCCATGTGAACTTGGGCATATTACAGCATACCCAGATGCCTTGATCTCCACATAGAAGTGGCGGGATGCACTATCCTCCACTCGGCCGGGTGTCCCACCTCTGCGCCGCGCGCCTGTCTTGAAAAGAATGTCGCCGAAGCAATAGAGCCCTTGTATTATAGCCGCCTTTTTTTTTCCTTCTTTTTTTTTCGGTCTTAAATCCTACTATTTGAGAGACTATGGCCACGATCGGTCTTTCCGATCTTCTTCACGTGTAAGAGCTAGGGTATCGCACACTACTATGTACGTACTGCGATCTCCACAGAGGTAGTGTTATCGGTCTCTTGCTCTCTCGTAACAAGAAGCAGGGGTTCGCTGTGGGTTACGAAGTTTTCTTAGGTCATAGATGGGTTGAACTTGAAAGAGGACCATACTTTGTGAGGCTACACATCTGGGAGAGGCAAAAAGTCAGCCTCCAGCAAAGACAATTAGCTCAACTGCCAATTCTGATTCTTTGTTCGACTTTCCCGCTCTCCTTTAAACATCTCCAATCCTCATCCGAGTCAATCAATCCTAATTAATAACACTAGTCAGTAGGTAGGTAGGTTATCACGCGAGCGAACGAATAAAATCCCACTGTTACAGCCCAGGTAACAAGCCACGAAGCAGCCGTAAACGGAGCTCAAACCCCGCGCCAACTACGCACACTACATACATAACCTAAGCTACCTTACAGTTGACCTTAGTCCAGGTAGCTGCAGGGCGGCAAAGGAAATACGAGCTGGCCCAGGTCTTGGCGCGGTAGCTTCGACGTGGAAAAAAGCTTGGAAGCTGCTTCAATCACACGCATACCGTTGCATTTCCCGGATACGCATAGTGTTATGTATGTAGGAAAACTACCTAACCTAGGATAGGATGTATGTATAGTATGGGTACGCTAATATGTCATTGTGAGAAAAATCGGGTTGGCGGATTTCCTTATTGGGGAGTGAACTTTGGTGGCTCTGTACTAGTGTAGTGTAGGGCGATGTAGCTGAGATCAATGAGAGACGCAGTGGGAATTAAGAGAGAAAGAAGAAAATGACGAAAGCATAAGCGTGAATTGCTAATTGCTAATTGCTGATTTCCGATGTATTATCATGTCCTGGATTCACTGCAATGAGATCTGATAGCCTATCTTTATACCTATCCTATCTGCCTATCTGCTTGTCTGTCTGTAAGCTTGTAAGCACCGACCCACGGGCAGCAAGAAGAAGCGCCATCCGCAGGGGACGAGTACAAGATACAACAAGCCAAAAACGATTGTCTCTCCGCATGCATGCAACAATCAGATCCCTACCTAGTGTGGAGTTCCCACCTGCAGAGCCAGCGAAACGGCGTTCGAATAAGCAACAGCCATTTGCCCATTCAACGGTTGCATATGTGGCTCCCAAACCCGCCACCTACATACATCCATATAGAGAATAGAGAGGGTCTCTTGGCCGGCTTATGGTGCTATTGTGCTACCACCGTGCATTAGGATGGGTTGACGAGAGAAAAAGGAACGTGGAGGGGAAACGAGGGGACCTGCTCTAGCTCCAAGGGGGTGCCGCTTGTTCGCATTGAGGGGAGGGTTAGGTGTGAATGTTAGCCCGAGCCGGAAGCCATGCGAGAAAGGCATTTGATTGCGCGAGGCTACGGTAGGTACAATACGTGGTGTAAGCAAGCTACGAAGATGGCGCTGGACTAAAGCTGTGGACTAAAGCTGTGTCACGTAGTCTAGTTGAACATGACTTCCTTAGAGATGTCATGGGATATGCAAATTCACTTTATAAGACAGGTATAGTTCGCCAAACTCGATTTCAATTATTGTCCTACGCTCTATATAGGTTCATCTTGCGACGCCCGAGTACGAGGTTTTTGTTCAAGGAGTGTATATGTGTTTCTGGCCATGTCGGCGTCAAATTAGCCAATATCTGATGCGTACATAGACGCAGATTAATGTAATAGTAGTAGTCGTAGTAGTGGTTCTCCCTATGTGAGCCTCAACATAAACTCCCGTTTGCTCCTATGCCAGCCCACATTATCTCGTCAAACATCATAACAACATACCGAGCATCCAAATTCTGCTCGGCTCAATGAGGGTATAGAACGGGTATGCAAAAAAAGCGCTCCACTCCGAAATGCCAGTCGTCTCAAAGCACCTCCGACAGGTTGTGGGTCATTCGAAGCCGACGTATTAGAAAACAACGAAAGGGGGTATCTGCAAAACGTGATAGTACTAGGAGATCCTGTAATACTCGATTTTACAGAGCAAGGGCAGCGAGACCGGCAGCGAGAAGAGCGCCGACGGGGCCGACCTTGTTAGCAGCCGCGGTAGGAATTGCTACGGGACCGGTGCTCGTGGCCCCGGCCGGAGCGCTCGTGGGCCCAACGGGAGTGTTAGTAGGAGCGGTCGGAGAACCTCCTTCCGGAACAGTGACTGGGACGGTTCCGGAGAGATAAGACGATACCGGTGGCGTGTAAGTGATGACAACCGAGCTGGCATTGGAATACGGGTAAGAGATGTAAGAGGATGAGCCTCCCGTGGGAACAATAGTTGGCGGGACGGGAGGATACGAAGTTGTGGTAACAGGAGGAGGCGTAGAGTAGGTGACAGTGCAAGGGCAGTCTTGTAGATTGTTAGTCTTCGTAGACTCTAGTACAATGGGCTGAGATAGACTTACTGGTAACGGTGATAGTGGTCTCAGAGGTAGCAGTGTACGTCACATTTTGATAGGCAAAGGTAGTAGGGGACTGGTAGAGGAGTCAGCTATGGTCATGAAGTAAGAGTAATGATGTGAAGACATTGTACATACCGGGCAGTAGGTGGTGTAGTCGGTTTCAATGACAGTCGTCCAGACTGCGGTCTCACCCCAAGCATTCGCAGCAGCGAACAACCCAACAGCGGGCCCTAGGATCTGAGTAAATCTCATTTTGATCGGTAGATTGACCTAAACGATAATAGCGAAGGACTGTCGTTATTATTTCCGGCGGCGTCTATCACCAAGCGATTGAAGTTTGCGAAACGATTGTGGTGTCGTTACGAGTCGACAGGATTATACCTAGCGGGTAGCGATTGAGAGAGGTCCTGAGCGATATACGATGCTAGAGAGATGGGCACGGTGGAAATGCATGCAGGACAGCCACCTATTTATTACTCGCTTCGACATGATGGGGGTTGGAAGCGCATGGCAACCTGAGGGTGGGTAATGACGAGCAGCCCGACCCAGCCGGTCCAGTCCGGACCTGCAGGCTTACAAGCTTGAGGAGGGAAGTTCGTTGGATGATGCGATGCAAATCCATGCGGCGGGCAGTTGTCCGTATCGACCGACGCCTGTCCAGGGTTGACAAGCCACCAAGCCAGCCGACCATACGACCAATGTACATCTACACTTGTAGCTATCGTAAGGTCGGGCAGGTGATGCGGCAGTTTCTTTTACCTTTAGTGAGTACGAGTTCTATTTCGGTCACGATTCTTCCTGAGATTGTCTTATCCATCCCGTAACAAACCGATTTGGAAAGCACAAAGAGCACTACTCGTGCGAATGGACCATCACTAGGTAGCGATACCCGGCTCCGAGAGCAGCTAGGGTGGGTGACCAGTCTAACCCTGACGGAACGGCGGTAAGGTACGATATGTTGCATCCAATCTAGGTACTATCCAGTGACAGAATTGCCAGCAGCTGGAGCTCTAGAACTCGACTGGAATAATTAGTAGCCTTCCTAACAGCCCTTCCTGTCTGATGTGATAGATACGAGGTAACAGTCTTAGCCAACGTTAGCAAGACTAGGTTACACGGGCGGCGGAGAGACATGAGGATGTAAGCATAGCTCTTCAACTAATAGCCTTTTTGGGGCCTTCGCATCGTCCGATAGATAAGGTAACGAGACAATCAGGCGGGGTTGGTGATGTTGAGCTGAGGATGTGATAGGCGTTCAAGAACCTCCCCTGCCTTTCTGATCGATCAACAGAGGCTGACCAGGCCGGATGCTGATTGGCTACGTCATATGCTATCGACTTTCGCTTTTTGGCAAGTGGGCTGGCAAGGGCCGGCGCAGAGACAGTTGGCGGTGAAGAGTCTATGCCCTTTGCGGCCCAGCAATGTAACGATGCTACCGAAAGGGCCGAGGAAAACCTCGTGTTGCTGTGGCACCAGCTACCAGTCGCCAGTCTAGCTGTCTGCCAAGCCTCCAGGGTATCAACTTTTCCTTCCTGGTCTTTCCCATTCTGTCGAATCTCAAGGCCTGGAAGCTCCAGGGCTTTTAATGGTTAAGATCGAACAATGGACAAGCGTGTTTCTCGGTTATAGGACATACGATGTCGGGTTCAAAATGGGTAGGAATTGACAATTTCGGGTTGTGCTCCGGACATCATTTTGTGACGAGCAATCTAAAGATGTCAATAGAGAAGAGGGCTTCAATTTATTAGCTTGTCGCCCAATTGAGGATTGTTACAAAATAAAGGGTTTGGCTAAAGAGGAGTAAGGAGGATAAGCAGGATAAGCAGGATAAGCAGGGCTGGCAGGTTAGACAGAAAACCTTTGATAGCTCTGATGGCAGGCGGGGACCTCTAGCTCCACCGAAGCTTCCAAAAGACTGGATAGAAGACGCCTGTCATACTCCGTAATTGAGTTCAAGATTGAGACTACGATAAGGTTCAGTCCATTGACAGAGGCGGATCGTTGCAAATCTCAAACCCCGCGAATTTTTTTCAATCACCGATTCTATCCACGAGCAAAAACAGAGTTGGTATTCGAAACATTCGAGAAATTCGATACCACCGCGCCTTTGTACCCAACATGGAAGCGAATTGTTTTGACATCCATGGCTGGGTGACAAACTGATTATCAGTGCGACCGCCTGGCGACCGCCTGCAAATGCTTTTCCGTCCGCGAGCAAGAGGCAATGAACATTGACTATGTACCTAATCCAGTTTTGCTTGTGGATAGCTGCTCTGTGTTGCCTTTAGCCACCCGTCACTACAAGCATCACAGGGACCTAGCTGGAGGGCTCTGTCGGCGACCTCGGCCAGCGCAAGCAGCTGCTCCAGCCTTGAGTCCCTGGATAGATACCGCCCTGCGAAACTCGGAGGAGCCGGAGGGCGGATAATCTGAGGGAGCTTTTGGACCTTTGCCAGAGCCTGCCAACAGTAGGAGGCGCTTTCCTCTGCTCCGACCGGACTATGACGCACCAGAAGTCGCCAATAGCACGTCGTTACCGATATTTTCGTTACATCGCGGCATTTGGAAAGTTCTGATGGGGCCGGCTTTCTCTTGCAGTTCTCCGGCGATGCTCATTGGTCTCTGACATGCGAGTGTGCCAAGCACGGCTCGGAAAAAAGGTCAATGGGTCAAATCCTTTCTGATAGGCCGTAGATAGCTGGCGCTCTGCTGGCGATTCTAATCCTCGCCGACGCTCACACTCAGCTCAACGGTGTCGAAAGTCTGAAGCGGCTTGGTTGAAGGCCTGTGATTCTCTCATTACTAGCTGAGGCCCACCACCGTAGTCGACCTGCGCCAAAACGATAAAAAACGATAGTCTTGGAATTAAAGACTCGTGGAATCGCACTTTACATGTTCTTATATTAAACTATGAGGAGAAGCACTTCATCTGTCAGGGCGAAGAAGTTCCGTCGTCGCAGATGTCCAGGTGCATCGTTGCACGAAATTTCGAGACTACGTTCCTCCGAAGTCAGCCCTCTTCAGACTAGGAGGCATCTAGGTAGGTATACCATAGATTTACGCGCTATTATCTGTTAACCAGATCTTAGGCCTACTCTTGGTTGTCTGCCTTAGGTCAAGTATCCCACGTGTATTAACATGTGTTAGCTAAAGATTATAGGAACATACGAAAGGGACCCATGGAGCGGCCCAATAAGCCTTTTATGGACCGACTTGGTCGATGATGGATAGTTGACGGAAAAGTGAAGAGATTTCAAGTCTCGTCTAACAGGATCCATATGAACGACCGAATACTGCCCGGTCAGCTTGCTCGTGGTTGGCTGTTGAGCTGTCGCTACCAAATGCAAACGTCGTCTCCTTTGGCTCAACAATATACCTGCAGGCCTTGTGGATCACGATGCGTGTGTGGCAAAAGGAAGTTAAATAAATGCGTCCCTTTTCTTGGATCCCGTCCCGTGCCTGATGGCGTGAAGCTATGGGGCCTAGTGCCCATCGGACCGGACTGGCGGATACTTAGCTCGACTGCTAACTGTTAGGCCTAGACGCCGGTCGATTCCGGCTTGTTACCCCGGGTACCTTACCACATATAGCCTCGGTCGTTATGGATTCTGCTTTTCTCACTCAACTGTGAGGGTACAGACAACCTAGCGGTCGAAATTTTGCAGCCTCTGAGTACATCCCCTCGACGACGGCCTGTTGGTACTAGCGACTATTCTAAATTTTCGCAAAATTCCCACAAATCTTCCTGTCGTCGTGCCTAGCCAACATCGGCTAGTATAAGTACCCTGTTTCTTTTACGGAATCAGATTGTGCTTAGATTCCCTAGTTGGGAAATCTGCACGCACTACCGACATCACGTCGCCTTGCTCTTTTAGACATCACGCGACTGCGCGCGTTCAACATCTCGTCACGGGTGCATCTGCGGGTTGCGTTGGCCACGGAGCAGCGAGAAAAAATTTTGATGCTACGGCCCGAAGATATCTAGGTCTAGAAACTAGAATATTGGCATGGAAATCCTACCCACGCGCTTGCAACCTTATGACTATTCGGAGTGTAAGGACTATGTGTCCATATTTTCGTCTCTTCAATTTGGCTTTCTTTCGCGATATCTTACAAGGTCTCCCTGTTAGCAGTCTGTCAGCGATGTGAACAAGTCACTCGGATGCACATCAACTGGTTCCACGTTTTGATTGCTTTTCGGCTGAGAAACTGGGTGAAGGGGTTCATCCGAAGTGAAGCCCAATGGTGACGCCTGTCTGTTTGGCTACTTACATACCTTAGGTGCCTAGTCACACGGAAGTAAATGCGGCGGTATAATATGCCTCATTGTGAATCTAGGTAGCCCCAACGTTTTAGAGAGGTTATAAGCGTATCCTCTAAGAGCTCGCCACATCAGTAGGTACCTTACTGATGCCACATGGAGTTATGTCAGGTACCAGGAACGAGATCTCAGACCCGACCAATCGGATTTTAGCACCACACCAAGTCAGCTTAGTTGCTAATGCAGGTGAAAAAAAAATCTTGTTCTCTTTATACCCCTTGTCATCTTTGACGGTTCTCTTCCCCCTCTGACGGGGCGGCCCACCCGACCGCCCCGGATTGGATGGGACGCAAGTTCTTGCTCACGCAAACTGGCAGTTTTCGTGGTTCTGCGTTCACACCCCCCTTTATTATCCGTCAGCCCTAAGGTCGGCAGCGCCAAGATATTCCAGCTCATCGTCTGCCAAGGTCCGCAACTTTCGAAGGCGCGCCATTTTAATGGAGTGCCGCTGTCCACTGATGTCTTCTAGAATAGCTTGGTGGATAAAAATCTGGGTAAAGCTTTGACACCGTCGCTTGAGGATTTAGTACTTGTCGCTCTTAGTCCCGAGTGCCATACAGTAGTTTGGTCCCGGCTGGAAGGAATCATGGTTAGCGGGAGGCTTTCCATTCAGATTCTAAAGCCGGTGCGGGCGTGGGATGTAACCCTGTTCAGGAACAGGTCTTGACTATCCACAGCCAAGTCAACTTCTCGCGCAGTAGCTGCACTACTGTACTTGATACATCCACGGCCCCTTGATGGATTGGATGGATCATGGATCATGGACTCGGCCAGGTGCCCGCTAGTAGCTCCTCGCTCTGGACGTACTCGATGTTTCTTATATCCAGGCCCTCTTCGATTGGTCGGATCGAACAATAGGAGGGCCACCACTCCCCCAGCCGGCTTTGTCTCTTCGCATTTATAAAAGGCATCGTCCTATCCCGCATAACAGAGGCTGCCTGCTCTCTCTTGCTTCACCAACCATCTTCTGATTCTCAACATTCCCTTTAGAGCTCTTTGTGGCTATCATTCCTTCCTTTTGAGGCTTTTCGGTGATACACTCATTCTATCACGAAGCTATACGTCCAGCTACAATATACAATCCTTCAGATTCAATACAGAAGACACGACTATCCTTCACCGCGTGAAGCAATTCGAAGCTGTACCTTCCTTAACGGCAATTCAACTTGAACAGTAACCAAGACACATTTGGCAACGAGCCATCAGATATACATCTCGACTATCCTTTCTACCAAGATAGAAAATTCAAGTAACCAACAAAATGCGCTTCTTCACTCAGATCGCTGCCTTTGCTGCCGCCGCGGCCACTCTAGCCACCGCCAACTCGGTCACCTTCATCAACCAAGATGACACGACTCGCCACGTCTTCTTTACGCCCAGTTCTGGATACCAGGCCATTGACTCCATCACGATCGAAGGGAACAAGCAAGCCAAAGTAGATATTCCCATCTCGTGGGTTGGCAATGCATACTCTGTCAACGAAGGTGCACCTCAAGTTCCCGGCATGCTCGCCGAGTTCACCTTCCAGGGATGGAATGACTTCACCTACTTTGATGTCTCGGCCATCGTCAACCCCGCTGACACTGTTGGCGTCAAGCAAATCTTCCCAGCCAGCCAACTTGAGTCTACTGTGAAGAGCCTGGTGTCTGGGTGCATCAACTTCCCTTGCGCGACTGCCTACTATGCGCCTGCGGATATCCAGACGGTCACGACCAAGGAGACGGATCTTGTCGTCACCCTCGGCGGCTCTTCCAACGTTGACTCCCGTGACGTCGAGCCTGGCATGCTGGTTGCCCGTCACTACGTGCTCGGCAAGTTGTCTTAAGCGAGCCTTGTTGATATGTCGGTCTTGTTTTTGAGGCGCAATGCGTTGAGCGCTCCACTACGATGATACGACGGCGCTACGGTTATGCTTTTGGAGATACCCGCCCTATTCACTTCTCATTGGCGTGCCGTGTTGGGCATCGCATTCATACAAGCAGGTTATGGGACATAGACTTAGGTTAGGGAATAGAGTTGTGCTCTGCGAAGCAGCACTCAAGAGCAGGAATTGGAAAATACTTCTTTTTCGGGGCATAAACACAAGATGGGGTAAACTGGGAGTTCTGGTCACAAGGGTCTGCTTACTTACAGCGAGCCTAGTGCTTGCGCAACATTCACAACCTCGACGGTTCGTGCTGGCAAACTTCCCTTCCCTAGCGGAACAGATCTTGGCCAACCAGCCAGATTCCCCTTCTTGGACAAACGACATTTATCACCTTTCTTGACGCTCGCTTGTTTCGATCATTTCAATCTTTATTTCGTGTATATATATTTTTTGGATATCGCGCTTCTTACTGGTGCAAGGACAACTGCCCCGGTTGTCCTACCGCGAGATACCTGATTGCCTATAGATGAAAGAATCGATGAATTCAACGCTCAAAATAACCCCTGCATGTGCCGTTGTCCCCCTATTGTCTTGTACCCGAGGCTAGTCCCACATCCAACAAAGGGTTCATGGTGTGAAAGCTTGCCTTGTCGCTTTGTTTCACTTGTCATTTCGTTCCTTTGTTTCCCCCCTCCTTGTATGAGGTCGAAGGCTAGGGTAGTGTAGCTGGTAAGGCTGGTGGTGGTCTAAGGGGCCAATTGTCCCCGCAGGATTGCGTGGCACCCTCGACGGAATTACGTGGCGCAGCGTCAACTTTGGATGGACGCACCCCCAACGGCATCTACACTAGAGGAATAAAGAACCAGGTGGAAGAAATTAAACGCCCGATGAAAATTACCTTACCGAGGTATTATTACGAAATCCGTCAAGGGCCTCAGCTTAGGTAAGTTGGTTCGTCGCGTGCTTCTTTCGTATCGTATTGTCAAGAGACTATATTTAAACCTGGTTCGAGAGCGTTGGTTTGTAGGGTATTGTAATGACAATCTGTCTTGGGAAGTTCTGTTCGATCCTCTTAATACTTGACCAATGATAAGCGTACCTGGCCCGGAACAATCCAATCAACTTGACGGTATTTCGCAATTGAATCTTCGTCGATGTGCGGGTCGTGTATTTGCGACGGTTGTTGGCTCCTCCGCCTACCCTTTGAGGCTCGAATAAACCCCTGACGGCGCGGCGCGGCAGCCGTGCTGTGCTGCGCCTCGAAACGAAACGAAAGGAAACCCTTGTTATGCTATGTGGGCGTGTAATAACTTTGAATCAACTGCCGGATTTCCCTGAAGGATTTTTTTCCAGTGTGGAATGCCTACACTAGGTACATGGTGTAGAATGAATGCCTTGCCTTGCGTGCCGCGTGCCCGGTGGCCCAGCAGGAAACAACAAACAACCAGTTTCCATGGCCTATCGTTTTTCGCAGCTCCCTGTCGCAGCGGGTGTACAGCACAACACCTGATTCCTTACCTTACACATATATGCTAGGCGATGCGACAGTTAGGCAAGGTACCTATGGGTACGTTAGGTATGCAACAGAGAAGCAAAGGCGCGCGGTTCAAATAAAGATTTGACTTGGCGAGACACTTGCGCCAAAAGCCGCACGCGCCAAGCTTTTCTGGAGCACGATGCCCCCCTGGACCTATCCTGGCTCGATGCGACGGTCTTGCTGTAACGACCAGGGTTGGCGGATGGGGGGGCCCTGGCGTTGAGTGATGTCGTCCAAGAGCTTCTTTTCAGTAGTGCATGCGAAACATTGTAGTGCGGTGGTTAGCATTAGTAGAAGATCGCTGTGAGTGTGTGTTCCCCAGAATTGAGGATTTAGACATCCACTAACTACACTATGTACCTACCTGTATGTAAGCAGCGAAATAAACAAGGAGCCACCAAGCTGGGATGGGCATGGGGTTGAGGTTGGGGCCTGGATAGACCCGAGGATGCTGACCCTTCGCCTGACAGGCAGACAGGCTGACCGGCTCACACTAATGTGAGCATGAACGTGATTCTAAGTGTGTTTGTATGTGCTACTACCTTAGGTACCTATGTTACTATGGATAGCACGAAGTATCGAGGATGATCATCTGCCAGTATCCATCAAGTCCACCGAGTCCCATCCAGGATCTTCCAAGTGCCGAGCGGGTAGCGACGTGAACCCACTCCCGAGTCTTGCAGCGAAGAAGCCTGCAAGCCACGTTCTCTACATGTAATTGTCTTTCGCGGTCGCACATACAATTCGTGTGATAGATACATGTACCGTTGCTTGTCGATCATTACACAGCTCGAATGTGTATGAAAGTACACTAAAGGCTCATCTTTCCAACGGTTTCCCTGCGTGCTATCTTCGTGGGCGTATTACCTAGAAAGTCAGCTAGTATAATGAACTTCCAATGTTGCGATAACCACGTCGCACAATGTATGCTGGTATGCTTGAATACCTATGTATGTGTCGGTATTAATCGGCATCGTTTTTCGGGGTCCGGCGCCTGTCACTGGTTTAGTACTTGCTACTACAAGCCAGCGCCGAAGCGCGGGGTCGTCTGCAGACGGGCGATGGCAGCTACACAAATGCATCCAATATCTACCTACCTACCTAAGGTGCTCTAGATACCGCTTCATACAACACGGCTTCTTCTGCATGCGACGGTGAGCCTGACAACAGAGACGAGTAACATTGGGGTCTAACAGCTTCAGACCCAGCCCCGACATACGTAACTGACAACAAAAGAAGGCTCGTAGTTCTTGCGCTTCTAAGCCAGGTAGGAAACCCCCAGCTTTTTAAAACGTTCCACGGGCTCTACGTAACATCACCCAGACTTACACAAACTTCCACCAACGCACAAGCTAAACATACCAAACGCGCACACACGAAAACGTCGGTTCGCAACACCGAACCCCGCAACACAACCTATGTACATCACGAGTACACAAACACGCACATGGAGAAAAGGGGAAAGTGAGACACTACATACATAGTAGGTAAGCAGGTACCTAAGCAGCGCACGTGGGCGCGAACCGAGACAAAGCAGCGGAACCCGAATCGGGCAGGTATATGATACCTAAGGCATGAAACAGCGCTACCGATAGTGGCCGGGCCGCAACCGGGCGCAGAGCCGTAGCTTAGGTACGGTAGGATCGGCCACAAACTTACCTTAGGTACATACCCCAAGTTCCAAAGGTTTGAGTTACGTGCGGTAGATAAGGCGGTGCTATGTCATGATCTGCCATACTTTACGTACCTAGGCTAGTCCTGTGCCTTAGTAGGAGGGCTGTCGTTAGGCTTTCGAGAGTGGGATTGGATGGATACTGGTGTGCTGATAGCATGTAAACTGACTCGGCCGTTGGTGTATTGGAGGTACGCAAGTTACCTAGACTTGGAATCTGTGATAGGCGGGCAGGATGGACGACCGTCCACCTAACCCAGAAAGGCTGCGTCTAACATGTACGAGTTGGTAGCTTCTAGACCGATTCCATCTCGGGTCGCAGCTCTCAAACCAACCCAACCTACCCAGAGTGATTGTCCGCGAGGTATGAGCTACCAAGCCAACGCGTCGTGTGGTATAGTTCATAGTTTCAACAGGGGGCTCTAATCTTCTAAGGGCGAGGTAATGGCACGCCTTCCCAGTCAACAACTTCGGGCGCTCTCAGTGCAGCAGCCCCTTCTTTCTTTCTACGACAAGAACGCCTGCTTCGATGCCGTAAAGCGAACCAATGTACAAACAACCCAAGCCGAACCAAACGCAACAAAATGAATATGAAGATGCTCTGCTTTTTCCCCTACCCCTGCTTGCTTTCCGTCGGGGTCTCCTCTTTCTCCGTAGCTTCCTCCTTTGGTGCATCATCTGTGCTACTGTTCTTCTCCTTCGAGTCCTCGCTATCTTTGTTAGCGATCTCCTCCTTGGTTTCTGCCTTAGCTGGCTCAGGCTTCTTCTCAGGTCTTTTTGACCTGATGATGCTGAGCAGATGATCCCCTGTATCGCCGAAGCCGTCTATCTTGCCTAGTCGGCTTACGAGGTACTCGATATCCGATTCCATCCTGTTTCCCTTGGTCAGCTTTCTTGACAAACGATGGGCATTCACTTCTACTTACCGCTTAACAGCCGTCTCACTCTTCGCCTCTAGTCCCTGTAACGTCCTACCAAACTGGGTCTTATAGCTGTCAAAAACCGGCGTCATAATCAGCTTCACCGTGCCCTCCGGTAAATGTTTCGTAAGAACCCTATGCAGAGTGACCGTCTCCTTGACGAGCGTCTCCATATATAGATTCACGGTAGCCTCCGTCTCGGCATTCCAATCAAGCGCCTTCATGTTCTTAGCGTGCGTCGCGGCGCGTCCGCTCATGATATCGACGAGCTTGTCGTAGATGCTATTCTGGTGCTCTTGGAACAGACGCTTGACCTTGTCGAATTCGCCCATGAGCGCCGCCACATTCGCATTATTAACATTGGGGCCCGAGCCCGCGTGTCGGCGCACGAATTCCCGCACGTGCGGGATAAGCATAGATATAAACGCTAGGGCTTGCGAGGCTATTGCGAGATGCCTGGTTGTAATATTCTTGAGACCCGCGGAACGAGTTGCGCCCGCGCCCAGGATGAGTTGCGTGCATCGGGAGTTGAAAATTTGCAGGTACGCAATTAGAGAGCTGGATACATCCGAGGCCATGGAGGGAATCCCGGATATAAGATGTAAGAAGTGAGACATCCCTTCCAAGCAGAGTATTGCCGAGTTGGGTAGTATAAACGACTCCCCGTCTATAACTGCACTCCGTGTTTTCTCCTTACTACCAGCGGTGGATTCTGATCTCGGGCGCCCGTTAATTCCCCCCTTGGTCTCTTCTTCCTCTTCTATAGGTATCCAGATTTTGCTCCCTTCCAACCACGCATCGCAATCCTTAGTGCTGCTTTCTAGTATGCGGTTGAGCAATACCGTATTTTCTTCCGTGAAGTCTTTTGCACTCCACTGGTCAGATTCCATGCCTTGAGCCAGTTTCTGTTTCTCCGCATCACCGTGCAGTTGGATGAATTCCTTAATCTGAGAGTTGACGATATTCTTCAATGATGTTCCGCTTCGGCCAGAAATCGCTTCGCACTCGGTTGCAAAGTAAAGGTTAAGAGTGAAGTATCGCAGGAACCAAACCAAAGGTAAGTGAGAACTCTGCTCGGATCGAACTTTGAGTACTTTTACGATACTCTCTTGTGACGAATCAACTGCCTGACCAAGGAGATTCGCCATGTCCATAGTCAAGTGAATATCTTCCTGTAGGTCTCGGTTGGCGCTATTCAGAGGAGGCGATTTTAGAGGGTTCGGCGATTTCATGCCAGACTCAGTAATAGGCTGTTCCCCCAACGAACTTGCGACATCAAATAGCACCTTGACCTGAGTTCCAAGCCTTCGTAGAGACTCAGTGACACTGATGTATATCTTGACAAAAAGTTCTTCGGCGTCTCTTTCGTCGAGGGCCCGAAGATTTCGCGCAAGAATGGACGACTTTTCTTGTTGGGTTAGGCGTTTCGAATTCATTGTGGATGCGGACATCATAGATTCATTGTCATCGTCGTTGGAAGTAGGGAGCGGCCGCTTAATGGCATTTCGAATTTCCCGCAACACTACTTCTCGATAGGACGCTATGGCGATTGTAACATGCTTTGAGCGATGCAACCCGTCTAGTATAGGTAGGAGCTGGGAGCGGAGATCCTCAGTTCCGGCCAGATAAGCCGGATACGCTGATGGTTCTCTGCTGTGCGCCCCGCGTGATCGCATTGCTGAACTACTCCATCTGAGTAGCACCTCCTGAGTTGAGACGGTATCGACATGGTGCCTCAGATCCCCTAGCAATACATCGATAAACTTAGACTCGAAGGCCTTACCAATACGGAATCGCAGTGCCGATATATCACCGCTCACGCTCTCGAGAGCCACGGCGTCTCTCAGATCGAGTAGCCGGGGACCACGGTTTTCGGTCTTATTCGAACTAGCTATCCGCTCGCCTGCAATCAGCTTTTCTAGAGCGTCAATGCTGGACAATGCTTTTTCGAGTTCCCCCGAGTCCACTAAGGCCTCACATTCTGCGACAGACTCTACGATCTCTTTTAACTGTTTAACAGCGTCGTTTAGTCGCTGCAGGTTCTCGCGGCGGCGCTGTTTCTGGACGATCTCCAACCCATTAGCGGCGATCTCCCGGTCCAGGGTCTCGAGCTCTTTCCGTAGCGTTTTTATCTTTTCGACTGATTCGGCCGCCTCGGAGTGTAACTCTCGTAACGACCCTAGGGCGGTGAAAAAAGTCGTTGAAGCCGTGGAGATGGACGAGATTAAGTGCATCTCGATTGTATCCATATACCAGGATAGCTTCTCCTGTAATATCGCGTTGGTAGCAAGAGCCTTACGGGGTGGCGGAGCACTTCCATTAGCAGCATTTTTTTCCTCCGCAGAGCCAGGCGGTGGCCGAACTACTTCAGATCTTTCGCTAACAACATCAAATGTGCGGGGATTTTCTAGGTGGAAATCCTCGTCGAAGTAGACATTCGGAATCGTTGACAAAGGAGGTGGACCATGTGTTGCTGCTTTTCGACTAAAGCCGGAGCTGGATCTTCTACGCAGTGGGCGTACTGTGGGCGACTCGATTGGCGACGCAGACCTTATCGATGATCCCGACACCTTTCGTGAACTAGACGGACGGCTGCCGGGTTTTAGGTGACTATCTTCCACCACACTCGAGTGATCATCGTGTCTTCCGCGCCCAAATACATGTTCGCTGCCGTCATCCTCGCTCTCTTTCACTCGTCTCAACTGTTCATACAAAGCCCCAACTTGCGTCAAGTAAGGTTTAAACTCGGCGGAGTCTACATGCGGTATATTCGTTAAAGTGACAGGTGGTATATCTCGGGCGGTCGGCGGCTTGTGAGCACTGGATGCAGGAGCAGAGGTATGTGGAAGCAATCCGGTGCGGACTATCGGCGGTTGGAGTAGAGTCGAGATAGCATTTCGTCCCGTCTCGTGGATACTCTGAGACCAGCTACTTGACGTATCAAGATGGCCGCCGATGGAATGGATAGAACTTGTAATCGAGCTTGCGGTCGAACCCCGTCGTGCTGTCGGATGGGAGGCAGCCGAGCCTTGTCGATGGAATGGAAATTCGGATCGGGCATTGGGCGACAGAGGTGGCAGGCTGTCGACAGACTTGCGAGCTCCAGAATTGGAGAACATTGCGAGGGAAGCCAGAAGGCTTATTGACACAGCTCGCGAGCCGCTACCGGGGAACCATAGCTAAGCCCAAGCCAACTGATCGTCTATAGTAAGACGTCAGTAAGGACGAGTTGCGACGCCCCGGCGCAACTCAATTGCGACCTAGAAGGGAACTAGAAGGCCGAGTGTGTAAGACGGAATGTTACTAGGTTCGTTGGACACCAAGACAAATGTGACGACAAAGGAGACGGGCGAGGCGTTCCGAATTATGTATGCTGCAAGGTCGAGTATGGACAAACGGTTATAATACAGCTTCACAGAGGCCGGCGCCAGTGATATGTGATATCGCAAACAGTAGTCGGGTCTTACTACGTTGAACTTGTAGCCAGCTAAGCTCAGATCCATCCATGCATTGTACCGGAATACATAAGCTCCTAGCACTAAAACGATAAAAGGTTACATGCCGTTTCCCGATGGTGGTCAGTGCTGACGACCAAACTATACTAACCAAACTTCGAACTTGCAGGAGTTGGGATGAATAGTGCCACGTGATGTCGGTGGTCGGACTCGGGAGCTGCCAAGACGCAATTAGGGGTCGACCTTTCAGTCTAATAAAGGTTTAGCGGGTATGCAACCTCTCAACGCGGACCCTTGCTAAAACGCGTCTCCATCTCGCGTTTCAATTAACGCGAATTTTTGGGGGGCCGTGTTTTCCATCTAAACAGGTATCTAAATTAAATCTATCAACCCCTCGATCGATAGCCACGACAATCTCCAGATAATCCCAAGTTTGTTATACGCAGTCCATTCATTGCAACTCATATGTACACTGGTTCAAGAGACGAAGACTCACATATTCAGTGCACAAGATGGATCACCAATCCGTCTTCTCGGTTTCCGTCTTCCAGCCCAATACCGGGCCAAACGAGGACACCCGACTGCAAATACAAGAGCAGCTGGTGACTTTCATCTTACAATTCAGACACGACAACATATTTGTATACAGAGATCAACTGAGAGAGAATGCGCTGCTGAAGAGATACTATTGCGATGTCAATATTACCGACTTGATTAAGTACAACGAGGAACTTGCGCATCGACTGGTAACGGAACCTGCAGAGATCATTCCCCTGGTACGTTGCATATTTTTTGGGAAATCCTACAAAATACGAAGCTAAGAGTATATAACAGTTCGAAGGAGCCCTGAAGAAATGTACACACCGAATAGTTTTCCCTCACGAACCCAAAGCCGTCGTCCCAGAACACCAACTCCTTCTCCACTCGAATGCCGAAGATGTCTCGATTCGCAACTTGGATTCTGAAACCATTGCAAGACTTGTCAGAGTACCGGGTATCGTAATTGGGGCCTCAGTCATGTCTTCAAAAGCTACAGAGTTACACCTCCAATGCCGGACTTGTCTGCACACCCAGACAATGCCCATCTTGGGTGGATTTAGTGGTGTGACTCTTCCACGAACATGTGGTCGTCAGAGACCTCCCAACGACCCATCCGAGAAATGTCCCCTCGACCCTTACTTCATTATCCATGAGAAGTCCAAGTTTGTGGATCAGCAGATCATCAAGCTGCAAGAAGCGCCTGATCAAGTGCCTGTGGGAGAGCTTCCGCGGCACGTTCTGATCTCCGCGGACCGATATCTAACGAATAGGGTCGTGCCGGGATCAAGGTGTACAATTACGGGAATTTTCTCCATCTACCAAAACAAGGGCTCCAAGAACTCGTCTACCGGTGGTGCAGTGGCTATCAGAACACCTTACCTAAGAGCTGTGGGTCTCCAAACAGATGTCGATGCCACAGCGAAGGGCCACTCGATATTCTCCGAGGAGGAAGAGCAGGAATTTATGGAACTCAGTCGGAGACCAGATCTTTACAACATCATGGCTGACTGCATTGCCCCTTCTATCTACGGAAATCGAGACATAAAGAAGGCCATATTGTGCTTACTACTTGGTGGCTCCAAGAAGATCCTGCCTGACGGCATGAAACTAAGAGGCGACATCAACGTGCTCCTCCTCGGTGACCCGGGTACGGCGAAGTCCCAACTATTGAAGTTCGTCGAGAAAGCCGCTCCCATCTCCATCTACACCTCCGGTAAAGGTTCTTCCGCGGCTGGTTTAACGGCCTCAGTGCAGAGAGATCAGTCTACACGGGAGTTCTACCTTGAAGGCGGTGCGATGGTGTTGGCAGACGGCGGCGTAGTATGTATCGACGAGTTCGACAAGATGCGAGACGAAGATCGTGTTGCAATCCACGAAGCCATGGAGCAGCAGACAATTTCAATTGCCAAGGCCGGCATAACAACTATTCTCAACGCCCGGACATCGGTCCTCGCTGCTGCTAACCCTATATTTGGCCGGTACGACGATATGAAGACGCCCGGCGAGAATATCGACTTCCAGACTACCATCTTGTCGCGTTTCGACATGATATTCATTGTCAAGGACGATCACAACCGAGATAAGGATGAGCGCATCGCCAAGCACGTCATGGGTATCCACATGGGTGGCCGAGGACTCGAGGAGCAGGTCGAGGGTGAAGTGCCCGTAGAGAAGATGAGGCGGTATATCAGTTATTGCAAATCGTAAGTCTAACTTCACCAACTGATATTTACATGGCCAAGTACTGACACTACTCTAGTCGTTGCGCCCCACGTCTCTCGCCCGAAGCAGCGGAGAAGCTATCTTCGCACTTCGTCTCGATCCGGAAGCAGATTCACGCTTCCGAACTCGAAGCCAACGCGCGATCCAGCATCCCCATCACGGTCCGACAGCTGGAAGCCATCGTGCGCATAACCGAAGCTCTGGCCAAACTGACCCTTTCGCCCGTCGCCACCGAACAGCACGTCGACGAGGCCATCCGCCTCTTCCTCTGCTCCACCATGGACGCCGTCACCCAGGGCACAACCAACCAGGGCAGCCGCGAACTCAACGAAGAGGTCGCGCGCGTGGAGCAGGAGCTCAGGAGGCGATTACCTATCGGTTGGAGCACCAGCTTAGCCACGCTGCGCAGAGAAATGGTCGAGGGCAGGGGATTCAGCGAGCAAGCCCTCAACCGCGCGCTCATGATACTGCAGAGGCGGGACACGATTATGTTCCGTAACCAGGGCGCGCAGGTTTACCGGAACGGTGCTTGATAATTCGTTTTACATCATAAGGGTTCACGACGCGGATGAATGCGGTTGCGGACTGTGTCGTTCGTAATGGAGATTTGCTTTGGCTTGGAGTTCGGGTTCTGCTGCGCTGCACTGCTGGTTAGATATTGAGAAGCACATGGCCATGATGATCCTGAGATGAGTCTAGATATGTAGGGGGTACGGTAGTAAAGTAATTATGAAAAATGGAAATGCCAATGCTACGCCAAATGAGTCAAATCACGGTATACATCGTAGTACAGATCAGTCACCTAATCGTAAACGTTTCCAGAGTACGGTGCGTGGATAATGTGATGCAATAGCGTTCATCCGCTCAACTTAAAGGACACGAGTAAACAGCACTAGTGAGAAGGAGAACACATCAATCATGTCACTACTCCGACCTCCAGCTCGTCTCCATCCATGCCACTCAACCTCATCCCTTCTTATCCCATCCCCACCCCATCTCACCGCATCTCAACCACTCAAGCATAAGTAAGCGTATTGTCCACCCTCACGGTCCCAATAACACCCAAAGCCGCCTCGCCTCCAGCAACCGCGGGGCCCCTGGCCACGATCTCGCCGACGTACCGCTCGTCCGTGTTCTTGTGGCCCCCGCTGTCCTTCAGCAGGACCTCGACGCTGCTGACCGGCGGCCCGAAGTGCACGCCGCGGCCGCCGCCCGAGACCCGGTAGTCGTGGAACTGGGTCTGGGCCACGGCGCCGGCGACGCGCGGCGCGGCGAGGGCGTAGATGACGCGGGCCCCGGTGAACACGCGCAGGTCCGAGAGCGTCTGCTCCGAGAGCCGCGGGGCGTCGCTGCCGGCGGGCTCCGCGACGTAGAGGAGGCGCAGCTTACCCGGGGTCGGCGCGTGGGTGAGGGGGTTGGTGCCGATTTTGGGGCGCAGAGAATCGTTGTAAGATGCCAGGAAGGACGCTGCGGGCATGACACCGTCTTGTACCAGGCTGCGCGTCTGCACGTAGTGGGAGAGGCGGGTGAGGAGGCTGGCGCCCACTTTGGAGCTGGTCTCGGCGTGGGTCTTTTGCAGCGTCTGAGGCGTCGCGACGACGATGGTGGGGGCGACGCCGGCGGTGGCGAGGGCCAAGTCTGGTTTAGTGCCTGCTACCGAGTTGAAAGCCACGGAGGAGTTGGAGTAGAGGGCCGCAAGCGTTAGAATTAGAGGGAAGGAGGATGAGAGGGTGACGGATGGCAAGAAGAGATCGGCTGGCGAGAAGCGCTCTTTCTGTGGGACGGCGGTGAGTTGAGCCGAGATGGCGGAGACAAGGTTGCCTTGGGTGAAGCGGACCATCTCCTCGAGAGCGCCAGGCTTGGACTGCCAGAACGTGACTACGTCTTGGATCTCGGCCTTGGGGTCGGCTTCGGGGAGCTCGGTGCCGGCTGCGACCGGGTTGTCGTTTAGAATATCCTGCCAGGTAGAGATATTGACTCTGCCTCCAATGCCCTTGGGAACTTCGTTCCAGTCGAGGTGCTTGTTGCCCTCGTCGACTACCCAGATGAGCTGACGAAGGCCGGGGTAGCTCTTGACAGCATTGTCAAACGGGAATGCGCCAGGGGTAGTGACAACGGTGTCCGCACCGGACCTCTGAAGCATCGAGATGACAACGTCTTCCGGCTGGTCAAATGGCAACAGGATGGCCGTCAGGTTGTAGAAGCTGCAAGCAAACAGTGTGGCAATGAACTCGACGGAATTGGGAAGGTAGATGGCCACCTTCTTCCCGCCTTGGGAAGCGATGTGCTTTCCAACAAGGTTGATCTGTCGAGTGATGTCGTCTAGATAAGACGTGTCAGTCCTCGTATACCTTGAAATCAAAGAAGAAAGGCCTTCCTACCAAGTTTATGCTCGACGACTTTCTCGCTTCCCAGAACAGTTAAGATACGCCCCGTAGCCTTACGTCCGTCTTCCTCCGACGGTCCGCTGACGGCTCTTCGCCAGATATCTCTCAGATCTCCATCCCGACCCGCGGCCCATTTTGATGCGCCGGCATCTTTCACATTGAGACCGGTGTTGAGAGGCAGGCCATGAGGTGCTGTGTTCCCGCGGAAAACGGGAGATTCTCCTGGATACCGGACTGCCGAGCCCGAAGCCTGGCGCGCGAGAAGCATAGGATGAACCTCGGGTTCCACTCTGGTCATAATGGCATATGTGATGATTAGCACAAAGGCCGTAGCGATGGCGGTGGAGTAGCCATTCCATTGGCCCAAGAGGGAGCTCAGTCCCTCATCGAGCCGGTTCAGAAGGTCGCCAACGCTCATGTTGGTTGGATTAGAGGGCGATTCTTCTGATGCCAATAACGAATCGGACTTTACCAAGTAGTACTTCGGCTCATTGATAGGACAAGTTGGTATGAACTCCAGAACTAGCCGTCAAGTGACGGAGTAAACGGAAGCATATAGAATGACAGAAGGTTGGAGAATGTCAGAAATCCTTTTGGACGAATCCGTTGCTGACGAGGCACCCGGTGAGATGGAAGGTTGGTGGGGCATTGACGGACGGGTTTGAACCTGTCAGCCCTGTGACGCCAGGGAGTGTCCGCGCCTAAGATGGACGGATGTACCAGAGATAGTGGGGAGCGAATTGCTGAGGCAGGTACTGAGGGTGCTCGGGGTGTGGATCTGTGCAACTACATGTACATACCAACCCCCTTCTAAGCCCCGCGTGGGTCCGTGCAGCCGCAACTTGTGGCTAGTTTGATGACTAAGAATTGCTAGATCCACTTGGGATCGCTTGGGATTTGTTTTCGCAACGGGCCGTGACAACCATAAGCGTTCAGTCTTCAAAGAAAACAAAGTAGTGGAAGCATCCAGCAGCGCACTTCGACGTCGAGGCCTGCGCTCGCAGCGCCACCATACTAACCACAGGTACTAACTAATAAAGCAGGTAAAGCAGCCACTCAATGTCATATTATTGACATTGAGAACCGTTTCGCGACCCTCTTGTCTCTGTTAACCCCCAAGCTACAAGAGTGACCAGTCAAAGAAGGCCCTTGTCCACCCATTCCTCGAGGCGGCATACGCAGTACAGTCAATCCCCTGTGTTGCGCGCCTCGAATCACACAAGGGAAGCCACCGCCAAAATGTCTTCGTCTAGATCGCAGACAGCTATCACCACACCCAAGAAGTCAACGCCCGCGACGCCGCCAGTCACGGAGAGCCCAGGCACGTGGCGACACCCGCGTCTACCAGAGATTATCCGACGGCAAGAAGCCACCAACTTCACGGATAAAAACGTCAAGCGCATTGTCATCAACATCGTCGTTCTCTGCGCGTGCATCCTCGTACATTCCTTGCTGGCGCGGTACTTGCCTCCTAGGAGGTGGTGGGGCTACACGTACGTTTCTGAGTTCCAGTTCTAACCAGATCAACGGACTAATATCACAGATAGAGCCTGGAGCTACGCGCGATACACATACTGGACAGTTCTCGCGATACCTCTCTTTAACATCGGAACGAATCTACTCCCCCTTGCGAGGAAAAAGGACGACTTCTCCGACATCCCCTTGACCCCTGGTCAGCGACGATTGCTAGGCCTACCACCCTCCAGCGCACCGCCTACGCCAGGATCCGCGTACAGCACGCCACCGCGCTACGCCCGAACCCCCTCGATCTCTGGGTCGACAGGCAGCAAGCGCAGCTTCTCCGGCTCACCCGCGTCGAACGATGGTAGCCCTACCCGAGGAAATGGAAACTTTAGTGTTTTGGGGTCGCCAAGCAGCCCACTGTTGCACAAGGCTATGAACGGAGCGCGCCGCTCTTCGATAGGATCGTTGGGATCGTTGGGATCGTCCAGTATTCTGGGCGCCAGCACAGGCTCGTTCTACGGAGGAGTTCCGGACACGCCTAGTCCAACGCCGCCTGCAGGAAAGAGGAGCACCATTGGTCTGAACAGCAAGTGGCTTTACGAGAGAGGACGGGATCGAAGAAGTTCGGGTAATGCTTGGTTGCACTCCTAGACTAGGAATTAGAGGTGCCCAGTGTAGGATAGGAGATACAGGTCCTTGGTGCGTTCACGAACTGCAGCCTACATGGAAAGCAAACAATTATAGACGTCAATACGAACAAAGTCAATGCAACATGACGTGCCTTGCCAATTGCTGAGGTTCTTCTCCTATAACAAGTTCGTTACGATTAGGAAGTGAGCTCGAGCACAGCATCTATTACTAGCTATGATTTATGGTAGTATACGTGTCCTTCCCAGAGCCTTGGTACCACTTGAGGTCTGGTACGTCCTCCCTATTCCTATTCAACTGAACTATCTCGATTCATCTTGTCTTATCAAAATGTTATTACACTC
Source organism: Hypoxylon sp. FL0543 (assembly GCA_022578575.1). NCBI lineage: Eukaryota > Fungi > Ascomycota > Sordariomycetes > Xylariales > Hypoxylaceae > Hypoxylon > Hypoxylon sp. FL0543. The sequence goes on along the minus strand of MU394012.1, from coordinate 130,780 downwards.
TCGAAGATATCATATTATTCGAGTGCCATTTCTTGGATCTCGCGAGGTACCCTGGCCTAGGATTGACGTCTTACGCCGGTTAAAGAGTTGTGAACCGCCATTACCTACGTCGCCTGCAGGTTCGCTGGGTTGTGGTGGTGCTATGACAGTCGAGGAGGAACGCACCGCGAAAGATGAGTCGGGTTGAGATATCTTCCATAGTACCGCCGACTTAATCCTCGCGTCCTTAGTAGCCTTGCTGCCCGAGTGCTTCACAGTGAACACGTCTCGTCGCAAGCCGAATCACCTGCTCAACCGCTTCCACCCTGGACATCAGCGGTGCGCAGTTGACGTAGTCCTCCGGGCGAGGCTTGTAGAGACTGTACTTCCTTGCCTGTGTCCGGCATGGCGGAATGATACCGCGCTCCCGTTCTTTTGGGCGAGTGCGGAGAGCGCTGCGACCATGACCTCGACGACGACGCGGCACTTGGACGAGCGGCCCCTGTGGCTGCCGCCAGGCTCTGGGAACATCCGTTCGTTCGGTCTTTCCTTTCTTCGTCGATGGCTCTTCCAAGACGGACTTCCTAAGGTTGTCACATAGAATCGATACTATGTCCGTGAAACCTTTGCTGGAAACTGGAGGCTACCGCTGGGACTTCGACTGCGCGTGCGACTGGGGTTGCGTCTTCGTCCTCTTCGAAGCCCCCTGAATCTCGTCCTGGGAGAGTTACGCAACGGTACTGGGTCGAAGTGCTTGTTGAGAGGGACACGTTAATCCGCCTCGCAAAGTCTGCCGGAGCATTCATGACTTTAGGTTCTCTTCCTTGAACGCGATCCAGACCCGGTCCAAGGCGTCCCGTGCTGCCTTTGCCTGTTCCAACCACGCCAAGCCATTCCTTAGGTTTGCCACGCGCGACGTTCGCTCTGTGAACAGAGTCTTTACCTGCTGAGAGGGCCGACTCGCTTAGCCCTATCGGATTTTATCCGAATAAGGATCTAGAGTCGCTAGCAACCTGCTCGTCCGGTAGCCATCTTCCCGTATTTGGCTGCCATGTGCACCAAAGCAGCTCTGTTATAGCCGGGCGCGTTGTTTAGGCCCAAGCGGATGACCTCTACGGTGGACCCGCTCGTGATGGTCCTAGAAATCCGGAGCCGGCTTGATAAAGTTTTTGATGAGGAAAACATGGAAATCTAGGGCTTGAATAAGGTAATGGAGACCGCAGCTAACACACAATCGTAGCGTAGACGTGCTGCTGCTAATTTTATGGTCCTGTAGACACTTGTGTAATAAACACAGCCGCTGGATTTGAATCCGGAGGGCTTGCCAACAAAACATTCGAAGTGTGGTTGCTCTCACCACTTCCAATACAGCTAAAATCCATCGATAACTGGGACCGACCCGCTGCACATATTGCGGGTCAGTCTGCATAAGATAAAGTTCGTCGCTTTCGACATTATATATAGAACTGACAATATCAAATAGCTCAGCAGGAGGTTGGAGACTCTCTGCTCGGCTTGGTTGTCATCTTTCTCCTATTTCTCGGAGAATCTTGTCCCTAAACCTTCTGAGGAGGCCCAGCACTCTAGCTATAGGGCTTACATGTTTGTATATGCCGATTGACATTGAGGCGAACACCTATGGCTATAAATGGTAACGGCACCCTCTTATAAGTGGTGTGCATGACTGTTTGAAGTTACGATCCTCTTTAATCTAAGCGAGGAGGATGACCTCCCTCTTATAAACACAGCTCTGTGGTTGCTACCTACCTACTTATGGATGTTTCTAAGGCAAACTTATCATAGAAACTACTAGCACGTTACGGTCAGACTTTACTGCAGCTTGCGTATCACCCGTCTTTATGCTTTTACATTAGGGAATATAGTTGTAATGAGATTCTGCTTGGACTGTAGTAAAGTTAAAGCGCTGACTGCTTTGCTATTGAATGAAATCGGTGCAGTCGAGTTTGCTACTACGAATGCTTCTTTTCTCTAAGGTAGTATGTCCAAACGTACCTACCTAGGTACTCATAGGGGGGTTAGCGTATTGCTGTGAGCAAAGCGCAATGCCTGCGCTTCTCCAGCTACTTATGAACTACAAATATCCGGATGCCGAACTCATCTGGTTGAGATGAGTAATTTAAAAATTCACAAATATAGGCAAATGACCAATACGAGGAGGGGATAATGGCACAAGGCCTTGATTTGATCTAAGTGTGCGACGTGGCTGACCTAGCATAGGGGTACAGGGGACATTTTTCCGCGAGAAGCTCTAAACCTGACTATGGAAGGTATCGGAGATTATCCTTTGTCTACGCTGTCTGGCCCTTACCAGTGGCTCCCACCTCTGGCATTTAGACCCCATCGGGTCGAACTCTCTGGCAGGTCGGTCTCCTGACACTATCCCAGCCTCTATTCCTCATCTTGCCTCGAGCCTATATGTCTCCCTCACTAGTTCACTTATGTAAAGAGCCTCTCATTTCTTGCTCGATAGCAACCTTTGCCTGTTCCTCAGCTTTCAAAAAGAACTGGGCAGCGTCATCGAATCTTCGGCGCAAAGCAGCATCTTGGCGAAACACCTCGTCCAGCTTCTGGCCGCCGTGCGATACGTAGTCGGTCTCCATTGTAGCTTTGATTCCATTCCACTCAGGGCCCGCCAAGCCATCCATCGTAGACAAGACCTTGAGCCGCTCTGGTGTCGCCAGCGTGGCATACGGGTGCTCGGGCTTCTGGCCGACGATTGGCGGGAGATTGTCCGGAGTCTGCATTAACTTCTGAAGCAATGAAGCTGAGATTGTGACGTGTTGACAGCCCAATTCCGCCATCGCGAGGATCTCGGCCGGCTCGAAATGACTGCGGCATGTTTCAATGTCAGATATCCGAAGGAAGTGAGAGAGCGTAATTTGCGTTTTACTCACCTCGCGATTACCATAACGGGCTGTTCTTTCCCAGTTCTGGCGTATGCTTCCGTGAACGCCTCAAGTATATGGATTATACGAGACGACATGGGATGCTATGAGAGGTGAGTAATTTGCTTACGATCAGTCCAGGGGTACGGACCTCAAGCGCTGGATCTTGCGTGGTCACGCGCAAAGAGGCATCAAAATGTGCGGCAACCTCTAATACATGAATGAGCCAACAGAACTAACGGCGGGGATATTGATCTTACCATTGAAGTACGGACTAATGAAAAGACAATTCGATTGACTCGCAGCGATAGCTTGTTCTAGAGAGAAGACAGTTGTAGCGAGAGTACGGATTCCCTCTTCATTGAGTTCGAGCGCGGCCGAAGCAGCAGCGCCGCTGAATGGCAACTTGATGGCGAAACGGTCCTGGGAAACCCCTAGGTCCTTGAACATTTTGGCGAAAGACCTGCTTTGCTCGATAATGGCCTGCCGGTCGTTGACATGGCGCAGAGACACTTGTACCAGGACACGCCCTGATATGTAAGGGACATTGCGAGCGCATATATGAACTGCCTGGGAAATATTAATGTTATGGACATATAGGAGTCGGAAAGGTATAGAACTAACCGCAGCATCATAGACTTTCTCCCATCCCTGCTCACCATATCTTGCAACCAGATCCTTTAACAAGGTTTGGTTACTTGGTTTCAACAATTCCTTAGTGATCACAGCTTGGTTGGAAGTTTCTGAATCGTGGAGGGTTAAGTATCTAATCTTTCTCATATGGTTGTCTCGAAAACTTACGATTGTGCGGCATGAAGGGAATGCTTTTGATGACGTCGGTATCTGCATCGTCAACGTCGACATTGCAGAGTTTCTCGACCCGATCAAGGAGGGAAGTCGACATGATGGTGGGATCTGGGGCAGTATAACTAGACGCACACGACGTGAAGAGAAGAAGAATCTTGGAACGGTTCAAAACCTTGGATAGTTGGTTATCTGGGTTCGCAAGCCAGTCTTCAGGCCTCCATTGAGACGACAGGCGCCCCTGTTCTATTTATCATCGCTGCCGAGCCCCTTGGAGACGACCAAAACGGATCCCCTCGATAGTAGGCAGGTTTCTCTCCGATCTCACTACTATAGCAGCACTTTACTCTTGTCCCTTGGTACATTATTGTCCATTATCCTATAATTTCCGTACTCGACTCTGTCCGGCGGGCGGCAGCGGGCCGTAAAGGGGTAGCGACCAATATCGGAAGCATCCCGCAGAAGCCCCACTTATTCCAGTCAAGCTCCTTGGCACCCCCGGACTAAGACCTAGGCTGCGGAGGAATAGGCGGATGGCGGTCCGCCATCCGCCTCAATTCAACGAATTATCAGTGGATCCCTCATACTATTTGCCCGTCCACGCCGGAAGGCATATGCGAGACCACTTACATGCGGCAAGGGTCAATCGGGTAGTGCATAGCTCTAATGCAGTTCAGATCACAGGTTCGGATGACGACCTGATTCGTCTGGTCGTATGCTTCATAAGGTCCGTGATCAAACGATAGAACGATAACGGCGAGAATTTCGAGCGAGCCTCGTAGTAAAAGATCCAGGGTCGGGAAAGCCGATGCCAACAGCTTAGGTAGTGTGATGTGCGTAGTACGGCGCTACGATTACGAAAGTCGTTGATAGGGGCTGATCCTAGAAACCCATGTACCTCTTGCAGCCGTGGACTTGCTTGTCTACAAACATAGGATTTTATCACATGGTGTCAGTTTACATAACAATTGGTAAAACTTTACACTAGTCACTGTTCAACTTGTAGATGAGAATAACGAAGAGATTATACTTAGAGATACTCAGTAAATATCCCCCTTGTCAAGAGACTAAGCTGTTGAAGGCAACATAGCAGGGTTTGATCCGAGAAGGCCAAGATGCTACAGGCTTGGGATACTCAGAATATATAGAGTCCAAGACGGCATGGATGAAGATAGTCCCCTATATATACTGCCACCTGAGTAATAGGTCTAGATCCCCTAATGCAACAACGCTATTCTAACTCCCTCCTCTCTGCAAAAGTCCGCAAGTACCAGCTATCATTCACCAAGCAGTGTAGCCAGCGTCAACAAGCAAGTCCGCAGCGGTAACATATCCGCTCGCATCAGACAAGAGAAAGACGACTGGCCCGCGGAAGTCTTCGGGCTCGGCAAGCCGCTTCAGCATAGTGTTCTCCGTCCACATGTCCTTAAGCTCGCGGTTCTTGTCGAGGTAAGTTGTCATGGGTGTACGAATGACGCCCGGGCTGATGGAGTTAACCCTGATCGACGGCTTCGACTCTTGGACGCCCCATTCTGCGGCTAGGTTTCGCGTCAATTGCTGCACGCCCGCTTTGGAAGCCGAGTACATCGCGCTAGATATGCCCTTTTTTACAATCGAGATTTTAGTTACCCTTATAACCAGAAAAAGGGAAATCGAGAGGTAGGTACGGAGGCATATAGGTATATAACGAACCTTGTTCACAACATAGCCACTCATACTTGCGATGAAGACGAAACTAGCCGAAACGTCTTGCTCCTGAACCAATTGAGCAGCTGCTTGAGCGCAGATCAGAGTGCCGACAAGGTTCACGTCAAGGACCTTCCGGGCATCTGAGATCGGGAAGTCGATAGACGGTGCGGCCCAGCCAATCCCAGCACAGGTTACCAGCCCTCGCAAAGGGTACCGCGCCTGAGAAACCGCCTGGCGAAACACGGAACAGGTGGCATCGGAGTTGGAGATGTCGCAGGGCCAGTACGTCAAACTCAGATGAAGCTTATCAGCTAGGCTCTCCAAACTGCCTAGGAATAGTCGTCAGAAAGGCCTAAGAGAGGATTAAAACTGTATACTGACCCCAAGAGGGGTGACTGGGTTTATCGCCGAGATCAGTTGCGATGACATCGGCGCCAGATTGTAATAGAGCCTCTACGACTGAGTAGCCGAGGCCTCCCGTAGCACCCGTTACTGTTCCTAGTCAGACACGTCGAAAAACCCGTAGTGGCTTGACTTTCGATGAAAAGCTGAAAGAGGTCCTGAACGCGTATAACGTACCAATAATGCTTCGTTGGGTAAGAGAGAAGAGAGCTGGGACATCGACGATGCTAGGATGTACAGATGTATTGGAGCCCTTGACGTTTCCTCCCGTGGTCTCTTGACCCACAGGTTCTGGTGTAGAGACTTCTGTAGGCTTCATGTCTGCAGTATCGGTCGTACTCGCCAGGGTTCAGGTTTACAGAAGTAATTAAGTACAGTCCGAAATGCTGGTAATGACGAACCAGCCACCAAGTACCTTGAAAACGGGTTCCCGTGTAAGAAAGCGTCAGTCTTGAGGTAAACTGAAGTCTTATATATCCATTAGCCAAGGGCTCGATAGGCACAGCGCCTTGCCTATATGTATCGCACCTATGATTACGGGAGACCTTGAACTTTAGGACGAGCTGCCGGTCCGCCTCGGTCAGCCGATCTCGTCGAATTAACGCAAGTCCACGCTAATTCGGTTGGAGGTGATTAAAGGTAGACCACTCGGTCGAGGGTGACGACATCTTGTATGCGGAGGCGGCCCGCCTTCAATTAGCTGCAGGATAAAAGGGCGGGACTAGGGCGGACCGCACTGTTGGAGTAATGCGTGTCTACTGCATCAAGCTGCTCCAAGCCCCGTTACGCAGCAGAGGAGACAATCTTTTGAACCTATGGTAGACAAGTCAAAGACACAATTGACAGGTCACCAGCAACGCGGCGGGAAGTATGGAGTGACCGGGCCGCGGACTAGGTCTCCTCACGGCAGACGCAGGCGGGTCTGGATTGTCTCAGCGCAATCGTGACTTTGCATTGATTCCCGAAAACCAACCAACTTGTCGTCTAAAATAGAGGTAACCTCGCCGGTCTGAGCAGTCGTGTGATCCCGGGCGGAACGTGGGGTTTGGTGCCAAGGTGTTCGCATTGGCTATATGAAGGCTCTCCTGAACTACTTCGCAAATCTCGCAGGTCAATATGTTTATCTACCTAGTGGAAGTTCTTTCTTCACTTAGACCCTCAACCGCTGCTTCACAGCTATTAAAGAAGCGATCTCATAAGATGATTTAAGACCAGATCCAGTATGAGCCCATAGCTGAAGCAAATCAACAGCCCGCTGCTGGAGCATCTCTATATCATCCACCAGTTTTTGTAGCGGCGGGCAACATGCGGCCATCGATAGTATGAGGATGCAAGAAAGGCAACTAATGTGGCTATGTGAGAGAACAATTCTATAAGTACACTATAGCTCTTTGTAACTCACAATTGGACGATATTATACGCGTAAGGATTTCTCTCCGATAGAACATGATGGCAGCAGAGTATAAACACCCGGCAGGCGTTAAGGCAGATGGCGCACTTCTCTAATACTACGGAAGGCACCACAACCTCTATGTTCAAAGGCTGCGATGTCACATATACGACAAAGGCTCGGTAGATATTCTGCTTGGAAGACCAATATCGAAGACACATAACCCTGGCCTGTCTGTTGTTGTTCGGTTGCTCTTTGAGGTCAGGTTTGATGATATCCGGCAAGGACTCGTACCAAGTCTCAAGCTGACGGTCAAGCTCGTCGCAAACTCGAAGAAGAGATGCGTTGGGACTCAGTACTGATAAGTGAGACGAGGTCGACAGGTTAGCTAAAGAGCCGCCAGTGTAGATTGTAAGACTGTCTGTGAAGAATAAGGCATGATGGATACGGTTGAGCAGCGAGCGGGCTGATATCTCTGCAAGCGCGAATAAATTTCCTGGAGATACACTCTCGCCGTAGTTTGGAAAAGGCATCCTGTCAACCAAGAGCTCAATTCCGCTGCGAGGCTGGTGGAACTCTGCGAGAATGTCGCTAAGGCGAGATGGATGGTTCAGCATTTATTCGGCATGAGGATGGCGGGCTACCTGTAGTACCTTTCAATGATAAAGCACACCCAGCTCAAACGTATCAGGGTCTGGATCTCGGGTGCAGTAGACAGGATGTTCTTACGCCTAAGACTCATATCAGTCACCTCTTCCGAGGGGAAGCTATCGTAATACGCACCGAGCTAAAAGTTGCTGGACACATGTGGAAGCCATGTGTATCATTCTCCACGCCATTAAGGGCTTGACAAGGTAGTTGAAGCAAAGCGCACAAGATACCAAAGCTTGTGACATCAATAAATCGCCCTCAACAGTGAAAGCCCACGAGTTGAGTAGTATTCTGAGAGACATTCGCAATAGTCGCTCGCCTATTGCCTCTTCCTCAGTCTTCTCGACAGGATCTACCACGATCGCACCCAAGGCAAGCACGGCGTAAACTAGAGCAGAAGAATTATTGAAGCCAAGTCCTGTAGAGAACGTATCTCTGTAGCGCGCCATCAGTTCATTCGTGTCCAAGAAAGGATGATAAGCGTGAACTAGGTCCAAGAAATTCTCCATGTAAATATCACGGTGAGATTCATCAATACCAATTTGATCGAAGACCTGCCGACCTCCGCTGATATCCATGTCTGGTTCGACTATACTTAATTGATGACGACCGACTTCGACCTTGAAGAAGAACTCTTCGGGGTACTCCCCAAGGAGTGAACGTAGCTGTGGCAATACAATTACGTTACTAAGGCTCGTCTGGTGGCCTAGCGGTATCGTAATCGAAGGTGGATCATCATTGACATCCGCAGAAGACTCAAGCCTACTCTTAGTATGGTTGAATGACCATATAGGGAACGGTGGGGCAGTGTCTTGTGGCATATCAAGTGCTAGTTCTGCGCGTGGTATGAAAGCCTGAGTGTCTGTGGTTTGTGATGAGGCCGATTCTGATCGTAGTATATCCCTCCTGATTGACGCAAGATCTTCCGAGTGGCCTTTAAGAAGTAACTCGATTGAGTCCAAACGCTGAGCTAGCGTGTCTTCGTCATGTCTACTATCCTTTCTTGGACGGATTAAACAGGCGCTGATATCATTGAGGCGGTGCAGTCGCCGACATACCTGATGGGAACCGATTCCGCGTATTCGCATTCAAGGCCCTTGATGCGACAGGCTCTACAGCTAGGCTTTCCTCCATCGCACCGCCGTTTCCTAGTACGTGGTATGTCAACGAGCTGCGATATTGACTATCTGGTATTTACTACCTAGGTAGGTAGGGACGTAGATGAGGATCTTTCCTGCAGGATCAAAGGAGGCCTACCGGTGTCTGCAATAACTACATGCGATAGCTGCTCGCGCTAAGCTCGGTCTCATTGCTGGGGTCGTCATATGGAGAGCAACTTCAATTCCTGGCTATATCAGGTAGGTAGGAGGTTGAAGGGGTTGGAGGGTTGGAGGTGAAGCAGGGGTGCATCGAGGGGCTAACCTGCGCCACGAAAGAATGGAAGCCACTGCCAAGCCAGATAGGTGCCTTTCGGAAATTGGCCGGGGGTACTGCCCCTTTCTTAGCCGCTTGTAGCCGCCTTCCCCTGAACAGTCAACATTTCTATATGGATCTCACAGAGCATTGTCTTGTGCACAAGCAAGGACCGAGATACAAGGAGCCCGTCTATTGAGTAAAGTCAGTCGTTTAGGATTCTCGTACATATCGACCCATAATATTTAGATTGGCATCATGCTTTGTTATTCATTCATTTGTATTACACCGCAAGGCATAACTCCATGCCGTCTATCCTATCTACTAACGCCCCCAGCTAGAATGACATGGCTGTGTGACTCCCTTTACACCATTTACCTGATGCTCATTGAGAATGCTCGCTATGTCCAATTGCTGAAACTGTATTGAATACGCCGCCCCAAACAAGGAGCTCATGCTAATTCGTGATCTTCATTCCCTCCATCGTTTCCAGAACTTCCATGCTGGTGGTCTGCTGCCGGAGCTAGATTCACGCTTCGTGACCTGGTCCCGGCCTTGTATCCTCCAGAAAAACACCGGTATTCCCGATAAGACGAATGTAACGACTATGAGCGTTTTCAAGGGTTGGGCGAACACTGCGCGGCTTAGGAGAAATAAGCTCACACAGCAGAAGATAATGGGGGTCGTGATCCAGGTCTTGTATGGCCTTTCGAGATGCGGTTCCTTTACGCGTAGGATAATGAGTCCAAGGACGGTCAGGAAATAGAAGGAGTATCCTGCCACGCCGTAAAACGTAACGAGCTCTCCAAATTCGCCAACGATAACATATATAGCCGTTAAAGTAGCATTTAAAGCTAATGCATATATCGGCGTAAAGAAAAGCCCGGTTTCTTCATCGCCGATTATGTTGTGAAGCCGCTTGGAGAACCAGTTTCTAGTCCTCATGGTTGCCATTCCAGGTTCGCGGGGGCTGATACCCACTCGACTGATGACTGCTGGGATATAACCCTCCTTGGCGGCAGCATAAACAAGCCGACTACTGGTGAACGTAGAGGAGTTGAGAGCACCGAAGCACGAGGCGCTGACAATAAGTGCAAATATAAGTGCGCCGATGGGGCCAAATACCTTGCTACCAAACATGACAGCAACCGTATTGGTAGAGTTGAGAGCCTTCAGGGGTAGAACAAGGAAGTATGAGAAGTTGGCGAGGAGATAGCAAATAATGACAAGAGGCATCGCGGTGTGTATTACACGCGGGAGGTCTCTTGAAGGGTTTCGAAACTCGCCCACTACGTAGTTTGTCTGGCGTCGGTTGCTGGTTAGCATCTGTGAACTTCTGGACGTACGTAAGCGAGACCTCAAGGGGGGAAACTCACATTGTCCCAACCATCATAAGCCCAAAGCCCGGCATACAAGGCAACAGCCCAATGACTTCCGTCTGTGCTCGTGCCGTCGAACCAGGCATGACTCTTCCAGTCCGTATTGGCTGTGCCAGAAAACGAGTATCCGGTGAGGGCCACCACAATTCCACAAATAGTAACGCCGATCAGAGCAATAAACTTCAAGAACATAAGCATATCGTTCACCCGAGTTCCAAGCCTTGTCGATACGCAATTCAAGAAGGTCACGAAGAAGAGTCCGACCAAACCCACGCCCTTGTTGATCCAAGGATTCACCGTTTCTGCCTCGGCCCCGATAAAGGCGCGCACGAGGTACTCGCCCATGATGATCGCAATGATAGCAGCACTGCCAGGCTTAAGCACGAGTACCGCTACCCATGTGAAGAGAAAACCAGCCAGTTCGCCCATGATCTTCGACAAATAAGCTTGCGCGCCTCCGTTGAGAGGGATGGCACCCCCGAGTTCGGCATAACTCGCCGCGCCCGTCCAGGCGAGGACACCCGATATTGCCCATACAATCAGAGACGCGCCGGGAGAGCCGACGTTCATGTTGACTTGGCTAGGAGATGAAAATATGCCCGAACCGATTATCAGCCCGACTATTAGCCCCAGACCATTCAGGTATGTAAGAGTCTTGTGCTTTTCTAGCGAAGGACCACCTAATCCGCCATGACGTTGCGCGGCTGACGTGGGAGCGCCCAGGGGGGCATATCCGGGGGCGGTGGACGAGGAAAGTGGGAAGAGATTCGCGGTATAATCGAAGTTAGAGTTTACGGAGTATGTCCTCCCATGACCCGACACATAACCAGGACGGCCCGCAGGATTATTATGATGTAATGGATCGTCTTGTTCGAGCGATAGTTTCCGCGAGGAGGATATCGATGGTCTTGAATCTGTTTCAGAGTAGGTGTCGGGACCGCGACTGGAGGATGCCAAGGAAGCGAGTTCGAGGGAATCTCGAGCGCCGGGATGGAGGGCGGACGAGTATTGAGCTGGCATCGCAGCTAGCTAAGGCTGTATCGGTATACGGACACGGTGGTAACCTCAGCTAGTCTCTATATTCTTGGCAGATTGGTAGAAAACCATGTCGGCTCTCGAAGCGCCGTGGAAAGGGGAGACAAAGTCCGGTACGTCGAGGAAGCTTGTGATGTCAGAACCCCAAGAGCCAAGAATAAGCGCGCTCCTCACCAAATAATGAATTAGGCCAATTAATAACAAGTACCGGGAACTCGACGCCAATATTCAAACGATACGCGCTTATTGGAGAAAAGCCCAAGCCAGAACAATTGAAGTCGGTAAATGTTTCTGGAAGAGGAAATAATTAAGATTGATCAGAATGCGGAAGACGGAAGATGGAACAATGAGGGTAGCGATGCTTGTTTCTGATCATCCAAGTCCTTCCCCACAACCCAACTCCTTCCCCTTATTGAGAGCCAATCAACCAATCAAGTTAGGCAGAGGCTGGTAATGTGGCTCGTGCCCCACAACTTTGTTCGTTCAAGTACCGTGGCTGCGTGGCTGCGTGTGGGTACCAAAGTTCACCTAACCCACTGCTGTCGACCCTGAATTCGCTCCCTCTTAACTCTATTCCGGCTCACCGGAGGGGCTTTTTATGTGTATCTTACTTCTCAAATTTCAATATTATTATCACGATGCTTTCCTAGCGGTTAGAACGTTCTTACCTTAGGCTCTAGGTAGATGAGTAGGCTATGGGTGTTTGGGTTGGTAAGGTTAAGCTTTACGGAGACTCCTTGTCAGGTGCGTACACATTACTGTCGCATGCCCTTGTTTTCAAAAACTTATAGTTATACGCTGGCTTGTCTTGAACAGTCGAGGAGCCAAAATTGAGTCAATCAAATGTAAATTCCTAACCGCCGCCGACAGCTAGGTTGCTCGGACATAGCTTCATGTTGAATTGATGCTACTATGAACAGGTATCCTGATCGTCTAGCTCATATATCCTGAATCGAGTCCCCAAGTATATCTGATCTAATTTACATCATAAACTTAGGTAAGTAGCGAAGTTGTACATGGTCTCTATTGCCGCGTATACACACACATATATATAATCCCTATGGTGAGATAGGGCTATATGGGATGGGGATCCACCGATACTGGTGGCAGAAACAAGAGATAGACATCTATGGCAGCTCGCACTCGATCAGGCTTTCGACACCGTTCGCGTAGGTCCACTATAGGAAGAAAAGTCAGTAATCCGTTTGTCGGTACGACATCAATCATGTCTTGGTAGCTCAATTGAGCAGGAAAAAGGGGAAGATGGGCTACTCACGATGTTGGAGATTTTCAAGCCAGCATCACCCAACAGCTTGCGCCAGTCCTGCTCCGTTCGCTCCTTGGAAGCTAGGTAGGTCATCATGAGGATGTCCAGACCCGTGGCCTCCCACTGCGCATTGCGTGGCGGGATGACGTTCTCGTTGATGAGCAACTTGCTGTGTCCCGGCTTCATAGCCTCCTTAATTCGCGCCAGGATCTTGAGGCACTCCGCATCAGGCCAGTCGTGGAGAACGGAGTGCATGTAGTAAGCGCGGCTACCTGAATTTGGGAACAGAAGATGTCAGTGATCGCCATCAATCAAGATAGAGAATAGGGTCTTGAGGACCTACCCTTGACAGGTTGCTCAGTCAAGAAGTTGTATTCCATGCGCTCAATTCTCGAGTCGAGCTTCTCGATCTTCGCGAGGACGGGTCCGAGATCCTGCAGCACGAGGCGGCCAGGTGCGGAGGGATACTTGTCCAAGAACTCCTGGATATCGTGTCCGATTGAGCCACCAATGTCGACCAGGAATGGCGCATCCTTGCTCGTGTCAGCTCCCTTGATGAGCCTCTCCTCAACCGGGAAGAACCCTTTGTCCATCCAGCTTGCTCGTCCTTGCGAATATCCGCCCATGTGGAGGTTGAAGAGATCGCCGTAGGGCGGGTTTGCGTGGAGATGTTCGAACATGTTCTTATCCGTGTTATACGCATACTGGAGGGGCCCATTCTTCATGTCTTCGGGTGTCTTGTAGTTCGTCTTCTTCATGAATTCGTGGAACTTGTTGTTTGCACTGAGTAAGCCGCCGGAGCTGGTACAATGCCTATTAGTATAGGGCGAGCTGCTAGTAATTCTTGTTTGGGAATGCTTACAGGACGGGGTATCCGGCGTAAATAATGGGGATAACAAGGGATTTCGTGAAATTCGTAGGCTTATACTCGTCGACATCCGTCTCCTCGACATAGCCCATAGCTCCTAGGTGGCGGAGGAGTCGAGCTACAAAGCTGATTAGTAGGGGCTTCGAGCCATTAGTTCTCCGAGTACATACCAATGAGAGTAGGGTCGGCTCCGGTAGCTTTAGCAAGCTCTGTTACTTTCTTGGGCTTTCCACCGTCTTCGGCCATAACCTCGAATAAACCAAGGTCGACAAGAGTTGTGATGGCGCTCATTGCAGCCGGCTATTTACCATGAGCTCTCACATCACTTTACTAGCCCAAGAGGATATCATACCTGTGCCCAGCAATGCTTGATCATCGTCTCTCGTGGATGTTCCAAGGCCCTCACCAGCTTCCTCGCCGCTTCGGCAAGTTCGAGTCTCGTGGCATTGTCCGTTGGTGTTATGGTACTGGCCAGCTTATTGATCTTCTCGACGTGGTCTTTAACACTGTCATAGTCACAAGGCTTCAGAGCTATGCTCGGGTCGGGAACCTGTCCCTTTGGCCGCGAGGGAAGATCCGTCTGCTTGTCAGACATTTTCAGCTTCTAATAGTATGAAAAGAGGGGTATAGACAAATAGAGGAGGGAAAAGTAGAGATATGTTGTACAGGAAGAGCTCGAGAAGAAACTCAGTAGCGAGCGAGCAAGCAAGCTTGATATTGACGAGCCAAGACACAGAACTAACCCCTTTCTCGCTTCATAGCCAGGCAATTATAGGTTCACATAGAGCATAGCATTGCTGATATGGCAGAGGATCCAAACACAGCTCTCATAATGAATTGTCGGTGACCCTGATCTTCCCACTAACCCCACGGTCTAGGTGGTAGGATGCCCTATCATCCTGAACACGTCTAACTAACGCCATATTGGGAATGGATACTAAGGTAGTATGATGGGGTAGTTTACTAGTGTACGAACCACCGCAACTATGAAATAGCGGTATCATGCCTCAAATATAAGGTAGCATTGCAGGGTCGGCTCAACAATCGGTATGTGAGGGAGTCTCGTTGTCTGGCCACGGGGGGACATCAAGAGTTAAGTATGCCCCGAGGACCGCATAGATAATAGGTTCGGGCCGTTGCCAATAACTGGACTATTCGCCGTTGGTGTGAGGTCTAGTCCATGTTGTAACTGTTGGTGCAAATCATGACCACACCCTTAAAACCTATTGGCTCGGATAGTCTATGACGAGGTTCATTTTCCCTTATGTTGCATTCCGAATTTATATCGCTGAATGAGGGACGGTGGTCTGGTCCCTGTAAAAAGGGGAGCAGGGCCTTAGTGTAGCATTCATAATTCGGTATGTATCTCCACTCATTAATAAGCATAAAATCGCCAAGTTTTTACAGTGCGTGTTGAGTCTCACCGAGCTGCTTTCCCCGAAGCATAAGTGAGGCACAAGACGTATCCACGTACGGTAGAAGTAAACCTCATTCGGAATAGGCCTGTTATGTAGTGGGACCTCGCTACAACAATATCAACCCTCGGTGTGCCCTTAAGCAGAGACTAGACATCACAAGTTACACGCTAGCCCGTGCCTCCAAACGCCAGCAACAACAAGGGGGGCTCTAACAAGATGAAGCATTTTTGGTAAACGAACATCTAATTTCCAACAATGACGATGTTTTTGGGTAGAGCCTAGAACCTTATTATGCTTTGGTAACGGGCCAACCGATCAAACTACACTAATCCATGTTATCCCTTTGACTTGCCGGTGGCAGCTTGGCAGCTGTTTTACGTTCCGTATCTTATACGTACATGAGGCTGACGAAGTATACACTACAGTTAGCGTCGGGGCTAATTTCGTCTACTTCTTGGAATACTACTTCCGTTGAACGCGATGGAATGGTTCGATGCCATATAGGGACAATCGTGCGGAGAACCATTAGTACCTTGGGAAATCGAAGCACATGCTATGTTGTGGTCCAGGAACAGGTGATTCGTGTGCATTGGCGGCCCAGGCCATTGATATTCCCTGCAGCATATAGCATGGAAAATTCCGTAGAAGCTTTTGTTGCCCCTTTGACATACAATAAAATGATTAATCACAAATTTCCAACGCCCTTCGCCACAATACCCCGGTGGTTTTCAAATGATAGTTATCTAATCTGTAAATTTTCACTTTCTCTGCAGGGGCATCTCCGTTGGGCTTCTGTTTGTCGGCCAGAACAAGAACCCTAGGGCGATACCTTGGTAGACAACCCCTTACAAAGCTGGGTTGAAAATATGCTAAGACAAAACCTGGTCGGCTCGCAATATCAGGGGGTTTTGGAGGAAGAAGATCTTCTAGGGTAGTATATGATTTCGAAGTCCTTGTTCCTGGATCTTTAGTCGATCGAACATATGGGTATGTATGGTAGCATAGATTGTCGGAAATACTCGAACATATGTAAAGCCATGGGTTCTCCACCGCAACCCAGCAGCCTAGTACTCTCAGACTCCTTGAACCAGACTTTGGCAGAGCAAGCATTAACTTTTCGAGATACTTGCCGAATAAGGATCTAGGTCCTCTTCTCCTGGAGAGTATAAGGCTGTATAAGTTAGAATAGAGCTCCGCTTCTCGGATTTCTTGTTTCTGACGTGCATTCAACTTCAAGCACCGACAATTCCATTCTTGACGCTCGTTCTTTGGTTGAATTCAATATGGCTACATCAGCACCGTTACCGCCCGAGATCGCGGCTCAGGACAAAGGTCCTTCGATCGTAGTCGTCAATTGCGTTGTAACGAGTTTCACCACACTTTTTGTCGCTGCTAGGTTGTACGTCCGCGGTGTCATACAGAGGAAGCTTCAGCTGGATGATGCCTTCGTCGTGGTCTCACTTGTAAGTAGAAACTGCCAAATCAGAGGCAAGCGTTCCAGCTGACAATATTGCTACTTAGATTTGCGGATGGCTTACCGTCGCTTTCTCTATTGCCTCCGTGGCGTCTGGAAATGGCAAACACATAGAGATGCTAAGTCCTGATCAGATCTCCGGCGCCGTGCTTTGGACAATGGTGGGCTTCATCCCAGGAGTCTTGTCGTTCAGTATTCCCAAGCTTGCTGCAATTTACCTCGTGACGAGGCTTTTGGAACCTTCCAAGTGGCATAAGAAATTTCTCTGGGGAATAGGCATTTTCTGCGTTATAGCCCTCACCGGCTGTATTGCAATTCTTTTCGGACAATGCACTCCCTCCAGGGCCCAGTGGGACCTGACTATCACGGAGAAGACTTGCATAGACCCTTTTATTCTAGTCAACTATTCCATCTTCGCTGGTGGTGAGTGTCCTAGCCCCTATTTTGCTGTTCGAATTATACGGTGCCAACTAACAATTCAACAGCCTTCTCCGGATTTGTCGACTTGTATTTGGCCGTCTACCCAGCGACAGTGCTCTTTTCGCTGCAGCTGAATAAGAAGAAGAAATTGGCTTTGAGCGCTGCTCTTGGACTGGGATCAGTGTATGTTTTCACCAATATTACACTCTTCCTTTGTGAAGGATATCAGACTGACCAGTTCCTAGGGCTTGTATCGTGGCAATCTACAAGACGACGCGTATTCCTGGACTAGCGAGTAAAGACTTCACCTGTACGTCATCTTAGCATCTTTCGTTGCCTATCAATATGCTAACTTGATATTCAGTTGACACATCCGACTTGACGATTTGGACTTGGTAAGTGCTTTAATGTATGGCACATATTGGTGCGCCCTCCTAACCGGATTTATAGTGTCGAAGGCAGCTCTGTGATTATTGCGACCTGTATCCCGGTTCTCCGACCCTTGATTGAAGTGATTTTCGGACGACGTGCTTTGGGTAGCTCTGGAGACCGCAAAGGCTACAAGAACTATGGAACGTCGCGAAGCAACACAAGAGACGAAATGGAGATGAACTCGAGGCGACGCAAGGTCAAGGGCCCTTACGACTTGGAGACGAATATCGATGCTGTCGCCAAAGATAGCAGCCAGGAAGAAATCCTACCAAGAGACGGGGTCCCCTCAATCCCCTCGGCCAAACGCGCGGATGGTATCGTACGTACGCAGTCAGTGACTATCCTCTACGGCGATGATAAGGATAGCAACGGTGGGCCGAAACAGTATGAGAACTGGAATAGATAACCGCCGCGCTGAATTTGCGTTTATCTATATACGTTCATGATGGCTTAGGCGTCCCGCGGCCATACCAATGGCTACGACAAAAGTGTGCTTTTATTTTCTTTACCATTCATTGTATATTAGGTGCCAGGAGAATAGTCTTCTAGACGGTGTACAGAAACATCATACAAGAAACCATATATGCTACCATGAAAAGACCCCATCATGTCTAGGCCCGTACACGGGTATCTTCTTGCTGGTAATATATTTTACACTCTGCCGCAGCCTGTATTGATGTCTAAAGCTATGTCAAGCCACAGAATCTCCACAATTAGCTCCTATACTAGACTTCTATTTCTATGTACGCTCTCCTCAAGCTTGCCTAACATTTGAGGCAATTTTTACAACTCAAGCCTCTGTCCATTGTCTTGATAGCAGTACTCATTATACTGCAAGGCATGTTGCGTTATCCCAGCAGGTTAGGCAACTGGCTACCTTGTGGGCTTTTGAAAACTCGTACTCGGTCTTTTGGATGTCTATCCACCTGGGTGCCTAGGTAAGTTACATGGCTAAAGTGAGGGGCGGTCGAACTTGGAAACTTGGGGTATGATCAGAGTCGTCGCTATGAATAACCCTTGACTTCGCCATGTACGAAAATTTGTGACCCCTTACGATATGATGCCATACGCCAGGCCTCGTTTTCAATGTCTCTTCCCAGGAAATTTAATTAGTTAGTTTGCTTTCGCGCCAGTCGTCCAGCGACACATGAAGGGTTATTCAATTTTGTCTGTATTAGCTGAGTTGATTACGTACGCTTTCCCTGGCATGGTCATACTTAGTCTTTCCACTAACTCCATACCTCCCGCCGGCAGCTAAGAGGCCGTTTCCGTAGAGAAAATACGGGATAATCTGTTTTAGCATGGAATCGAGGCCTTTTAAGCTAAGATCAACAGGTAGAAGAGACCACCTTGTGGAACATATATGGAGATAGTGGAGGCTCCTACGTTATGCCATTCCAGAGGAGGTGTAGTAGAAGAGCTAACTTCATCTATGCCGAGAGGCTGTATACAAGCTAGCAGCCTTAGATTAGGGAGTCTGGAACAAGTTTACTAGAAGGAAAGAAGATGCACATCGTCCTAAATTCGGTCCAAACGGGATCCCCACATCGTAGGTTTGTGAGTGTTTCGAAATGTTAGAAATTCTCCGGCCTTTTGCGGGTGGTAAAATCAATGGTTTACTGCGCCTCAGCATCTGTTGATGATTCAAATCGTATAATTGCATTTACTGGTCGGCGATATGCGGGCTTCCCAGGTTCCTGCAGGCACTGACCTGATTCGTCATCAATCTTACCATTGACCCGAATCACATACCCCTGACTTTTCTAGTACATAACCTAGGTTAGGTCCCAATGGTGACCGTGTTGATATCACTCGCAGAAACTGGCCTGTAGTATTGCCAAGGGGCCGACATCCATGCCGCCCGGAGTTCTGGGTGATCAACGAATACTACGTAGGCTGGTAGGTCAATGCTCAACACCAGGTTCTGAGGCGAAATGGGGCTGGATGTGGGTCGAAATAACCTCATGTTACTTTATACCCACTTAGTCCCCAGCCCACTCAGCCCACTCAGCCCACACAACCCGTTGAAAGGAAGCATCGGTTGAGCCAAGTTCCCGAAGTTCGTGTTTCGATCAACCCAAATGAGACAGATTGGTATATACCTTATCGAGCCTACTCGGTCTGGAGCTTTCCGGTCCATGGACTCGGTATCCACCTATACCGCCAAGTCCCTGCACGACAAGAAGTTGGCGACCCACCTATTTTGCGCTAAATCAATTGGACTCATAGGTACCTACCTACATAGCCAAGCATATTAGGCGATTCTCAGTGGGCCCGGCAGTTATTCAGGTAGAGAGTCGTTTCGCACACCTAATTACCGCAGCGCGGGTGAGAGGCGCCGAGAGGAGCCGGAAGATTCTTTGGCCTGTTTCAGAAGATTTGGCACTCCCGCTGATCCTCACATCTGTGGCCGAATTTCGCTTGAAGGGATACTGGAAAGCCTTCGGGACAAATTGAAGAAATCTCGTGAAATATCGTTCTAATACACAGATCTCTAATCCTAACCTGTACATGAGACCAGCAAGGCTGTGGGAAAGACTTAATCAAATCGTGAGAGTGATCTTGGAGTGCTCACAATTCGCCAGTGGCTCTAGTGTAGATCGAGATTGGTACCTGGTAGGCGACTACCCCCTGGGCAGTAGGTTATATGCCTGGAACAATCCGCCAGGATGTTTTGTGCCTGTCGAAATATCTCTTCCGCGCAGGATAGCTTTCCCGGTCACCTGTATGCATAATAGGAAAATGAAAAGAGGTATAATTCCATAAGTGCTACCTGGCGATCCAGTCTTACCGCTTCCTCTCAGGGGTATTGATACGCCGTATTTAGACACTACATACACCCTATGACTTGCTCGAATCCATAGCGTACGCGCGGCTCCGATGAGTAGAAATACTCAGATGGGTAATTATGACCGCCAGTCTGGGGTTAACTATTATACCTTGTCTAATTCTTGGGGAGATTTCCATTATTGAAGTCATCAGCACGGCAGAATGGCGTCAGCAGAGTGCTTTCTCTAGAGACCACTCCATAGCACTGTTACTTGACGAAATGAGTAGGAGATGACCAGCAAAGGAAAGTTGGGACAAACTATTCAGTATAATATATAAGATCTAGTATTTATTCTAGCTCTGTTTTCTACGCTTCAAGTCATGCCTTGGTATTGTGGTAATGCATGAGCAAGTGCCTCTTGTCATCCTTATGAAATCCGTACCGGACAACTCACGTTGCTACCTAGAGCTCTCTGACAGGGCCCTTGAAATGAATTTCTTTGGCCCGCATAGATACCACCGAATGGAAAAGAAAAGGACTATGCCGAATGGTAACACGCTCCATTTAACAGTCGATGCTGATGGGTGCCTTGATTGAGGCCAAAAAGACCAAAACATTGTTATAACATTATAGGTTACAGACTATCAAACGCGTTATTCAGAGTCCCAAATTGTTCGGGGATTCTCCACGGATCCCAAATTACGCCGTAATCGAGGCTCTCGGAATCAGCCGAATAGGGTCGTATCCTCCCTATAGATCTACGCCAAAGGAGCAGAGACCAGGGGATAAGATAAGATGCGTACAAAGCCTCTACCGAGAGGGAGCACAAAGCTCATAATGCGACAGAAGATGCCAGCACAATCAACGCGATAACAACTGTGATAATGAAAGTAGCGGAAATTGCATTCGCTGGAAGAGACTTGTTGGTGAGCAGCATATTACAATCAGTAGATAAGTTGAGGGAGAGGAGTCTACTCTCTGGGTCAAAGATCTTGACTAGAAGCTTGGCAAATGGAAACCCCTTTTCTCGAGAGAATGACCAGATCGTCCGGGACGCAGAGGCATATATGCCTATACCACCTGCAACCGAAAGGACGAAATAACGCCAGCCATCAAGCAAGAACCCAGGGCTGAAAGCAACTCCACCGAAAACCACTGGTGTCCACCAACACCAAATACACTCCACTGCAACGCAATTACACCGGCCCGAGGATTATTAGATAATCCATTCCACTTGAGGCCATCGTGGGTGTACACTAGTGTACACGGGTGGTTTAAATGTGGGGTATATTTGAAATTATAGCGCCGATGTTAGTGTTATCAGCCAATTTACTAGGAAACACTAACAGGAAAACTACTAAAGTGGAGAAAATATCTGATCTTTTACCCTGGAATAGACATATATTCACGTATAACTTTTGCTACTCAACAGCTAGAAAAATGAAATGTATATTATTAGAATCTCTGAATTTTTCTCTTTCTACTGATATATATAAAATCTGATCCTGACGTATATTCATGGTTGTATTGTATAAGATAAAAAAGCTGCAAAAAAAAGCCGTCTTTTTTTGTTACTTTTCGAATATCAAGACAACGCTTACAACGTCACTTTCAGTCTATTTTCTTATATTAAGCCTTGACCACTTAAGATATACATCATAATAAAGCTTAAGACGAGGGGATTCTTGCTATGGCCATGGATTTTTTGTATCTAATTTATTGATTTTTCTATAAATCAAAAGGTATGTTGTTGTTGTCTTTCAGCCTTATCAGCCTCGTCGCGCTTAGGCGTACCAACAATGAGCAAAATACAGTCAATTCTCTCCCGTCGATGAGGTTGACGATAATCAGGGTCAATAGGATGAGCGACGAGGAGTTGGCGGAGTGGTCTAGGACATAGCTCAACACCATGGATCATACTGAAAAGGCGGTTTAGGTGGGTGCAAATAGCTTCATATGTCGAATTCCGGGCTAATCTAGGACTAGTATAGCTTACGTAACTCCCCTAATACACCAGTGTCCACGCAATTACACTTAGAGGTCTAGTGTACCACCTTATACCACTCCACCAGGAGGTATCGTGGATTCAAATCCATGCAATTCAACTAAGTAGGTCAGTGGGTGGAGTGGAGTTGCTTTCAGCCCTGCAAGAACCTGTAAATGATCTGACAGCAGTAGAGAAGATCTGAAGATAAGGATAAAACATGGTGTTCACAGCCGCCACAGCATGCGTTTCACGATTAGCAGCGACTACGCATAGAGTATTTCAGGGGCCCGAAGTTAGATATTGCGTAGAAAGTCTCATACGCATCATCGAGGTCCTCGATGCACAATATCATAGCGATGGCCGTAGTCAATGCGAGTGCCCCATTTATGATGATCGTGCACATCAATGCGCGAGGCATCACGACCGCCGCTGATTGTATTTCTTCCTTCAGACATATGGACGGCACAGTCGGCTCCCTGAAGAGGCGTGGCAAGCGTCCGGAAAGCAATCAAGAAGGCCAACGTCTGCAAAGGCCAGCCTCCATCATTATGGAAGCTTGTGAAAACTGAACTTACGTGGTTAGGGGAGTTATGAGGCAAGAGGTAAACCATTGGTATCAGGACTCCAAAGAATCCGGCTAAATGAAGCTCGAGGATCAGACCTTCGAGTATGCCAGCACCTTGCTCGTAATAGATTTGAGTAAGGCGGTAAATAGAGCGAAGGCCGATATTATCAAGACTGTTTACCATGGTAGCATCGCGTATATTGGTCGCGCCAAGACGACAATTCCCTGGAGAAGGGTTGGTCGCATTAACACAGTCGACCATAATATTCGACCCTTGCCAGGCTAAAGTGGTGATCCAGGCAGTCATGTACGACAGGAAATTCGAACACGATCTAGGGCTCATCATAACGGCCTAGTGCTCTAAGGAGTGAAGCAAGTTAGTGGAAATTCTGACGTCAATCTATCCCAACACCGGATTCGTGCATGCCGTCAGACGTTGTCTTCGGCTGTCGGTGCTATCGAAGCCAGTTCAGCAAATGTCACACCAAGAGAAATAAGGCCAATCCAGTTCAACAGCAATCCCCATATCAGACTCGATGGGCCACCAATCAACAGACCTGGCACGGACGTCAATAGAATGCTTTCCCAAGGGCACAGTGACGAGCAGTAGAAGCCAAGGAGAGACATGAAATCGAAGCTGCGGATGAGTAAGGGGTGTTTACCGAGGCGTCGCAAGGTGGCATTGTCGTCGTGATGGAGCACCATGCCAGACTTTGGCGTGGCGTCCTCACTTAAAGCACTTATGACGCGAAATTCAATCTGGTCTTTTGGCATAGCAGACTACGTTGAAAGTGTGAATTTGAAATTTGAGGGTTAATAGCAGTTTAAGAAGCAAGATTCAGCGGATCGAAATTGAAGTGGGAGTCTTGAGGGAATGGTGGTCGATAGTGACATGAGAGATTGGCCTAGACATCAGCTAACTGTATCAATATTCTCAAGAAATGAGAATCAGAGAGTCTATGATGAAGATGTCGCGCGAAAATTCAATAAAAAGATTTAAACTTACTTGAATCAGTAATACATGCGACACTAGAAGTCTGTCACCAATACGGCCGAATTGAGTGTGACAGGACCGTTTGTGAAGGCCTGACGTGTTAAGACCAGCGTACTACAAGCTCAAGACGAGTTTATTCTCTCAGTCATAATATTATCAAGGGTTCCTCATTATAAGAAAGTCTTCTAGTAACTCCGACTCATTAGCAAGCGAATATATCGTCGTCGAAGATTCTGATTCCAACCCGATAATCCAACTCACAGTATGGCTCCAGATTGGCAATCATCGAGTCCTGTATGCTACTTGAGCCTTATCGCTCGAGGCTCACTGTCTGAAACTCTCATAGGGCCGTTATAGCTGCTGCATGCCGGCTAGTCTACCTCCCACGATGATTTGAAGGCAATTTCACACTCCCCGGATACCCCTATTTTCTTTGCATGTAATTAGTCCAATTTACCAGTTTCTCATCCGCCTGCGCTGTTTACTTTCTGCCTTTTCTGCGTTCATTTCAAAGCGGCCTTCTGCAAGCTAGTAGTCTGCCCTCGTTCCCATCAGTAAAGCTTTCTCGCCCCTCTGGCGTTGAAAAATTAAGAAAAGGACCATCACGTACGTAAAAGACAACGGTATATTGAGTAATGGCAAGTGAAGCTGGACGGTAATAACGAGCTCCGAACCCCTACTAACGACACTGAACCACAGCTCAGTACCAAATATAGGGCTTATAGACATTAAACTGCATTTAACGACAATATTCATGTATATAAACTATAGGTCTATATAAAGTTGTTAGCCCCTGAGACTCATTAATCGTAGGCTTACTACACCTACCTACCTAGGTAGGTATCTTACTATGGCTTACCAATCCTAGATACCTGTTAACTACTCCCTCGCCTCCGAGCTAGCAAATCATCTCTCGAAGTCAAAGTATTTCATAAATCTTGCCTCGTACACACCATCCATGGTGTGATATAATCGACCATTATGGATTATTGCGTGCCGAGATACCAGCCTCGAATTGGGTTTCTAAAGCTCTCTAAGTTGGGACTTGCTTTAGGAGCCCGTCTATAGCCTGTTACTGTGTACTTCGGGAGCACCTTGGGAAACCCAACGGATTCTTGAGATCCTGTTACAGAGTGGTACATTGGCATGTCAGAGAATCGGGAGATTAATCAGAGACGTTCGAGCGTCGGTGCCTTCCCGGGTGCAATGGTTGCACAACGGCGCCACTGCCCTTAACCTAGCGTTCAGGGTTAGGGTTAGGGTTGTGGTCATGAAGAAGACAGATAAGTGCGACTTCATGGCCTCATCACCCAGAAACCGGGACCATCAAGCAAATATAATAATTTATGATGCATTCCAATGAGCACTCGCTACTGCTTTTCAGGAGCCTCATCGACCAACCTCAGGTAGTTCACCCTACCTAGCCCCTCATAATGACGCTAACCCCTAGCGAAGATGTTCACCTGAGCTGAGTCTCGAAAGTTATGTCCAATTTGACGCTGGTGATTATCTTAGAATCCTGAACATACCATTTTTGCCAATTTTTGAGCAATATGCCGGAGGAATCGAATAGTAGGTCGCGCGCGCATCAGACGTCAGGCCAACTGTCCGTTTTGTAAGAGGCAATCCGGAAACACTCACTAATTCATTGATAGTAAGCGTGTCGGACGGATGAGACGGCATCATGGAGCGAGCCAAATGATATAACCGTTATCATTGTTCGCCCCGTGCCGCCCAAATACTTTCCCATGGTGCCACTTTCTATACTTGAAATAAGAGTCTGACTCACCAGTTCAAAAAGGGCATATTTCTGACCTTTGGTGCACCAACAGCGGCAGTTTCGTTGCTGAATTCCCCGCACCTGCCTATCTCCCTACGTAAATGTAAGCAGTTAACGAACCAACAGACCAGTATACATGGGCTATCAGGGAACTATCACCTTACAAAGATCCGGACGACGTAATCGGACCGAAATTTCTTTTATTATTAATCGAAAAAGCTCTCTGGATGGGCTTGGTCCTCTCATTCGCATAATATTTAGGTATATTTCGGTTTCATCACCATCCCAAGGCTTGTAGCACCCGAATCTCAATTAGGGCGCTCTTGAAAATGTCTGAATTTCCCACCGTAGAAGGAGAAGTCGCATTCGACGCACCCAATGCAGGAAAGCCATGTACCACCTGGTACAGAGTCGTTGGTGATCTCGAGAAATCGTCAAATCCAGTCCTCATTGCCCTCCATGGCGGACCCGGCGCGGGGCATGAGTATCTGAGTTCGTTCACGGATCTGTACGAGCAGTACGGGATTCCCATCGTATTCTACGACCAAATCGGGTGCGGGCGCTCGACTCACCTGCGAGAGAAAGTCGGAGATGAAGCCTTTTGGACTGTGGACCTGTTCATTGCCGAACTCGATAATCTCATCGACCATTTTAGAGTGCGCGATAGGGGGTTCTATATCGTGGGCCAAAGCTGGGGTGGTATGCTTGGCGGGGCGTATGCATCGCGACGCCCTCGCGGCTTGAAGAAGCTGGTGATAGCAGGCGGGCCGGCTAGCTTTCCCCTATTCGTAGAATGGGGGAAGCAATTGCGCGCTGCGTTACCTGCGGATATTCGGAAGGTATTGGAGGCTGGCGATCGAGATGGAAGTTACGAAAGCGAAGAGTACCAGAAGGCCAGTCTTGGTGAGTAGCATCGCCATCGCATTATCGTCTCCTTTAATATTACGAATAATGATTTCGCCGGATCCGCCTGAAATAGCTAGGCTATTCCTAATCTAACAGGAGGATACTGACTAGATTGACTAGTATTCTATTCACGATACGTCTGCACAGTGAAACCGGTGCCCGAGCCTGTGAAACGGGCATTCGAAAACTTGAAGGACGACCCTACTGCTTATAACGCCATGTAGGCTCCCCTAGGTACGGGATAGGGTTTGGTGATCCAGGTGTCTAACATGAATAATGCAGGCAAGGGCCCTCTGAGATCGTCGTCAATGGTAATCTCAAGGATTGGGAAGGTTGGAAGGAAGCCCACAAAATTGAGGTTGACACGTTGCTCTTGAACGGGAGATACGATGAACTTGGCGAACTGTGTGTCGAGCCATGGGGTAAGTATAATATATTCTCAGAACCTCAAGACATATAACCTGGCTAACCTTCTGCAGTGAGTACCGCGACTTCACTATTTCCACCCAGCAAATCTCCCAATGCGTATGCTAAAAAGATACGCTGGCGTCCATACAGTTATGGATTTCAGAAGCTAACTTGACCTCTTCCGATATTCTAGTTTCGGGTAATCCCCAGAATCAAATGGATCGTGTTTGAGAAGTCAAGCCATATGGCCCACTGGGAAGAGCGTGAACGGTATATGCAAGTGGTCGGTACTTTTCTTTCAGGCTATTAGGTTTATTATGCCATACATATTAATGAGTACATCATATCAATCTTTTCGCTTGACCAAAGAATAGCTACCCCAAGGGTGGGAAAAGGGGCTGATCGGATTGAGAAGGGGGTATTCGATCGGAAGGTCAAAATACCTACTTGCCTGAGAGAGATAGTCCCTGAGTTATCGTATTGTAGCTGAGTTTCTAAGTCAGTACTTTTGACAAAGGACATTGTAAGAATGACCGTGTCACATCTCTTAGCGGGCGTGTATATTAGGGTTCGCAATATGGCCTTTGTGTTGATTAAGGAGGTAGCCCAGGCTCTCGCCATGAAAGAGCATACCGGCCTGCACAAAGTAATCTTGCCCCGGAGATTTCCGATTCGTATTCAAACAATGCCTTTCTTGCCGAAATCACAAAAGCATTAATGAATAGTGTTGTTCGGCTCCGGCTTGAAAACCAGACAAGCAATTCAGGGGCGAAAAGTGGAGCCAATAACAGACCACTACACCTAAATAAGAGGTAGAGCTATATATAAGAGAACACTGCAACCCAGGAACCAGCACGTACTAAGACTACCTAGGAAAACAGAAAACATTAGGTACACAAAGAGAATACAACATTTACAAAGATGTGTCCCTCTACGAAGTCGGATGCGGTGACAAGCGAGCAGGCCAAGACGCCTGTGATGGCGAATCTTAGCGACATCCTCGGTCGCCAAATCGTCTTTGAGGAGCAGCCTCAACACATTCAAGAGAAGCTATCCGAAATCTCCGTCGTGGAAGATAAACTTGTCCAGTTATTCGAGAAAGCCAAGGTCTGTAACTCCGCTTTAGATGCCGGGCTGACTTTCGATTATTTGCACCTCTTTAAGGAGTATCAAGTCTTAGTACGTGAGATTGAGACCGAGCTCAGGGCTCAAGACACCGAGGAGACAGCAGATTCCCAGGCAGAGCAATGGGCCAAGGTCCTTTATAAGTCAGCAATGAGAATGCGGATCGCCGCGTCGCGACTCCAGGACATGGCGAGAAATGTAATAACTTATGAGGACAATTGGATGATCAGGAACATTCCTTTGGACCAGGTCGAAGAAAGGCAGCGCAAGCTACAATCTAAAATGAACCGGGATCATTATCGACAAATGCACAGAGAGATTAATAGGATGGTGACACTGATCGGCATGATCTCCGACCCTATTAACGATGTCTATGCTGAAGTGAAACGGATACGTCCTTCTGAGGATGATCTGTCTCTGTCTGACGTGATATGGGACGAGACATTTGACTGGACTGATGATAACGTCGACTCTATCTCCGAGTATTCTTCAGTTGAGTCTCCATGGGAGTCTGAATCAGCAGTCAGCGATACCGAGATCTAGGTAGGCACTAGACGCGTAGACTATTAATATCCTTCTGTGGCCTAGAGAACGTGGGAATTGAAGGGCCATTGAAACAATCAGCTGATTAAACCAAATAGAAGAAGTTACACTATAGTATTTCCTTTCTGGACGCCTTATATGACTAATGTGCTTCGTCTTGACTCCTTTATTGAAGTGTACCTAGGCAACGAGGAGTATTTTGTATGGATAACTGAGGACGCATACGTCTCTCAGCTTATTGAAAAATTCCGAGCCTCGATAATCTTGGTCTTTGGATCCTTGTACTTCGTCTGTAGCTCGTGCATGGTCACTCAATACTTTAAAAGTAGAACGACTCCGTTGAGCACGGAGGCACGCAGGAGGACGTCAGGATAAGTGCCCCATGTGCGTACGGTACTGTGTAAACTGTACGTGAAGTGGCATAGTACATCATAGTATGACTCGCACATGGGGCACTTAGAAAAGGGGGAGGGGCTTTTTTATCTATCGATAAGATCGCTTATGTAATGGCCACCGAACCGACTTCGCTATTTTTTCTTCTTTACCTCAACAGCATCTCCATTAGAATAAATAAAATGGGTGCTGCCTCTTAAGCCCGTAAGAGCTTGCTGTATTTTGGCCCGGGTAAGCTCATAGAGCAGCGACCATGCCAGCCCCCCGATGAATTCGGTCGCAAGGAAGATAGCAGGTCAATCGCGACCGCAATTGAAGCTTGCAAGTTCCTGGTCTGCAAGTCTGCGAGGCTCCATCGTCCGACGACCATATGCCACCGTCAAGATTGACTTGCCCGCTTTAGACCGAAAATGGCGTCGAACATTGAAGCGAAGCGAACGCTCCGAAGAAGACGCAAGTCTTCTCCGCGTGGAGAGCCGCGGTACTACTCTCAGCACTGATCACGCCCAATCCGCCGACAACCGAATGTACATCCTCTCCATGTTCCCGTATCCCTCTGGCAACCTCCACCTCGGACATCTTCGAGTGTATACCATAGCCGATGTGGTGGCTCGCTTCCGCAGGCTACAAGGTTATAATGTGCTGCTGCCAATGGGCTGGGATGCGTTCGGGCTGCCCGCTGAGAATGCGGCGATCGAGCACGGCATTGATCCGGCAGTCTGGACGAGAGATAACATTGCTCGTATGAAGGAGCAGCTCGAGTCCATGAACGGAAGTTTCGACTGGTCGAGGGTTTGTTCAGATATATGACTACGATAAAGCACCAATATTAATCGCCGCGTAGGAATTTGCAACATGCGACCCATCGTTCTACAAACACACCCAGAAGATATTCCTCCTCCTTTATAAGAATGGTCTTGTAAGCCGGAAAAAGGCAACCGTGAACTGGGATCCAGTCGACAACACAGTTTTGGCCAACGAACAGGTTGACTCCGAGGGTCGCTCGTGGAGATCAGGCGCAAAAATCGAGCAGCGCGAGCTCGAGCAGTGGTTTTTTCACATAACCAACTTCAAGGAATCGCTTTTACGAGATCTCAAGAAACTAGGCAAGGACGACGCTTGGCCTGAAAGGGTCTTGGCCTTGCAGAGGACATGGCTTGGTCGCACTGATGGCGCCTACTACGAATTTCCCGTGAACAGCAAGGACGAAAAGTTCCAGACTCAGAAGCTGAAAATATACACAACGAGGCCGGAAACTATATACGCGGCCCAGTTCATCGCCCTCTCGCCGCATTCGCCCCTGGTGCAGCAACTGGCGCAAGAAGATGCGGAGCTTCGCGCCTTTGTGGAACGCGTCAAGGATCTCTCTCCCGATACTACGGAAGGCTATCTGATACCCCAGCTGAAGGTGACCAATCCTCTGGCTTTCACCAAAGATGCTACAGAAGCGCATCGTGAACCTATCCCCTTATATGTTGCTCCCTACGTCAGGGGAGATTACGAGACGGGGGCTATCATGGGAGTTCCAGCCCACGACGCAAGGGACTACGCATTCTGGCAAACGCATAATCCCGATACACCTCTCAAATACGCTGTTGCGCCTACGGCAGATGCGTCTACTCTTGTTGACATGCGCGGCCCTTATTTGGGGGAGGGATATATGACCATTACGGCTGGTCAGCTTCAGGCAATGCCCTCTGATGTTGCAGCGAAGCATATAGTTTCCCAGATCAAGGATGCTTCGAATCTTGCAGAGGGCATTACTAAGTGGAGAATTCGAGACTGGCTGGTCAGCAGGCAAAGGTACTGGGGAACACCGATCCCAATTATCCATTGCCCCGCGTGCGGGCCTCAACCAGTTCCAGACGATCAACTGCCCGTTCAGCTCCCAAAGGTCCATGCTCATTGGGAAAATGGTCGGGTCGGTAACCCACTAGAGTCTGCAACGGACTGGGTTTACACATCTTGTCCGAAGTGCCACGGCCATGCCAAAAGGGACACTGACACCATGGATACTTTTGTGGATTCTAGCTGGTATTACATGAGGTTCCCTGATCCTCACAATTCAGAGGCACCTATTTCTGAGGCTGCAGCGAGGCGTTACCTACCAGTTGACATCTATGTTGGCGGGGTCGAGCATGCCATTCTTCACCTCCTCTACGCACGGTTCGTGTATAAGGCTGTCATGGGTATTCTCTATCCCAGAGTGGGCGCTAGGAATGAGGAAAGCGAACACGTCACTTCACTACTAGAATTCTCAGGGGAACCTTTCAAGCGACTCATCACGCAAGGCATGGTGCATGGGAAGACGTATACGGACCCAGATAGTGGCCGCTTCTTGAAACCCGACGAAGTAGGCCTCTCGAATCCGTCCCAACCCAAAGTCGTCGCCTCTGGGAAGATTGCAACTGTCACATTCGAAAAGATGTCAAAATCGAAACACAACGGTGTAGATCCAACAAAATTCATTGCCAAGTACGGGTCAGATGCCACGAGAGCTCACATCCTATTCCAAGCGCCTATCAGTGAGATTTTAAACTGGGATGAATGGGCGATATCGGGAATTACACGCTGGTTGCGCCGTGTGTACAATATTGTCCTGAATGTCCAGATACCGGAAAAAACATCAAGTGCGGGATTTGATGCGCAGATTTACTTCGACACATCACAACGTACGATACCGGAAATGAGTAAAAAGGAAGCCGCGCAATGGGACGCCGACGTGGAGGTGTGGCGCACGACGCAGAACACCATAGCCTCGGTCACCAACGCATTAGAAAAGGTCTATTTGCTAAACACTACGGTCTCCAGTTTGATGGGACTTACAAACACACTCATCGACAAGCCGTTGTCTTCTGACACTGTCAAGTATGAAGCTACACTACGGCTAATACAAATGATGGCGCCTATCACGCCGGCATTCGCCGAAGAGTGCTGGAGCATCCTCAAACCTAACAGCGGCAGTGTATTCGCCCAAGGAGAATGCTCCTGGCCCGTTCCAGATGGGTCGCTGCGGCTCTTGGAATCAAAAGGCGTAGACTGCGCTGTGAAAATAAACGGGACGTTACGGTTCGTGGCATCGATCCCGACCAAGCCAGCGGATATGGCAGATAACAGCCCCGAGTTCCAGGAATGGATCACAGAGGAAATCCTTAAAACCGAAGTGGCTCAAGCTAGAATGCGCACTCTCAATGTCGACATTCGGAGTGCGGTTAAGGTCTTTGTAGTAAAGGGCGGCGCGGTTGTGAATTATGTGATGCCGAAGGAAAAGAAGGAGGGCTAGATAAAAGGGGCGCATGGAGGTACCCAAAGGAGATACCCAGCTCAGTGCGTAACTAGATGTGTAAGAATAGGATAGAAGATATAGATCATCTTCTACGATATACGAACACTTATAAAAACCATATGGGTTCCATTTACACTATATCTCAATTCGTATATTACGGCTGGTCCATGGTGAAGGCCATTGTGAAAAGGGGGTCCTTCCAACCGTCGCCAGCCAATGAGAAGCCCGCTTCTACGACAGCGGGACCCCGCGTTCCAGCGCCCAGAAATCGAAAATCTTGAGCCTACAACATTCCCATTTCATCCCAAGCTCACAGTCTTCTATCACAACATCCGCCCATTTTACTAAGACTGAGGACCATATTCTCCACTCCTCACAGGCGAATGCCACGCCTGCCGCCGTCCCTGATCCGGCGCGCGCACAACATATCGCCGCACCTCGCCGCGCTGCTCCCCGCCTGTAGGGACCTGGGCTCGGCGCGGAACGAGCTGCGATGGATCCGCGAGCACGTGGCTGACGTCTTATCCTCGCACGCCCGCGACGCCAGCACCAGCCACAACCGGGCGCTCAGGCAGCTCAGAGAAAATGCTTTGTTGAGCAGACTCTGTCGGAAGAGGGGCAGCGGCGTTCCGTTGCAGTATATTCTGGGTACGCAGCCCTTTGGGGACTTGGAGATTAGGTGTCGCCGGGGCGTGTTGATACCGAGGCCTGAGACCGAGGCTTGGGTTACGCAGCTTGCGGAGGTGGTGCGCGCAGAGGGAGGTTGCGGTGGGCGTCGCGAGGGCGCGCGGTTGAGGATTTTGGATCTTTGTACTGGGTCCGGATGTATCGCGCTGCTTCTGTACTCGCTGTTGCGGCGACGGTTTCCCGGTTTGAGTGTCAAGGGCTACGATGTTGAGCCGCGGGCCGTTGCACTGGCGAGGGAGAATTTGACGTATAATACGCTTCGAGGTGTCATCCCTGCGGTGGAGCAGGACGTTCGGTTTGAGGAGGCGGATATCTTCTCTGCGGAGTGGCTTGCATCGCTCCTTCCACCGGACGGTACAAACGGGGTTGGCAGTGGAGGCGAAGAGAGCGCGGTGGATATCTTGGTTTCGAACCCGCCGTACATCTCAGCTCGAGGCTTCAGCCGCGACACAGAGCGGTCCGTACGCAACCACGAGCCGAAGCTTGCCTTGGTGCCAGCAGTCCCACCCACCTTGTTTCCCTACTACAGGGCTGAAGACGTCTTTTACGCGAGGCTCCTAGAGATCTACCAGGCGCTCCGGCCAAAGCTCGCGGTTTTCGAGGTCGGCGACTTGCAGCAGGCCCTCCGCGTTGTGGACATGGCGCGTAGCGGGTACACTGATGCTACGTTCGAGGTCTGGAGAGATTGGCCTGATATACTGCCTCGCGATGACGAGGCAGAATTCGTGGAAGTCGGCGATGTAGGGGTCCCGATTAGGGGTACTGGGAATGGGAGGGCGGTGTTTATCCGCCGGACGGACTGATCTACTCTGCTGGTCACCTATGCTGCACGACTTCTTCGAATGATTTCGACTCGGCTCTTGTCTTCGGGAAGGAAACGGGCCAAGCTGGCACCGCAGATATTTGGGAATTTCTTGTAAGATTCGTCCATCACAAACAGTTATACAATATTTACAATATTAGGTATACAGCTATATATACTGCTGGTCCATGGAACTATATCACCTTTAATTCAACTTGCTCACGGTTTAGTGAACTGGTCGAAGAACTCCATGATAAGCTGCGAAGCCTCAATGTGCGTCGGACCCACGCCCTCCGCGATCCCTCCGGGAGTAAGCTCTGTCGAAGCCCAAACATGCGCTACCCGTTGCAACACACCGTTAGCACAAATCCATAGACTTCAGATAATAGTCCGGGCAATGAACTCACGCATATCATCGACCTTCCAATGCTGCAACACCCCCTCCGTGCCTCCGCACGTCCAGGTGGTATGATGCACATCGCCGTCAAAGCTATCCTCGACCTTGGTGGCGGCGTCGTCGCACCCGTTCCGCTGCGCCCACCACCCCAGCCACGTCGGGATCGCGGGCTCGACGCCGCCCTCGCCCGCGCCGCCGGTGTAGTTGACGCTGGGGTCGGCGCCGCCGTGGAACTCGATGACGGGCAGCGGGCTCCGCGCCGGCTTGCAGTTGCCGTGCGTGTCGTCGTTGTCCGTGTAGTAGGCCCCGGACGCGGGCGCGAAGGCGGCGAACTGCGCGCCGACCGTGCTGTCGCAGGCGATGACGTCGACGAAGCCGCCGCCGTTGGACATGCTGTTTTGGGCGTGTCAGGTCAGGTAGGTTATGGGATAGAGAGGGGTAAAGAAGAGAAAGGTACAGAAGGGAGGGTGTTTACCCCGTCGCGTAGATGCGGCTGTCGTCCACGCAGTAGTCGTTTCGCATCGCGTCCAGAAGGTCCGACACAAATTGCAGGTCCTCGGCCACCGAGACTTGCGAGTAATTTGCCCCGGCCCAGGAGCCCTGTCACAGAGATTCAGTGGACGTGTCCATGTAGTTGCAGATGTTTTGAGGACTGCTTACGCCGACGCCGTTTGGATAGACCATGATTTTCTACCCACTGGTTAGCTCTATGGGTTCACGTAATATTTAAGCTGGATACGCACGTTGCCGCTG
The DNA here is from genome assembly GCA_022578575.1 of Hypoxylon sp. FL0543. Lineage (NCBI taxonomy): Eukaryota > Fungi > Ascomycota > Sordariomycetes > Xylariales > Hypoxylaceae > Hypoxylon > Hypoxylon sp. FL0543. Next base: position 95,857 of record MU394012.1, on the reverse strand, counting down.
AATTGGGCATCGCTCATTCTGGTGTCCGCCTCGAAGAAGAGGCCAATCCCGGGTGAGCCATGGAAGCCAAGCACGACCGGGTACGGCGTCGTGTCGCTGTAGTTGCTCGGTATGTGGACTGAATATGTCCGGTCTCGATTGCTACTCGTGAGAATGTGGTACGTCGTTACGCCGGGGATCAACTGAGTCTTGCCACATCCTGCCGATCCCGCTGACGCCAGTACCGCTGCCGCCGCGGCTGGCGCGCCAAAGGTCGTGGCGACGGTGGCGGTTACGAAACTCGCGAACTTCATGATTGAGTATCGACCAAGATTCAAGAAACCTTGAGGTTCAGGTAATTTCCTGAATATCTCGTCAGTACTTCTTGGCGAGTCTTATATAATTCAGGGGTTCTTGCTGACTACCTGAAATGACCTGGTGCCTACTGCGGGACGGATCTATACCTGTCGATCGCACACCCCGGGGTTACATGTGATAGGCCGAAAACTACAAGGTACCGTAGATCAAGCATCACCTGCCCGAATCGTCAAGTCAGGTCTACGATGTTTGGTTGGATGGAGGGGTCATTAATGTGAAGAGTAGATGTAACGTAAACCCAGCGAATGTGAATTAATAACTTAAAAACCACCTATTACGGCCATTTCCCGGCCCTCCCTTTCCTCCGAAAACAACGCAAACGCAAACGCAAACGCCCCCCCGTCCCCGGGCCAAACTACCATCCCCTAAAACAACCTAGCAACTCGGAGGCGACGGAGCTCCTCACCAGAGGAAGTGCATGATGAGCGTGCAGACGAAGGCGCCGAGCTCGACGGGGCTGTTGAGGAGAGCGGGCCGGATCGACTTGTAGACCTTCAGCAGCTCCCAGGAGATCGATGCGTACATTAGGTACGCGGAAGCCGCGGCGAAGCCCAGAGCCAGCTGGCCGACCGCCGACACGAGAGCGACGCCCACACCTCCTCGGCCGTCTCGCGCCGTCGCCGCGAGGGCTTCCTTCGCCCAGCCGAGGGTTGTGAGGAGCTGGCGGGTGAGCTCCAGCAGCGCCACGACGGAGGCGAACTCGGTGGCGATGGCTGCGGTGGTCTGGAAGCGGCGGCGGAGCAGCTTTCCGTCCCAGCGCTGGGCGAGCACGAAGCAGGGCATTCCGAGGTACGCTAAGAATATCCGATAGAGTTAGCACCATATTTCTCGGATGTATCGACACTTGTTCTGGATTTGCGATATCTGCGTCGTAGGCACGGGTGTATCCTGCAAACCAGAACAAGAATGAAAAGGATATCAGGGCTCGGGATGGGGGTAAAGGCGGCACGGGTAAGGCTCGGATATGGAGAGTTGAATGGAATAATACTTACCACAGCGGAAGGCCACAATGGCGGCGAGGGTGAGCGGAAAGCCTCGGAAGAGTGAGATGGGCTCGCCGGTCCAGGTTGCGGCTTCGGTAACTAGCCAGCCCAGCCCGGTGGGCTGGGCCTTGCAGCCGACGACTTGGCACGCGTCAACGGTAAGTAGACCTCCCATGCTAACGACGTACAGGATGTAGATATGGAGAAACATAGGGTGAGGGGGGTAAACAAGCATGAACTCCATTGTGATGATTTGCAGTCGTTGATGATGTTGGTGGATTGAATGGTTGTTTGTATGTCAGAATGGAGAGTTGTTTGGGGAGGAAGGAAATCTGAATTCGGGCCCTAGGGACACAAGGGCTCAGAGATGAAGAGGGCCTGGAGCGGCTTGGTATGAGTCGCGCGGCTTGCACCCGGCCGATTAATACGGAGGGGGTGCGGCTTGACAGACGGCCGAGTCGTTGGCCGGACTGCGGCCCGGCGACTCATGCCGGACGACCCCTATCGGACGACATACATCATTCAACTAGTGCTTTCCTTAGTCACAAATGTGAATGGGCCTAGTCACCTTGCAGTATCTGAGAATTATCTCGAAACTCTCTAGAGGCACCGTAGAGTCATGAGAAGTCATCAGGATGTCCTGTGGGATTTCGAAATGACCTCATATAGAGGAGTGATAAACTTGAAATCGGCTAGTCTGTCTTTGTGGAAACTAAGGATATAAGCTTTAATATAAGGATAACAAGCATTTCGTGACGGTGAACACTCCTGTGACAGCTCATCTCAGAAAGGACCATAAAGTGTAGTTGTCATAAGATAGCCTCTCTGTTCCCCAATTCACCTATCTACCTAGTTATAAAATCTTCAATATGGTCTTCATGTTGGCAAGCTCGGCGTACGACACATCCAGGTATTTGAAGTAGAGGTGAAAAAGCCCCAGAATCAGACGACTCAAGAAGCTGTATTTCGTCCTGCTTCAACACTGTCAAGTTACTCCTTCAGGGTGTGGCAGTACTTCTATGAGATTCCCATCCTGCTTCTCACCAGTCTGAATGCGCTATTGGATATTTCAACGATCTGCCCTCGTAAGGATGCGATTTAAAGATGCTTTCTTCGGGGGAAAGGTCCACAACTTTGGGGGAGAATGGCGGCACGCAGCGTTGATTGAATTGCCTCCAGCGCCTTCCTTTGGCGTTCGCTGACAAATGTCTACATCCACTGGCTCACCTAGCTCCCAAACTGAACTCATGGAGCCTGGGTGGGCCATAGTAATCAGTGTTCTATCACTATTCGAAGCCGTACGACGGGAGAAGTTCAGAGAATTGCGACTTGGTACGAGTCTCCCATACTTTCATCGCCTTGGTGGCCATATGTCACAAAAAGGGGATCTGTGCTATTAAGACCCGTTATCGTCACCCATCTGATTCGTGGGACAAGCTTCTTCAAATATAGCTGATTAATACGTACGTACCTACCTACCTATCTAGGTGGCATGAGCTAGTCTCGCTTAGATCACTTAGATTTGGCTGAGATAACTTAGCTTGACACAAGAGACGGCAAGACTTGTTACACTTTGAAAGGATATGGTAGTATTGCATCAATGGTCAAACAATACCTAAGGTACGAAAAGCGAGAAAAAGCTAGCATGCATAGGAGTCCCCATGTACCTAGGTCTCTGGACATGGTTCGATTGGTAAGGCCTCTCATTTGAACAGTAGGCCAACATCGCCAGCCTCCAATAAGCTCACCACAGCATTATGTTGAGTCGATGTTCCACCTGCCTGGTTGCCGTTGATCTTCACCTCTAATCCCTGCGGTTCGTGATGTCCCACCGTGACTCTCAGGTTCTTCTGATCTGCGTGTTCAGCACTTCTGTTGTCGTCTGTACCAGATAGTTCGAGTTAGTAAGCTAATATGATACAGAGACCTAGAGGCACAAGTAGAAGAAAACATAGGATCTACGTACAAATCTGGGTCAGCTCTGTCTGCCCATTGGTTTTTCCGTCGCGGACGATTTTTACGCCATCACGAACCAGGTTCACAGTCGCTCCTCTGGGGAAGATGTCCAGCAGCTTAGCATCAGGGTCCATTTTGGGCGAGCCTAGCGGGAATACAATATGATAATCTCCTTCGAGGCCTAGTTTATCGAGGACTTTTCTCGTGAAGGTGGCTAGGGTATCGTCCTTGTCAAGGGGAATCACGCAGGGCTTGTTCCCATTCGCTAATAGAGTCAGTTAGTCAATTGGCAAGTAAGATGATTAATAGAATATCATAAACATTCTGGTCGTAGTGCCGTATAGGTATAGACTTACGAGATCGCACTTGGATTTGGGGGGTAGTCATTGTAGTAGTTCGAGAAGGGGCCGCAGTGAATCTTCGTGACATGGTTTTCTCTGCCAAAAGGACTTGAGAGATACTGTTCCTCCTAGTCTCCGGGAGGGGTTGAGCACCTTATTTATCATGCAATGGCCTATTCATAAGTCCGCATTTACCTCCAACCACTGGCGGAGGATCGTTTCCCTTCTTGCAAGGCTTCTGCCCTGTTGCACTTCGACCGAGGACCGGCTCACCGACACCTTCTTTCCACGCATATGCGACAATTTCACATCTGGTGTTACTCTGACGACATGAAAGTGCACTTTATAACGTGAGCATATATGTCCTAGAAAAGCAGGCTGTACTAAAGATTGAAGGACGGCAAGAGACAGCGGTGGGCTACCTTAGGTAGGTATGTAGGTGTACTTCGGCAAGCCGGCGAATAACAAACAGGTAGGCAGTTGATGGCTGAAGGCTTAGCCAGCCACCCTCGGCCACACCGGCTTCAAGTGCATATAGACCTACATAGTACCACACGATGTACCTAGGTCAGAAGGTACAAAGATCAGAAATCACATGGAGCGAATCTGAAAGCAGTAGCTCCCATTCAAACATCAAACCGATGGGCCGAAGACCGCATCCAAGGCAAGGAGGCGTTCAACCCTGGTCTATCAGGCATTCCCCGATAAGGCACATTTATCCGATGAGCTGACGGCAGGAAAATTCTGGAGTTCGACTGACGACTTATTGAAGCACCAAGATGAAAAAATTCCAATGAGGACATCTGGTAACTGGATAAGCTACATCAGTGCCATACTATATCGTCTGTTCTATGTAGTAGCCTCTTCAACATCGGGTTTAGTCGAAAGCCTCAAGTAGACTCAAGGAAGTACAGCCACTTGCGATGATATTCTGTTGCCGACTCTTTCCCCGTGCCATGTTTTCTCTGATCTGAGCCGTGTGTGATGCGTCGAGGCCTATTATCCCATTGCGTTGATCCGAATCTCCTTCAGCTTCGTTCCCTTCAATTAGCGTACAGTCCGACACTTTTGACCGTGTCCTCTGGTCACTCTCCACGAGGCTCTGCACCCCTTGGACAATCTTGCCAGTGGCCCCCACGTGCACCACATCTATCCGTAGACCTAATTCGACCTTGGCCTTCTCAAGCCTTGTCAAAACATCGTTCAATTTCGCTTCGTCTTTGGTTCTGTGACCCAAGGCCCGCAGGCTCTGTCGCAGGACGCTCCTTTTCTGCAGTAATTCCATTTCCTCGAGTACGTCTTGGAGTTCATCCGCGATGTGACTGATGACGTCTAGCTGGGCTCGGATGGCTGGGGTTTGGAGTATCGGCTGTTGCTCAACTTCACGTATTGTGTCAAGCAAACGGGACAGTTGGGCCGATATGTCGGCCAGCAACTTGGATCCCATGCGAACACTTTGGCGTGCCAACTCGACTTGCTGCCATATAGTCACTACCTGCCCGAGAATTTGGGCAATAGCCGCGACGGAACCGACCGCTTCCTGTTGGGTAACATTCCCACATTAGCCCCCATGCACAAAACTAGGTACCTAGGAGGTAGGTATCGGGAAAGGCTCTTCACCATGGCAGACCAAAGAAGGTAAACTGAGAACGCAAGCGATAGCGAAACCAAATAATCTACTAATAATAAAAACCTAGAAATAAGTTAATGAGAACGATGAGATGGCCTATTCGGTATTTGGCTATTTAAATAAAGGCGTGGCGAGATTTGCTGAGTAGAGACTTGTCCGATGGTCGCTTGTTATGCGAATAGTAAGACAGTGTCGGTTTTCGCCAATAGGGGCACGTACAGCTGAGCTTCGGATGGGGTATGCCTAATCGATACGATATTGGGGCTTTGAGGTACAGCGCCCCCTATTGCGGTCAATGGAGATATTTTCGTGTCTCGCTCTCCCTTATGTCAAGCCTTCATGCTAATATTGTTGCCAGTTTACACACTTTGACATTCAAACGAAACGTTGATTTGTCATGTCGGCGACGACCTTCATGGAGCCTTCTGGGTACCTTGAGGCAGGTACAGATTTTGTCAAGGGGTTGAGCAATACGCTTTTAGGAGTGCACGCTATGAGGAACTACTCATTCGACCAGATGCATATCAGGTGCAACAAGCAAGAATACGTTCAAGTGGGATATAAGACTAGAAGTGATACCACCTCTGGAGAAAGTCAACGTACCCAACCTTCATGTCACATTTGTATCGGTCTACTTACATATATACCTACCTACCTAGGTAGAAAGTAGGTGGGCTAGATATTCTCTTCACACCTCCCCATCTTCGGCATAGAGACTTGATACGTGCAGAAGATCAGCGTCGGAGTTTCTCTGCAAGGGATGATTGCGATGTAAGAGTACTCGAGCGGCGTATAGGCTCTCCCCCCCTCTGCTAAGGGTAGGGTGGTATCATGAAGGTTGTATACGATGAGCGGAGAACGGCTCGATCCGCCGAGCTTTTGGCTGCAGAAGCAGCTTAATATGCAGCCGTCCAGGAAGGTGACGAAGATAAGACCGCAGACAGATGGAAGCAGCGGCAGAGGGTATTGGTCACATTTGGACGGCGTCACGATCAAGTGCAGCGAGACTAGACTGCTTTGGGGACATATGAAGAGACGACAAGGAAGGTAGATGGAAGACAGGAAGTTCTGACTGGCTGATACCAGGATCCATGCAGTCAGGCTGGTTCTCACCGGCATCGCGAACCTAGGACAAGTCTACACCTCATAGGGTGAGTATTTTAGGAGTTGCATGAAGGTGGTGTAGTAAATGGAGCGGTCAGAGGAGAGGCGGCGTAATATGCGGGAAAAAAAGGAGGTGCATGAGAGAAGAGACAGAAAGGACGAGGAGTAGGCGGGAGGGGCCAAGGCTCATATATGGAGAATAGACCGGTGCAAGACATGTCAGAACCCTCCGGATGGCTGAAAACTCACTCTTCACTTCTCAATATACCGGTGCTCAGGATGGGTTTATCGCAATCAAAGCCCAAACCTCGGGCCAGCGCCGTAGAACAGCCTCCCAGTCTCCCCAATGGTCATCTACAAATGCAAGCCAACCGCTCAAGTTTGGTTTCTTTATCAATGGAACCTGCTCAACGCGAGGGATCCGTACGGCAAAGTCGAAGTTTAGAGAACCAGGGGCCGGGCACATCCACAGAACCGAGAGACCCTCTCTCTCCCGTCGATAGTCACGGCACATACACTGCCATAGCAACTGAACCCGACCAGGCAGGCTACGGAAGAAGCTGGGATAACAGATATCAGGTGAAAACTCAAGTCCGTATTGGATGCCTAATTTTTGACTAATGAATGCCAACGTTACAGTTGCTACTTCCCGAAGACAAAGGACATGTCGCCTTGAACGATCTTTACCATCCCGGAGACACAGTCTTCAAGAAAGACCTAGATGCTTGGAGAGCATACAAGGTGAAGCGGTCTGAATTCCGTCCAATTTCCCATCCAGATTCTATACTGGTTCACTGCTATTATCTCGACTTCGATAAGACAGGAAGATGGCTGGTTCCCCAGCTTGCTGTTCTCTTCGTGCCATCGTTGTCATCCAAAAGATCTATCGAGGACCTTGAGGTAATCCCTGGGAGATACTTCGATGATCACCATAGCCTTCGCAGGAAACTCCTCGAAAGAGGACGTCAGTATGCGGCCTATGCTGGTCGCGTCTTCTACGGAGAGTATACCGGAGACTCGTGGCCTACGACACCACGAAAAGTGAGTTAATAGAATACAGTTATTGTCGACGTCAACGTTGTGCTGACACAAGCATGAACCAGGATCCAATCAAAGTCATAGTTGACTATATGACTGCGAGTAGACACAGGCGAGATTCGGTTCCGGCTCTACAGTGTGTCGAGAGCGGCGTGTGCTCTGTCTGCAGCGGTGAAAAGGTCCAGCTTCAGTCTTATCCCGAAGGGGCACCGCACGATGCCGATATATGCCGACGACATCTCGATCCAGCCTTAGATGCGGAGCAGCAAAGTAGTGACGATGGTTCGCTGTTATTCTGCCCGCCGAAATTGTGGGCTTTCTCCCTGGGTCACAAGTGTTGGAAAATGATCCTGCCAGAACATTTAACCGCCGTACAGCCACGAGAGGACGCCATTGACAAACTGTGGATGCTGAGGAACCATAAAACTAGCCTGGAATTGATGCTCTCTCACCTCGACGCAGAAAAGGTCAAAAGGAGCCATGGCACCAAAAGAGGAAAAGGACAAGGTCTCAATATTTTACTGACCGGAAATTCAGGGACAGGGAAGACCTTCACAGTAGGTATGTCTCGCCTTGCCAGATTTAAATAATGACTTATCCTCTATCTCTTTTGAAGCTGATATTTTGGATAGAAACTCTCGCTGAAAAACGCGGAGTTCCTCTGTATAAGATTGCATGTGGTGACTTGGGGAGCAATCCGGACAATCTCGAATCGAAGTTCAACGAGGCCATGTTGCGTGCTGCTAATTGGGGCGCAATTCTTCTCCTGGATGAAGCGGATATCTTCATCAGCCGCGACTCGGATTCCCTTGTCCAGAATGTTCTTGTTTCCATCCTCCTCCGCCAGCTGGAGCGCTCCGACTGCGTCTTTTTCATGACCACACACACAGTACATGAGATGCTAGATGAGGCCGTCCGGTCACGCCTACATTTGACTCTTAGGCTCCCCGATCTCACCCTCGAGGGTCAAAGGTCGATTTGGAGCGGATGCATTCGAGACATCGAAAATCTAAGTCCTCCCAGCAAGCAGGCGCTTGACCATTTTATCAAGAATGACCTAGAAGTCATGGATAACAGAGCATTCACAAAATTGAATGGGCGACAGATTAGGAATTGCGTGACGGCTGCACTAGCTGTGGCTCTGAGTCATGAGACTACGTTGAAGCCGGAACATATCGAGACGATGCTCAGACTTGGTAAAGAGTTCAGAGATTCGGTGTCTAGACGCCCCAGAGATCCTGCTGCCGCTTTAGGTATGCAGAACCAAGCGAATGGACTCTAAGATTATCCAGGTACTTGAAGGGCCTTTCTAATGAGACTATGGTTATCTTGTCAGGGGCTTCCGTCTTCCCTTTCAATATCTTCCTAGTGGTAATGATCTATTAAAACATGTATGTTTCTTGGCTTTTACTTCTAATACATCACTGGCGTTACTATGTGAATCTAGTACAAAGGGTACAAATGACGTTGTTGCGCGATGAGCTCTAAAGCCATCTACTAAGGGACCGTAGTATATATAGGGGGTATCTTATATCCGTGCCATCTTAGACTTCACCTCCCTAACCGGCATAGACCTCTGCCATGCAGACTCTTTAATGGTCGTACCCCGACAGGCCATCTCTGACAAGTCAGTCTCCTGAAGACTTGCTGATCTTGATGTGCGAACTTGCGACGTCCTTCATGTATGAAATCGTCTTCGGTGACCTGCTAGTCAATATAACCTTAGAGAGTATCCCATTTCCCGCCAGAACTTCCATCAGACGCTTAAGTCTATCATAAAAGTCATGCGTCCATTCATCTGGCCCATCCACCGCCCCAGTCCGGTACATTGAGTTGACATTATCAAGCATCATCGCGACAGAGCTTGGCTTCGCAAACACAATGCATTTTTCGAATAGTTTCCAGAGTCGATCCGTGTCCTCGACCGTTTCCTGAGAGCTGTAGCTTGTCAGGTCTTCATGGAAGTGCCTAAACTTGTCCGCGTGTTTCTCGAGAAGCTGCGCAATGAAGTCTTGGATGATCAGTGCATAATCACCATTCGTCTGCTCCGCGGGCCAGCTGCAGAAGTGAGAAAGAACTGTTCCACTTGTCACATCCTGGTATATTCCGATCAACTCCAGAGTGAGGTCTGTTGTTCGAATACGCCTGTCGACGGCACCGCCTGCTCCACTCCATTGTATCAATAGAATCTCTGGACTGTTGGACTTTATCCACGCTTTCATACGCTCAATATGCTCTGCTTTAAGTACCTCGAGAGCGTATGGTGTAAGTTCCGGGTCAGGATGATTTCTCAAACACTTATCCATGTCATCCATGAACCCCACGGTATCAGGAAAATAACTTTGCCGAAGGCGGGAGGATTCCGATTTCCCCTGCTCTTCCCGTCGACGATTATTATCGCTTGTGCACTTGTCTCCGCTGTCTTCTGCATCTGTATCCGGCGAGCACATACTCCTGAAGAACTGTAGCACTATAATGGTTCTTAAGTCAGACAGTCGAACCGCGGTATTAACGGGGTTAGTTGTACCTTCAGGGGATACATCCATTTCTGCGCCTTCTTGCGCATTTCGAAATTTCAGTATCAATACCCGTAGGTTTATGTTAGTGATTGTGTTCTTCTGCGATCCGCTTGAAGGAACAGAATTGTCTGAAATGCTTATGTTTTGAAAAGTCATATGTAGATGTTCCGCTGCAGAGAGAGATGCTCGAGCCTGATACCTTCGTAATGAGGAATAGAGATTATTTGATTAGGGGTAACTTATATGGTTCCTCGGCGATTTGGCCGAGAAACTGGTGTCATTGACTGTAGGCAAATTGATTATTTAGAAGATAAGTTTGTCACTGTCGTGCTTGAATCCCCGTCATTCAAGAGGCGTATCAGCCACAAAACCCCCGTCTCTTATTCCACCCTCCTTTTCATTTGTTGCGAATACCGAGAGTCAATCTTCGCAATAAGCTCGAACTAGGTATCTATCAGATCTATTGGACAAATTACCGTCAACTTCTAGCGTTAGTCAAGTCACCTCGCAGTCGCCAGCCTGCTTCGATGCCGCATGGGGATTCTGCCTAGACCATGAGGAACGTGACATTCGGCGCTTTCGGAGTGATATCTAATACGTACCTAGTACCTACATATCTAGGGTACTTTATGCGTTGTTCCGCAGCCTTCCGAGCTATACGTAAGCCCCTTGCCTACGCAAAAGATAGATGTACCTAGATTGTAAAGTAGGTACATGTATGCACTCGCATACACAGCCCGGTACTAACGCAGGCGGAGCTAGCACTTCAGCCACATTATCTACAAGCTCATGCACCTGGATTGCTCGGAACGTGACCACGGGCCGCTGACCGCCTCTCCAAGTTTGAGGCTGCCGGACGCTACGCTGTCCACAAAGAAACTCTACCGAATAGCTAGGTAACCATGATCATTAATAAAAGGCATTGTAAATCAAAGATCCAGTATAGCGTATTAACATTCAATTTCACCATCATGCCTCAAGGTGGCCGCACTGTCGACGTGCCCTATCTGCTGCCAGCCACGCCCCTTCTGGCTTCCCGATACCATGACCCCATATTGGACCCTGGGTATCTTCAAAGGGAAGAAGACGCAATCGTCTCATAACCAAAAGAGAATACAAGGACAGTTTCGTATCAGAAGCGATCTCATAATACCGAAGTCATGTCTTCGAATGGTGCTGCCGTCGTGAAGCCTCAATGAGTTACGCAAAGACAGCGCCAGGTAGTACCCTTGTACATGCGCTAATCCTCTGTAGATGCGGCTGGAGCTGTCAGGACCTCAAGCGCTGAGGCACCACCCTACTTGGGGACGACGAACGCTGGCTTTCGGGTTAATTATCTAATGAAAATATGTTTCCGGATACATCTGAATGAGCATCAAGACACTCTGCGGGATTTCCCCGTCAGCGAGGCAGTCTTCAAAGGTGAGAGTATCTTATGTAGGTAGTGTATAAAACCGCTCGGAGGACTGTGCTGACAAGTTAATCCACAATCGTCACAGTTATGTACCTATAATAGCACTAGGGTCATATTCGCCGAGCCCAGTGATATATCGACCTGGGCAAAGACAGCAAACGTGCCAGCCGTGCTGGCAGATAGAAGTCCAAAGAAGCACTTTCTCAAGAAAAAACATCACAGCTCACCTTTTCAATCTATGATATAACAATTTTCTGATTATATCCGACACAACTAAGTCTGCGACAAGTCAAGGTGGCCGCGCATTGACCGAGGAAGAATCCCACGACATGTATATAGGTATCTATGAGAATTACGCACTCTCAGATAATCTCGAGAAACCAGCATTGGGAGCCCGTATTCGATTTTATTATAAACCAATTGGAATAAGGACATACTAGGAGTGAAATGGCAAAATAAAAATAAAGCCACTGCACCCGGGACTCGAACCCGGAGTCTCCGGCTTAGGAGGCCGGCGAGTTACCATTTCTCTAGTGCAGCCGACTACGCCATCTGAATATGGAGTGAAAGTTGCTTGCTTTGGCATGTTAGAGAATGCGCTGGCGTTTTTGTAGGGAAGGTAATGTCGACGATGGAGGGAAGAGCGGCTTCGTTAGACCTCCATACTCAGGGAAGGCACTCAAGTGCCACCTGCCCCTATTCCCACGATACGGGTAGCTAGCGTGAACCTTGATGTATGCCCTGTTGATTCTCGCCTGTATCCACTATGTTCTGCTTCGAGACAGAGGTATACATGGTTGGGAAATACATACCTACATGTATACAGTTATAGGAAGACAATATGATGATAGTTATCTTGGGAGGGCTGAAGCTCGAATTGAAAGTTTCATTGCACAACAGACTTACACAGTCAAACGAGGGGAGACTCATAAATCAACTAAATGCATGTCACTTTGCGAATTAGACACACAGAAAGCGGGTGCGCATGATGGATTAGTAACGTGCAAGAAATCTGGCTTTGAGCAGTGAAGGGTATAGATGTGATAGGGCTCCTGCAAATTGAAGTAAGCAGTCACAATCGTATCGGACGTAGCAAGCGGGTTAGCGAATCAAATTCTAGGCAAGGCGATTGCTAATAGCGGGACGTGCGTCCACGGGGGGCGCTTTACTTCGGAATTCCGACCGCTCGGAGCTAGGTACAGTACAGCCGGAGAAAAAGACGTAATGAAACGAACCGCACATACCGCATTGCTAGAAAATTTGACGCGAAGAGAACTCGGAGGACTCAAGGCTGACATGGCTTTTATTGAATCTAGTCTCTCTCGAACAGGTCGCGACCCTGTTCTGATATTCCAATGTCTTTGCGACCGTTGACCAGAGGAGCGTGGAGACGCGCCGCCTTTAGACGGAGAACCGATCTAATCCCACTCGTTACCACGACACGACGAGGTCTGAATACTGTCCCGACGTGCCCGGAGCCGACATGCGAATGCGCGGATCCGCCGTCGTTACCATGGGGGCAGAGCATTGACAAAAATGCCAATTTGAATGGCCTCATCCCGGCCTACGCGCAACAGGTTCTGATCTGTACCGGCAAGAATGACTGGGCGTCGCGCATCGAGGAGGATAACAGCGGCGACAACCTAGCTGCGGACCTCAAAGAATTGGTCGGTCGAGGAGGTGTATATAGCGATGTGAGTCTTGTTACTTGACCCTCGGAAGCCGGGCCTTGCGGTACAGTACGTGTTCAATTTAGCTAACAACGAGTGCTTTGTAGCCTTTCCACAACATCTCAATCCTAAACGCTTCTTTTCCATCTGCGATATCTAGACGGCCGGAGGTGCAGACCACGTCGGTTTACCTGCTCCCAAGCTTCAAATACATCCCCTTCCTCCCACGAGTCTCGTTCGACTCCGTCCAAGCCCTGGTCAAAGGGTACCTGCTACCGGAGAAGCTCCACCCAATGAACGATGGCCTATCACCGATACATAAGGACCGGCTACAGCGGAAGGAGGCGTATCAGCAGTTGCTATACGGTGTGCGTGACGTCGAAGACGTCCTCGTCCTGATCTGCGGACATGGGCAGCGAGATAAGAGATGCGGCATCTACGGACCGATCCTTCAAGAGGAGTTCGAGAGGCAGCTGCCTCGGTCTGGATTTGATGTCCTTCACGGGCCGGCAGTCGACGAGAGCGTTACCGCGCCGCAGCTTTCTGGCACTACATCTGGAGAAGAATCGCCGCGTACCGCACGAGTAGGCCAGATTAGCCACATTGGCGGGCACAAGTACGCCGGCAATGTCATCGTCTATCTACCGCCATCTCTCAAGAACAGCGCCGGCAATCCGCATCCCTTGGCCGGCCACGGGGTCTGGTACGGCAGGATAGACCCGAAGCACGTTGAGGGTGTAATCAAGGAGACTATCATAAACGGTAACATTATTGCCGACCATTTTAGAGGCGCAATCAACCAGAAGGGAGATATCATTAGATTATAGACACCGTGTTCGGAAATACTAAGACGCCATTCCAACCTTGTAGACTCGTCAGACTCGGAGTTCCCCCTCCAACTATGGGTATCCCCATGGAATAAAATGTAGGTATTTATTATGCGGAACGGTGCGAAGGTTAGGATATTATGTGCCGTAATACAACTCAAGATATAGATTGAGAAATAGAAACAGATATCTTTGAGACTCCAGTATGCATCGTACGCGAAATGCTCACAATCATCTCACCCTGAGTAGACAGTCTGTATGGGAGAATTCGGGACGGCGATTGGCAACCTACCGATTCCACACTAAAATCTACCCAAGATGCCCACCTGGCGCCGAGGATTTATCGGGCCGCGAGGCAGCTGGTAACCACATCAATTTTCAACGGCTCCCAGACATTCCAGTCATTCATGCCGAAGTCCACTAACACCTAAAGTAAGGAATTTGAAGCCAAACCACGTCTCTAATAGTTTCAATATGAGGTGATACAAATGAATCCCAACTTAGCGATAAGATGGACCGGCCGGGTGAGACCGCGTCTCTTCTCTGGCCCACAAGCCACTACACTTAGAGCGGGCAAACGAAGCCCGCAGCAGCAACAGCAACAACAAAGCTTTTCTCGAGTTGCCCACACCCCTATCTCCCAACGCCAATTCTCCCAGTCTACAGCAAGAAGGAGTAGCAGGCCCAAAAACATACCCCCACGAGGTCCGCCGCCCCAGCACGCCCCAAAAGGGCCAAGCAAGTGGAAACAATGGGCGCTCTTCAACGCCGCGGGCCTCACCGCGGCCATCATAACCGCGCTCGCGCTCAAGAACGCACCCCCCAACAGCGACGAGGCCAAGGCCGCCGTCATAAACAAGACGTCCTTCACCCCCTTCACCATCACCGCCAAGGAGCAGGTCTCGCCGACCGCCTTCGTGCTGACCATCCAGCCCGGCGAGGCGCTAAGGAGCCGCTCCGCGGCCCCGCTGGAGCAGGCCCGGCGCCACGGCCTGTGGTCCGTCGAGGTCAAGCAGCCGCAGCTGCAGATCGCGCGGCACTACACCCCGCTGCCCGCCACCACCGACGACGGCGACGACGACGGTAGCGAGGACGCGGCGCTGCGGCTCCTGATCCGCAAGCTGGACGGCGGCGAGCTGTCGACGTACCTCAGCAAGCTGCGCGTCGGCGAGCAGGTGTGGCTGCGCGGCCCGCACCTCGGGTTCGACGTCGCCAGGCGCCTCGGCGCGGCCGCGAACGTCGTGTTCCTCGCCGGCGGCACGGGCATCGCGCCCGCGCTGCAGGTCGCGCGGCGGCTTCTGGAACCGCACGACGGACAAGCGCCTGAGAAGCCCCGCGTATCCATCCTGTGGGCGAACCGGCGCGCAGCCGACGCCCTAGGGCGGCAGCCCCCCCAAATCTCCAGCGGGGGAAAGAGCTCGTGGCTTTCGAGCCGACGCAGCGACGCAGCCGCGCAAAGCCAAACCCAGGACACAACCACACAGCCAGACGAGCCCTCGCTAGCGCGACAGATCCGCGAGCTGCAGCAGAAGCACCCCGGACACTTCCAAATAGCCTACTACGTAGACGAAGAGAACCGGTACATCACCCCGCAAGATCTAAGCCGCGCGATCCAACAAGCAGCGCGCAAAGAAGCGTCACCACTCATCCCCGCCGCCGCGTCCTGCGTGTGGCACGCACCGGCCATGCTGGAGAAGCTCCCCGACGACAACGACGCGGACCGGGAACCGCTACCCTGCGCCTGCGCGCCAGCGAAGGAGACTGCCCCCGCGGAGGCGAAGGCAGAGGCAAAGGCGGGGGCGAACCTCGTCCTCGTGTCCGGGCCGGACGGCTTCGTCGAGGCGTACGCGGGGCCGAAGCGCTGGTACGGCGGCCACGAGATGCAGGGCCCCGTGCGCGGCGTCCTGGGGAAGCTGGCGAAGGAGATGGGGCTGGGGAATTGGCTCGTTCTCAAGTTGTAGGCTGTTGGATGAGGGCTGGCCGACCTGGGAGGAGGACCAGCGTTGATCCTATAGACGGCTACTGACCGTTATACGATAATGCGATACACATTAGGTACCTAGAAATCTTATATCCAGACTAAGATAAATATGTAAAGTACGATACTACATAAGACCTTCCCAAACTAAAAGGAGGAGCGAAATCGTGATGAGTTCAAGCGTCTCGTATCCCCGGACTCACCCATCAATCAAGCTGCTTAGAGAGCCATGGTATAGCAGTACAGCCAAAGACGTATCCAAACCGGCTCTTACTTGGAACTTGGTCTGTGAATCTGTTTCAGAAGAATTAGATAGTCTATTTATTTGACTTGGGTCTCTTGCTCTATTAGTATCAGTGGTATATCCAGCAACTCGACAGCATAAGAACTATGTAACGTGATCCGTCAGCCAGCAGGGGTTGTGGTTGTCTGCAAAACCGTTTCCACACACCAACACGCCGAATTCAGACAACGCTTCTTCCGGCCGGATTATCAAGAGCCTATACCCCCTCCGCAATCGTCACAAGCTATACGAAGACACATAATACTATAAAGCATTAGCATAATACAACCCTCACCATGCGTCTCAGCGAAACGGACGTCAAACTTACCGTAACAACCGAGTCCTCTGCGCCCGTATCATCATACTGCGGGACGTACACATACATGATTAGCGCATGATCATCCGCAAAACATGCAATAACCCTGCCCTCGAGCCGCCCCACGCTGAGCACCTTACTCCAATCCTTTCCGTCAACGCGCACCGTAGCCCACTTATCGGGTCCAGCCTCGCGAAACTTGGTGCTGGGGTGGTCCTCGAGCGCGCAGGGCAGCTGCGCCGGATCCAGCTCCGGGTTCTCGAGGCCGCTCCACCGGCTCTCGACGTCGAGGGTATCCGTGTCCAGCCTCAACCGCAGGGCCCCGTGCATATTCGCGCTCAGTTCCAGTTTGGGGGATGTGGCGGACGACGAGGAAGTGGAGGCGCGGGAGGCGAGGGCGAGCTTGGTGAACCGGTCAGAAATGGCTTTGAGTTGGAGGAGTGGGGGCAGCTGGATGTGCACGTCGGGTTCGCGCACTTTGGGCTGCATTATAGTCTCGACTGTGTCCGGGTGCAGGACCCGCACTGGTATGTCCTGCGTGATGATCTTCTCCCGTTCGCGGTGGAGACTCGTCTCCAGCGGCTCGTGGGCGAAAACGCCATCGTCGTCATCACTATCGCGACCAGCGACATTCGCATTCACGGCGGCAAAGCGGGCTACGCCTTGGGGCTCCTTCGCTGGCGCGGCGGTGGTGGTAATGGTCATAGAGAGGACGGGGATCCCATCTTTCTTGGTCAGGCGGATCGACGCCGACACGCCATTCAGAGCGGACTTGAGTGCGCGCTGCAGAGGGCCAAGAGGAAGCTCGAGGTTAATTGTGTTGTTGGGTTCCGCAGATTGTAACGCGTAGTTGTCAAAGATGAAGTCCATAGACAAGGAGCTAATCCGACAAGGTTAGAAATGGTTTTTGCGCAAAGATCAAAGACCAAGGGTTTACGAACGCCCAGACTTGTGACCCGGTGTCTGGTATCACCGTAAAGCGTACGGTTTCATCGTCGAGACGGACCCAGGCGATCTTCTCGAGGGACGAAAGAGCGGCCACCAGTTCTGGTCAGGTTAGATATCTGAAATAGGTGGACATATGAATCTCATCAAGCTAGCTCACTTGAGAACGTCCGCGTATTTTTGAGGTCTGATTTGAACCTCATCTTGATTTCAGATTACGGCTTACCATGGCCTCAGCGCGGAATCAACTGAAGTCCTATCGCATGAAGAAGACGCGAGGAAACTACGTGCATAACACGACGGATGGCAGACGGGAAACAGAAGTTGACGTCGGTTTGGTTCAATGGTCAAAATGTCACTGAAATCCATTCAATTAGCTTAATCGATAAGCTAGGTGGAGCTAGTTAGGTACCTAATCCTAGCGCATTCATAGCGTACTGCGGGCAGTGCGGGGTAGTGTCCAGGCACGCCAGAACCTGGAAATCAAACCCCTCCATCTTCTCACCCCACCACCCTCCGCCATAATTATCCCAACCCCTGAAGAATGAACCCCGCCATCGCATCAGAGCTGTAGTCTGTAAAATCAGTTGGGCAGAAGAACAGTGAAGTCAAAGAAGCATGATGATGTGTCCCTCCATTCACCTTAAGAAGCAGCTGGCAACTAATCCTATAACCCTAGCACCTGGGCCCCCATCCGTAATGCAATCGCGAGAGCAAATAGCAGGCAAAGAAACATTCCCCGTAGACCAGCCTAAACACCTTCCCTTAGCTTCCTGAGAGTCGCAGGTAGCGACTACGTGGGTATACACCTAGAGCCACATCCGTACGTAGGCAGGTAGATTTATCCCTTCATAATTCAGGACGGTAAGAGTTCTGTCCACCTAGCATCCCTCTCCCTATCCTGTCCCATCCGCCCCATCTAAGTCATAATCCGTAGCCCCGAGATGAATGTTGTAATCGTAGCAGTCTCTAGATACTGAGTCGTCTGGTGTATCCCGGGGGCGGAGTAGGGCGTCTCGGCATTCCTCGCGAGGGTATGTGCGTCGAGGCGCAGAAGACGCTTCTGCGGTGTCTCTCCCTCTCCTCGAGAGGGTCGATGCCCACGTGTACCACAGTCGCACGCACGGTGTTGTGAGACCGCTTCAGGCCGGGGATGATAGACTTGATGGCGGCCGCCCCTCGACTACTCGCGCTCGCGGCGGACTCGCCCGTGCCTTGTCTCCTCGCCTCGTGAATCCTGCGCATCCTCGCGTCGAACTCTGCGTTCTCGGTGCACGTCCTACATTCGCCGACGACCTGGGCCCGTCGTCGAGGCTGCGGCGGAGGGCGCAGCGGGTGTCCGGGTCTCCTTGTGAGACGGCGGCGCACTTGCTGCGGGCGTCGGGGAGGCGGCGGCGACGGGCGAGGCGATTGCCAATTCAGCTGGATCGACGGGAACGCGGGCGGGCTGATGAGGTGTCCGCAGGGGTGCTTGGCCGTCGTGCGGCAGATGGGGCAGCTGGGGTTTGTGTTCTGGTCGCGGTTGATGGATTCCTGCAGCCAGGTCTGGATGCAGTGCGTGCCGAACTTGTGGCCGCAGTGCAGCTTCGTCCACGACTCGACGATGCCCTCCGGGTTGGCGACGCCGACCGGGTCGTGGCATATGGGGCATTCCTCCGGGGGCTCAGGCGCGGCGCTCTTCTTACTCTTAGTTTTCGGTGAGACGTCGACCTGGGCCTCTGGGGCTTCCGTCGAGGCGTTGTTGCTCTTTCGAGGCAACAGCTTCTTCAGAAGCTTCAGGCTGACCTTGGGTAGTACCTTCATGGTCGATCGCTAATTTGGTATGGTGGATCGAAACGGAGGGGATGTCAGGTAAGCTTATTCTGAATAGCGAGAAAATGTGGGAGGGAGAATTGACGGCAAGGCTGGAGACGCCTGTCTGCCTAAGATAGGATACCTAGGTAGGCTGCCAAGTGATTATGCAGATGCTGAGTGACGGTCTGAATACGCGACAGTATCAAGTGAATTGCAGGCGAGCTGCAGAACCACAGTATTTACCACACTCAAGGTAGGCAGAGGTAGAGAGGTAGGCAGTGTAAGTCTTGGGGGGCAGCTGTTAGCCTGTTTCGGCTTTTGGCTGGGGAATCCGGTCCAATCAACGGATAGCGGGATGAAGACGTCTTTGCTTTTTGAGACCGATTTTATTTTCTGTTTGCTCGTCTGACTGTCAGACTGTGTCTCGCTCCGTGCGCAACTGACTCAGGTTGAACTTGATGGGGCGGGGAATGTTTTGGTGTATCGAACTGTAGAATACTTTTACGGTCACGGAACGATCAAGTAGAAGACGACAATGACTAGGTAGCGACAAATGTTGGGAGCCGGAATCCAGTAACAGGCCCATACCACGTCCCCTATGATGTGATCGGGACGATTCAGATTCGGTCGCGGCCAAAAGAGCTATTGGTTGTTGGAGGGCCTGTGTAAGTCGCTCGATGCAGTCCAAGATGCAGCCTCATTTGCGAAGCGAATAGGCCAAAGCAGCAGGACGGGAGAGAGAGTTCTGCGCAAATCAGCGCTGGCTGGGTGGACTTGTTGGGCTGGATCGGCTCAAGGTTTAAAAGAGGGAGAATTACTTGAGATCCAATGTGTTATACGGTCCAGGCACCGTCTTGAATTGAATGTCTCGTGTCGCTGGACCGACCTTAAAACGTTTACATAATATCCCTAAGATGTATCTCGAGAAAATGAAACGGGATGAACAATGGACGTTCAGTGTTCGACTTACACCGAAAATACAAGTTTACACTACACACACTTATGGGGATATATGTATGTATATCAGTAGGCACAATGCAGAGATCGACTGGTTCGTCAACTAGAGTCATCTCCACCATATCCATGGCATCATGTGCGCTGCATTATATCCTAGTAAGAGCTTCCAAGGCAGATAAGCATTCTCATGTGCGTATTTCCTACCCCCTCGAGCTGTCCGAATTCGTGATGGTCGCTAGGAAGCAAGATAAGGCCTGGAATGTGATGCTTGGCCACGTGCAGCTAAGGCACGGTTGAATCTACTAGCACATATGTAGATGCGAGGTGGACAGGGCCCATCACCCAGTAAACCTTGGTCATTCCGCATGCGGGCTTGAAGATCCTCTTGGAAATTCCACATCCCGCGCCAACCCTCCGTAATATTGGGGACCTGGGTGTCGGGTGGGCATCATTTCGTAAACCGGAGCGCAACCGACGGAAATGGGCGATATCTTGGAAATCAGAGCATTTTTGAACTCAATGTCGAATACGAAGATATCAAGTGGTAAGTATGATTTACTCCTCGTTTTCCGCCTTTTCTAAGTTTGTTAGCTCGTATACGAGATAGAAAGTTACTTAGCTTTAAGCACTAACTGGTCTATTCTGAGGCGTTCCTAATCCTGGGGGCTTTCCCACAAGTCCTCCTTCGTCATCCCATGACTTTTTTTAATAGTAATTGCAACGGGGTTGAGATGTTAGTGGAATAATGAGTCGAGTGGATCTTAGCGTAAATCACCCATGGGCATGCCGGTTGCATCGTTGGACGAGTCCATGCTATCGCAACGGCTTGAGTACCTGTATGATTACTAGGTAGGTAGTCGGGACTGGATCAAAGATTTGTACGCATAAAAGATAGTCATTGGTGATATAATGAGTTGTTGTCTGCTATAAGCCCATTATGTTATCTTTCAAAGAGAGACATGGCAGGCGGATCACCTGGGGATGACATTAGCATTTCAAAATATTGCTGAAACCTTATTTCCAGATCGATGACTTCCTAGTATGTAATTCGAGGCATTTCCCCTTTTCCCTGAGTGCAGGATATGTGCGCGACTGTCCCGTACCACCTCATTGCATAAACAGATGCTGCCCGTCAAACTAGTCGGACATTAACTGTTCGACATGCATAAAATTTCCGGCAAACTGGAGTGAAACCCAAGCCATACGTTGAGTTGCTTGATGTACCAAAATAGTGTATGTTGTCGAGAGAGAACAGATAAGTCGGTAAGATAGCTCAACTTGAACTCCTCAACGCCGAGCGAGCGGTTCTTAGACAATCCACGCTGAGGAGTGAAACATAGGATGTTTGTGCCATCTAGACGGTATTGGGTCGTGTCAGTCGAGCGAGCCGTTCAATCCCCCGATAATTAGAGAGACGAATAGGCTACAATCCTCAAAAGAGATATATTCAATGCTCCAAATCCACTGACTGATTTACAAGATTCCGGGTCACGCCGCGCTTGACCTGAAGTGGTCGGCACTCAACAGAGCCACCGAGGCTGATGATACAACTGTTCAACAACGCTCTCCGCAGCATTGAACGGAAGACACTATATCCAACGAAAAACAACATAGTTGCTCTAAAACCGGGCTGCCGGTGACGGAAGCTTCGCTATTGCCTCGCCCGTCGCGTGCTATCGTCTTCCTCGTCGCTATCATCTCGGAAGCCCTCCTCTAAACTAGGTCCACGTAGTCAGCCCTGTACCGTAGACTTCGTAGCCGCCTACAAGGAAGAAATGCATTTTAACCTACTCTCTACTTAATCTCCTCATGCTATCCACGTGTTCCGGGCTGTGGGTATCTAGTGAAAGCGCATGCCGTCGGTCATCGTCTACTTCGTCTAATTCCTCTCCCTCTTCGGAGCTAAAGCCTAGGTCGGAAGCATCATCCCCTACCACTAGACGCTCCCTCAAGTTCAAGCGCCATCTTGACGGTAGTAGCCACCGAGCTATCGTAGTTTGAACTCTACCACGTATGGAGGATGTGTGAGTCGATATGGTGTCGAGAGGGAGGTACTGGCTATATCGAGTTCGGTAGTGCCGCCATAATGGGACAAGGACGTAGGTGGAGACGAGGAAGAGAATGAGGGATATGACAGCCGGTATTATTAGTGTCTGACATCTGTTAGCTCTCATACAGCCTGTTGTGCTGGGACCTGCACTGCGAACCAACCTTAACTACGGACAACGTGGATCCCATCGTATCGGTCGTGTGGCGTGAGATCCCCTTCTACCATCAGAGCATGGCAAATGTTGATCTGATGGCGCTGTACATGCGTATAGAAAAAGGCGTAATGGAGATCTATTGGAGCCAATTACAAGCCCGGGTCTTCCATGCGACAATGTCGCGATTCCAGTTTACGAGACTCCCGTGTGCTATAAATGCCGGAGCGATATGGCGACAAATGACCGCCCGCAGGTTTTGTACAACACTCCCAACCCAGCGGGAGCAGGCTATAAAAAGGCTGAAAAAAAAAGGCAAAGCTAGAAATCACGTCGAGCTTCATACAGACTTGCGTCTTGGTCAACTGTCCTGGATAAGGCTGATGATGAAGATGGTTACGTATACGCAGCTATCCTCGTTTAGTGTAATTTGGGCCCCATCATTATTGGCTATGGGTGGCTAGCAGGGCCCGGCCGCACGTTCCCCACCTGACGCCACAGGGGATATGTACCTACCCGTGAACCTCTGACATGGGGGTTCCATCTCTATAAGTTTGAATTTCAACACTATGGTAGAGGAATCAATTGGAGGTAGGTATGTATGTAAGGCATATATACATACTCGCACATTGCTTTCACTCAGAGTATATATACCATCAAATCCCTAGTCAAGCTCGACCACTAGATAGGAGAATGCTAATAAATACACTCGGCATAATTAGGTACGGGCCCCATTCGTACTAGATATATCAGATAGGAAATCAGCTGCCACAAAGCGTAAGTGAATGGAACTCAACGTTGTATGCGATTCGACTATTCGCCCGAATCCTTCAAACCGACCTCCAATAAAGCCAAATCCCCTCTTCAATGATACCCAGGGGCGAAGAGAACTGAGCTGAAAGCATATGCAAACCCCTTTTCTGCGCTTCGGCTGAACAGATTCGTTAGCTACCTGGTCTACAGCGTCTTCGTCCCAAGGCCTCTTTTTAAGTGACCCTATTGGGGCTAGGATGACCACGTCCGTGTTGCACTTGCCAGGTTTCTGTTTTGCAAGCTCGAGTCTTGGGGTCTGGGGGAAGGCAACCTCAGATCGCATCATCATCGCCATCGCCTTGTTGGATCTTCCAGGGGGTTATGTTCCACTTCAAGTTTCAGAAACGTCCACACCTTTCGATGTCCCACAGGCATGGTTGTATCGTGGGATACATATCAGTCAGTATGTACAAACTGCTGAAATATCGGACGGTAATTCAAATAAGATACCTAAGATGGCGATGTGTACTCTGTTAGAAATTCCTCATGACAAAGACGGCTATTAAGCGCGTTCGTCATGGTGTTACTAATTAAATCATGGACGTGATTGACCAATGGTCCTTATTTGCTTAAACTACCTACCTAACTTAGCGTCCTTTGCTAAGAATTGCTGCAGCCACGTTGTGCTAAGGCCCCTTAGCTTCTGATTGGGCGGTGGTTGCTACCTGACTCCCGCTTTAAGGCAAATCCATACGCACTTATCGCAAATGGGGGGTTTAGAAATGGGATTTGACTGGTAATCCCCGTTGTACCCTGCAAGTTGCATCCTACCCACCATTGGTGGCTCGGTGCCATGTACGGTACCTACAGCGACATTGCACAACCCTCAATCTTGCGTCTCATCAGACGGCAGAAACCTCCTTTGAGCAACAATCACATCCGATAAACTCTGACCCGCCTACTCTCTCCCACCCCTTCTCGACATTTCGCACCTCGACAGCGTTGATGGCCCGTTGACGAATTACTGCCGTCTCGACGTTATAATTGTTTGCTTTGCGTTCCATGTAGTCTTGCGCGTTCAGTTCTATGTACGTATTGCCTTCCCCCCCCTTCTTCGTGGCGCAATTCTTGTTTCCCCGATCCCTTCAGGTGAATTCGCCAAAAATAACCCTTGCATTATCTGTGCGGCTTCATCGCTAGATATCATGCTAATCCAACGACTCGTTCACTCAGGTCTTCGCTTGATCCTAGATCCCGTACTTCAATCTGTATATTCGTTGCGAAGTCGATAATTCTTGCTAGAGAACACGATGCACCTCATTCAACATCTCCAGCATCCAATACATTGACGGCCGGAATCCGATATCCCCCATAGGTTTCGATTGTGTCTTTCGCCTCATTCCGAACTTCGGATCGAAACGTTCAGCGCCGAACTAATAACTTATCTTAAGAAAGCGGTTGGAGCGCCCGGCGTGTTAGCGCGCCCTCTCCACCAACGCAGCCATGTCGTCTGGCGGTAAGGGCTTCTTTTCTAGGGGTAAACATAGGAGTGATAAGAGACATACCGGCAGCGAAGAGGGACGCTTCCTTGGTTCGGATCACGACTCGGTATCGCGGGCTTCTCGACATACCAGAGAATCGTCGATAATCTCGATCGATAGGCCGAGCTCTCCCGAAACCGGCATCAACCCGAATGCTGGTGTCATTACAGCAATCCCATATGATAGTACTCATGCAGACATACGGAGTCCAATACCTGTTGATTACCTTCCTCGAACCGAGCAGGCGCCTGTACGCCGTGACCCCCTGCCTCATCAGTTGAATAAGGCAACGGCAGACTTTCACCAATATCCTACCTTTGACGCAGCCACGCTTTCCAGCATGGCTAGCTCTCATCTCTCTGCCTCTCGGCCGACTACCGGCACAAATAATATCACGATGGCGTCTACCGGTCGCCAGCCGCAGTTCCACCAATGGGGTCCCTCGCCAGGCGGTAACCTTACACCTCGTGGAAGCACGGCCTCGTCTATGACCAACACAGGTTACAGTGAGAGGTGGGATTCTCTACCCGGCTATGGCCAGCCCGGCTACGGCAGAACATCTAGACAAAGCGATCAGTCCAGCATATTTTCAGGTAAAGGAGTACCCCTTGACTCTTCACCAATCAAGCGCTCATCCAGAATAGCACTGCCCAGTGCAACCTCCCAGAGTTCCATTGCATCGCACCCCTCGAGTAGAGATTCGCATCGCTTAACTAAATTTCCAGGGCCACCTGGATTACAGCCACCCCCCGGAGACGGTTTCTCATTTACCAGACCGGACGACGATAGGGTCACGGAGCAGATGTTTTACGAGTTGATGGTAAAGCGAGGGTGGCACAATCTCCCAGAGCAAGCACGGCGGCAAATGCAGGCGTATCCGTCGTCGAAAAAATGGACTCTCATCTATCAAGATCGCCTGACTGAATGGCAAGGTGAGCAAAAGAAAAGGCAGACGGCGAGATCAGGACAATATTCGGCCGTTGACGTCGCTGCGTCTTCCGACGAAGAAGGCTCTCCCGAGTGGTATGTTCGAAAAGTGATGGACAACAGTCTGGATTTGAAAGGCCTTGGTAGTCTCGAGGTCAACCTGCGGACTCAGCAAATCGGTTGGGTGAAGCGCTTCATCGAATGCCAAGGACAGGTGGCTCTCACCAACGTTTTGCTGAAAATTAACCGCAAGAGCGCTGTGGGACCTGCTGCTCCCTCGGACGCAAAGGCGAGCGACAAGAATCTTGACAAGGAATACGACATCCTGAAATGTCTAAAGGCTTTGCTCAACAACAAGTACGGCGCCGATGATGCGCTGGCCCACCAGCAAGTGATCGTGGCTCTTGTCACGTCGCTTATATCGCCGAGACTCACCACACGAAAACTTGTCAGCGATGTATTATCCTTCTTGTGCCACTGGGATGGGGGTGAGGGTCACATGAAGGTTATCCAGGCTATGGATGTAGTGAAGAGTCAGCAGAACGAGAATGGACGGTTCGATTCTTGGATGCGACTAGTGGAGGTAACTGTCGACGGACGAGGGAAGATGGGTAGTCTGGTCGGAGCCAGCGACGAAGTTCGCAGCGGTGGTATTGGCATGGAGAACCTCTTGATGGAATATGCTGTTGCAACGCTCATACTCGTCAATTCGATCATTGATGCGCCAGAAAATGACCTCCAGCTGCGCATGCACATCAGGGCGCAGTTCGGCGCTTGTGGGATCAAGCGGATCCTCACGAAGATGGAGGGATTTCAGTATGACTTGATAGACAAGCAGATCGAGCGATTCCGGACAAACGAAGCTATTGACTACGAGGATATGCTCGAGCGAGAGAATAGCAGCATGAAAGACAGTATCGAGGGAGAGGTTAAGGACCTCAATGACCCTGCCCAGATCGTCGATGCTATTCAACAGCGGCTCCAAGGTTCCAAGACGCATGACTACTTCATATCTGCACTACAGCACTTACTTCTAATCAGAGATAATGATGGAGAAGAGCGGTTGCGTATGTTCCAGCTCGTCGACTCGATGCTCAGCTATGTGGCCATGGACCGGCGGCTGCCGAACATGGACCTTAAGCAAAGCTTGAATTTCACGGTCCAAAATCTTTTAGACAAGCTACACACCGATTCCGAGGCTCGCCAGGCTCTAGATGAAGCCCTAGAGGCCCGGCAGATCGCCGAGGCCGCCATGGCCGAGCGGGATGAGATGAAAGCCCAGCTTGAGTTAGGGGCTGATGGTCTCGTTGCTAAGCTTCAAAGACAGTTGGATGAGCAAGCTCGCTTTATTGAAGCGCAGAAGCGTCAAGCTGATAGTCTGAAAGCTGAAATCGAAAGTATGCAAACTGTTCGTGCAAAAGAGGCGCAGCGGTATGAGCTGGAGACTAGAGAATTGTATCTCATGCTCAGGGATGCCCAAGACGTCGCCGCCTCTCAAGCCGTCAAGGGCGGCTCTGCGGGCAAGATGGCTGACGAGGACCCCGCTCGGATGCAGGGTATTTTGGATCGTGAAAAGCTTATGGACCGACTTGCGATGCAGCTCGAACGACAGAAGACCCAGTATAAACTCGAAGGTAGAGTCTGGGGCGAAACCATTGGGCCTTCGGATCGCCTACGTGCGCTACGCGAAGAGATGGAGGGATACTCAGATAGCTATTCCGATGCACCTGAGGGTTCAGGTCTTCCCCCACCCGGCATTGCTACCGGTATGCTCGGAACCGTCAATCGGCAGACTAGGTTGTCAAGAAAGCCTGTCAATGGCCAGCCCTCCAGTGCTGACGAGGGGGCGACTGAGGGCGAGGACGATATTGTGTATGAGAAGCCAAGAGTCGTCGAGATCAGGAGGCCCGTTATGGATCCCAAGCAAGCTGCCAATCTCCTCAGCGAGATCCAAGCGAAGGGCAGGAAAGACGATGCTAGCGACTCCGAGGAGGCCGAGGGCGCGACTACTGGTCCCTCTCATCCAAGCCTCGAGTCACAATCACCCATTACCCCAAGCGAAATTGAGCCTCCTAAGATTGAAGTCAGCGATACGGCTGCTCCTCCCCCTCCCCCACCGCCACCTCCCATGCCGGGCCAGATTCCCGGGGCTCCACCACCTCCGCCTCCTCCACCTCCTCTGCCCGGCCACCTTCCGGGAGCTGCCCCGCCTCCGCCTCCGCCGCCTCCTCCGATGCCAGGCATGCTGTCACCTGCATCCGCAGCGGGAGGCCCACCTCCCCCTCCTCCACCACCCCCTATGCCGGGTGCTGGCGGCATGCCTCCGCCGCCTCCGCCCATGCCTGGCGCCATGTCCGGCCACTTCCTCTCCGCCCAGAATAACTTTGCGGCGCCCCCAACAATCGGTCTTCCAGTTGTTAGACCGAAGAAGAAGCTCAAGGCTCTCCACTGGGACAAGGTCGATACTCCCGAAACAAGCCACTGGGCGGCGCATGCTCCTTCTGTGGAGGAAAGAGAAGAGAAATACGCCGAACTCAGTCGGAAGGGCATTCTCGACGAAGTTGAGAAATTATTTATGGCCAAGGAGATCAAGAAGATTGGGGTTGGAGCCTCTAAGAAGGATGACAAGAAGCAGATCATCTCTAGCGATCTTCGGAAAGCGTATGGTAAGAGCAATACTGTAAGGACCCTGAGAACCGTAATTATGCTGACTTGCTCTAGAAATCGCTTTTGCCAAATATTCTCAATACTCCGTAGAGAAGATCGTTCAAATGATCATCCACTGCGACAAGGATATTCTAGATAACCCTGTGGTTATGGAGTTCCTTCAGAAGGATGATCTGTGCAACATTCCGGATAACACGGCGAAACTCATGGCACCATATAGCAAGGATTGGACTGGCCCAGAAGCCAATAAGGAGAACCGTGAACAGGATCCATCCGAGCTCACACGCCAGGACCAAATCTATCTATACACCGCTTTCGAGCTACACCACTACTGGAAGAGCAGAATGCGGGCATTAGCTTTAACCAGGAGCTATGAAGCTGACTACGACGAGATCAATGAGAAGATTCGCCAGGTCGTTACGGTATCAGAATCGCTGCGAGACTCCGTATCTCTGATGAATGTACTTGGCTTGATCCTTGATATCGGAAACTACATGAACGACGCAAACAAACAAGCAAGAGGTTTCAAGCTTAGCTCGCTTGCCCGCTTGGGCATGGTGAAAGACGACAAGAATGAGTCGACGCTTGCGGATCTCGTCGAACGTATTGTCCGTAACCAGTACCCTGAGTGGGAAGTTTTCACGAACGACATTCAAGCTGTCGTGGCAGCTCAAAAGATCAACATTGAGCAACTACAAGCGGACGCCAAGAGATACATAGATAACATTAAGAACGTACAGATGTCACTAGACAGCGGCAACCTCAGCGATCCTAAGAAGTTCCATCCTCAGGATCGTGTCTCCCAAATCGTTCAACGATGCATGAAGGATGCCCGTCGAAAGGCCGAACAGATGGCGCTGTACCTGGAGGAGATGGTCCGCACGTATGATGACATTATGGTCTTCTACGGCGAAGATCCCAAAGACGACAATGCCCGTCGCGATTTCTTCGCCAAGCTGGCTATATTCCTTCAGGAGTGGAAGAAGAGCAGAGACAAGAATATCCAATATGAGGAAACGCGGCGTAGGAATGAAGCTAGCATGAAACGGAAACATGCTCAACTCAGGGTTGCTGGTAATGTCGAGAATGGCCCGCCATCACCAGCATCTGCTGGCGCGATGGACTCGCTTCTCGAGAAGCTACGCGCTGCGGCGCCGCAGGCCAGAGATCAACGAGACCGGAGGAGGCGTGCCCGTCTCAAGGATCGTCACCAAGTCCGTATTGCTTCAGGCCAAAAGATACCAGACCTTAACGAGATACCTCAAGCTGAAGCTAGTCCCCATACTGAGGCTACCAATGGTACTGCGGATTCCGACGCCAATCCTCTCAGCCCCGACTTGCCTACGCCCAGCGAGACTCCTTCGGGAGCTGGAGAAGACGGCTTGGCTCAACGAGCCGCTATGCTACTACAAGATATGAGGGGTGGTGATGGAGCAGATGACGACAATCCA
Source organism: Hypoxylon sp. FL0543 (assembly GCA_022578575.1). Taxonomy (NCBI): domain Eukaryota; kingdom Fungi; phylum Ascomycota; class Sordariomycetes; order Xylariales; family Hypoxylaceae; genus Hypoxylon; species Hypoxylon sp. FL0543. Next base: position 66,205 of record MU394012.1, on the reverse strand, counting down.
GAAAAACGAGATAGCCTAAGGAAATCAGCGGCTGAAGAAAGGAGAGCCAGACGGCGGCGACTTAAGGCTGGCTCAGATACAAAATCTACCACCACCGAAGGAGATGAAGCAATGAAATCCCCTATACCCGAGGAGCCTCCACCTGCGGCTGCTCCATCAGAGGAATAACACGGGCGGCAGAGGGTGTGGAGTTGAGTCGAAGTCTCACTGTTTTCCACTGTCTAACCGATATTGATATATAATGTCTACAATATATTATACGCTCACCTCCAAGCGAGGGAAGAGTGTTTCGCCCCACCACCGACCAGGACAGCTGCAAAGCTGCCGTAAAACACTCTACAACCGACCATGAATGAGTGGAGAATTGCCTCAGCAGAACCTTCTAGGCTAGCATGTGACTAGGTAGTTACAATACTCGCAGTTTTGAGCTGGCAAAGTTGCGCGTCTCTTTGGTCGAGCTTCGATGCATTACATATAATGCCGCCTAACTCGAATCTATCGCACTAACGCCAAGGGGAAGAACACTACAAATGATCCAACTAGTTCGACGCAACAGGTTCTAGCTATAGCTGCCTTCATACCAGCAAGTTTCCAGAGCGCGGATTGTTTGGTGTAAGAATCTGCCGGCCGTTCCAGTTGAGCCCGTCGAGGAATGCTCCACATCACGTTTCGCCAATGATACCATGACACCACAAGAAACTCTCGAAACGAATATGTCTTGGCGAGATCGGCAAGAGTGGGAAGTCGAAGGAAGTCAGAAGGAGAGTCCTGGGCCAATCAGGCCTTTTCCCATGTCAGGGTTACACGGGGCATGGGGCAGCATAATTGGAAGTGTGCAAGAGCAGGGGGAAGTGAACAGGAAAAGAGACACAGAAGGAAGCAAGCCGAGGTGCTGCACAAGCATAGTATACCGCTGCATACATTTGTAGCTGCTATGAGTCAAAGGAAACTTGATATTTCGCTTCTTGGGTTGCTTGATACAATGTTGTGCGACCATTACTACATAGATGTCATAATGTGTGACTCCTTAGATGTAGATACCTTATACATGTACATAGCAGCTTGCTTTGGTTATAGCACTAGTCGCCGACAAGAATAATATTTATTTTGTCAATCAGTCAAACTAAGGCGAGGGGAAGGGGTATAAATAGGAGGCACCGCGCCTGCCTATACGTTCGTTCATTGATAAAAAGCATACCTACCTGACAGTAGACTTTCTTTCTCGCTTATAGTGTTAAGTTTTTTTTCGTTAAACTATAGAAGTTCCATTATTCGGTTATATAAGGCAGGTATACGTAACCAAAGGTAATAATCACTCACCAAAGCCATAGCGCTTGGCCCTTTCCTTTCTCGTCTCTGCCCTACCATCAATGGCCAGATACTTTCCATAATCTAAACTTCTCTCAACCTTCAGCTATTCCCCCGAGTGGTAACTAGAAGGGGAGAAGACACAAGAATCAGGGAGATGGCCTTAAGATGCCATAGTAATATTACGTTAAAGACTTGTGTCTGATCCCAAAAGCTCGCTTACAAACCATCGGGACGTTCCGCAGGGGATTTCTAGCAATGAGCACGATGGAACAGATGAATCAGCACAAGAGACTGACACACGAGGCCAAGAGAATATCAAGAGGTTGGAATCCTAGTCTCCCTTAACGAGCGGGTGTAAGATAACAATCTCTCAGTTCTTGGCCATGCTGGTGCGCCTTTCCAGGCGTTCTGTGGGTATTTTCGCTGTTACGTCCGCTTCTAGCTGCGGCGAAGCAAGGCATTTTAGGACGATACAACGGTTTACATCCCGCGATCATGAAGCAAGCGCACGCGATCACGAAACACGAGGACAAACCTAGCAAGAACCTCGCCAAGCTAGAAAGTAATACCCGTAACGTCACGTTCAACGAGATAATCGAAGCCGCTTGCGGCAACCAAAGGGGTGGAGCGAGACTGAGATGCCATTAGCACCACTGAGCGTTCGTCTCACGCGGATACAATAGGCTTCCGTACTCCAACAGGAGATCCATGACGAGTTCAGAAGCCTCGCGGAGCTCGGGTGCGACAGACATGTCAGGATCCCCGTCTTCAAAGACCGTGTACTGGTGGCCGCTCACGAGCTGGCCCTCGGATATTCGTTCTAATAGCTTCGTCACATCGCGTGTTTTTAACCACACTCTCAGCTTGCCTTGTTACTAGATAGCTCAAGCAAGGGCGTCTGGTCTCTGTTCATGACCTGGATGTGGCTATACGACGTTGGTGGGAGAGCGGCGGAGACATATTTTGTGTCACTACCGAAGGTATGCTCCCAGCCAGCTTGAGCTCCAGCCTTCACATTTCGTTCAGGAACAGTGATCTCTCTGCTTCGTCCATGTTCCGTCTACAGAGATTTTGTTCTAAGCTAACCCGCAATTCCTAAAGCAAATAGCAATCGCAGATTCGGCCCCAAAACATGGCCTGATGTGGATGCTATTCGAGCACCACAAGAGGAGAGACATAATTGCACGCGACACTACGCGATGCAGCGCTCACCCGATTTGCCGTTCCCTCACCCCTTCGTTCCAAGCGGCATGTCGTTCTGCTACGCTGTAGCGGAATCGACCCGGAGACGTGTTCAGCGGCGCCCAGCGGGACAGCACGTTCTCCAGTGACGACTCCCGAAATCAAATGTATCCACTACCGCTCCTAGATACTGATAACAACATCAATACACCGCATTACCTGACAGGAGATACCCCATATATATATTTATTAAAAATGGAGACACAAAAGCTTAAAACGCTTGTAATTTTTGATGACCCTACCTCTTACCTTTTACAATACGCATTGTTGGGATAATGGTCACGCGACCTGATTAGATAAGGACTTTTATCTAATCAGCCATCCACTTAGAGCGGACCGTTGTGGTTCCTTTCCGTACACCTACATAGTCCTGTACAGAACCCCCTTTGCCTCACACATCCTCAACCTTGGGACCTTTTTCTCTTCTGCGCTCCTGGAGAACGCGTATCATCTGAGAACATCTAGGTTAGAGGTCTCTGTTGAATCAGTAGTCATATGACCTGACTGATACCTGGTCTGTGCGTAGCCCTAGCCCCTACATGGGCTACGCAGCCTAGATAGCCGGATCTCATCCCCTCATTGGGGATGAGCCAACCAGTTCGTCAGACATCATCTTCAACGCATCTTTACCGGTCTATCAGTTGATAGCCTTGCGAGCCAACAGTCTTTGGTGCACTTTCTATCGTCGCACTAAACACAAAAGGCATTCTGCTTATTTAAACGGCAAAAGGGACTGAAAGAATTCGAGTGCAATGGTTAAACCAGATGTATCGCGCGAGAGAAGATTGACGCTGTTTATTGAAGGGGGGGTACATGTTAGCTAAGGACGTAAGTTAGCCTTATGTCACGGTACATCCTCGCGCGGATCCAGGCTACCTGACTACTGTGCAGAGGGGCAGCTTTAGCTGGACCTTTGCATGTACATAGATCCATTCCTTCTTACCTATGCTTCTTGACACCCCATGTGCCGATGTGCCTTACAGCAGGAGGTGACAGCCCGCACAAAACCATCTAAGGTCATATTCATATCGTCTAAGAGCACCTAGGTGTACCCCTGCGTCAAAGGAACTATCGTCCATACGGTTCTTTACAGCCAATTATAGGACCCCCATGCGCATTCCACACGATCACCGTTGACATCGTATTCGGTCTGCCTGAAGCATCTGGCAAACAGCATATTCTCGGCATATGCGTCCGCAAGTGCGTGAGAGCCGTCAAATTGGTCGCTGCTCGTCAGTGGGCTGAGGCATCTCTCAATGCCCTCTTGCACACCAACTAGGGCCCTCCGGAGGTGTTGGTTTCTGACAGAGAGCCTGGACTTTCTCCCTGATACGCCGAAGGGGGGTTGGGGGCTCAACCTTGGATATCTTAGCCACCAACAGCTAGATCAATAAGTACATATACAACACCTGCTTATCACCACATAAGCGTACCAATAGTGCACATTGTCATCGATATCAGAAACTCGGGTAAGGTATCTGGAATACGAGTTCGTGAGCCTTGCAAAGCACCATGATAATCCGTGAGCCACTAGATCAAGCGTAATCCCATCACTTAAAGGGGTAAACCCCCGGTTTCTAGTCCAGTTTCCTGTAGCAAAGGCTTCTAACGAGTTGAAATACTCAAGGTAGACACAGCTAACTTATAGCCCTCCTTGCTTGGGTCTCCCGTTTTGTTAAAAGCTACACAAGCTCAAATTCTGCTTGCGGGTAACCTTGGCTCTAGTAATCACTTCGTCTTTCTTTAATCCCCTTCCTCTTTGCCCGGAAGCTAACTAACCAGCGAGCCACCCAGTCCAGAACCACCTTTAATTAAAAGAGTTCCTCCTCTTTCACAAGAACGTTCCGGTTCAAGTGCTCCGGCGCCGCGGACTCGATGCCTGAGAGGTGCAGCGTGAGCTCCAGGTCGCCGAGCAAGCTGCGCAGGACGTGCGCGACGCCCTCCTCGCCGCCGAGGACGAGCCCGTAGACGTAGGGTCTCCCGACGAGGCACATCTTGGCGCCTAGCGCCAGGGCTTTGGCTATGTCCGCGCCGGTGCGGATCCCCGAGTCGAACAGCACGTCGACTTTTCTCCTCCTCCCCTTGCCGTTGTCTTGACTGTTGTTTGCCGCGCTGACGGCCTCGACGATTCGCGGCAGCGCGCCCAGCGAGCTCATGCCCCCGTCGGCTTGTCTGCCCCCGTGGTTGCTGACCACGATGCCGTCCACGAGCCCGGACTCCGCGATCTGCCGCGCGTCGTCCGCGCTTTGGATCCCCTTGAGCACGATGGGGCCGTCCCAGTGCGCGCGCAGGAACTCGACGTCCTCGAGCGTGTGCCCCGTCCCCGGGAAGATGGTGCGCGTCCATTCGGCGGCGGCGGCGCCCATCTCGTCTTCGACCTCGCGGCCGTGCTTCTGCTTGAAGTGGGCGCGGAAGACGGGGTCTGTGAGCCCGATGGCTACGCCTACTTGGTCGGAGCGCAGGAAGGGGTTGTACCTTTGCGGCCTGTTAGATTTCTAAAGAAATGGTAGACAATAGCTACCTAGGTATATATCACCTAGCTTAGGGGTGACTTGGCAGACAGGCGTAAATAGGGGCAAACAACGAGGCAAAGGAGCAAACGTACCCGTTATCCATATCACTAGGCCGCCAACCCAGGATATACGTATCCAGCGTCACCACCAGCACCGAGAACCCGGCCTTCTTCGCGCGGCCCAGCATCGACACCGTGATGTCGTCGTGCTCGCGCGCCGGCCAGTACAGCTGGAACCAGCGCTCCGCCCCCGCGCCCTCGCCGCCCGCTCCGGCGTCGCTAGCCCGCGCCACGTCCTCGATGCTCGTGCTGCTCGCCGTGCTCATGATAAACGGGACTCGCTCGCGCGCCGCGGCCGCGGCAGCGGCTACTTCGCCGTCGGGATTCATGATCTTCTGCACGCCGACGGGCGCGCACGCAATCGGGCACGGTATCTTCCCCCCCAGGATTTCCACGTTGACATCCGGGAATATCCCCTTTCCCTCCTCCTCACCCTCACCCTCACCCTCCCCATCTCCCTCTCCTCCTTTCTGCCCCCTCGTAGTCCCGCCCATCCCACCAAGCCCCAGCCGCCGGGGCACGATACTCCACCGCTCGAAAGCGCCCCGGTTCTTCCGCGCCGTCTCGCCCGTCCCGGCGCAGCCCAGCACGTACCCCCTGGCGTCGGCGGACATGCGCTCGGCCGCCAGCGGCTCCCACTCCAGCGGCTTGAACGTGAAGGGCGGCCGCTGGTACCGCAGGCCGCGGCGGTAGACCTCCTTCTCGTACGCGATCGGGTCCGGGTCCGTGTGCCGCGCCGTGTCGGGGCGGTGGGCTGGGTGCGGGTGCTGCATGGCTGGCTAACCTCTGAAGTGCCTACCTAGGTATGTAACTTCAAGGTATATATTATATAGGCATATATATTCTGGTACGAGGTCGTATATGAAAAATAAGAAAGGCAGAGGCAGAGGAAGAAGATCGAAAAGTAGTAAAGTTGACTGTACAGCCCAAAGGTAATAAGGTACTTACACAAACAACATCACACAGATGCCGTATTCCCGGCCCTCGTCGACCGAGCCCTACGTCACTTCCCATGCAGGAACGAAGCTACGGTGCACTTAAAAAGCGCAGGCGTACGTGTCCATGATGTCATTTCGGCCGTTCTAAAGAACATCGGATGAGAAATCATAAACTCAGTTGTCCCTTATCAGTTAGGTTTGTAATTGCGGAGCTAAGTAGGGCTGAGTTTGGCTGTGCTTCATTTACGTCGTTCTGTATGTAGCTGCTATGTTAAGGCCGACAGGATAAAGAATAGGTACGTGCCCGTTGCCAACCAGAATTTACAATATTAACGGCCAAGGGTAACAATGCCATTTCTCAAGTTATTATTCTTTAGAGGAATATATGCTATATGAAACGTCGTATGTCCTTTTAAGGTAGCGAGAGTAATAGCCAACCTATCATTAAGGGGAAGCACCTCAGCACAACCGCAATGCGCCCAAGACACGACATCAAAGCCAACCAGATTCAAATCTTACACCATCCTAGCCTCTAAGCAGCCGGATTCGCTTATTACAAAATTGCTAAGTCTATATAATACAACAGACACGCCACACTAACAGGTATAAGTGTTAGGTAGGTAGTTACGTATATGGTCAAGCGAGAATAGAATATCGCGCTTGCTCTCGTTCTTGTTCTCGCGTATGCGCCCGCGCCTTTCCGTTCCGTGTTCCTCATTCCATTCCGATACGTAGGTACGTAGTACTCTCTTTATCTTTCACAAGCCGCTTCATTAGGCATATATGCATGTTTGATCTTCATCTCCGTCTTGATATCAAGGTGGTCCTCGTATTTTGTTACTTTGCCATGACGTCCACGTATCGTCCCGACTTTCTCGCCTTCTTGCCACCCTTCCTGGGGCCTGCCGCACCAAGCAGATCATCGATACTACTCGCGTTACTAAGGCTTGTAGTCGGTCTACTGGGAGGCGCGATAGGTCCGCCCGGAGCACTACTAGTGCTCTGGTTAGAGACAGACCGCATCATCGGCGGAGCGCCACCGGGGACGGCAAGATTTTCGTGGGAAACGGCCTTGTTCAGTAGTACAGGGGCCGGAGAAAGTCGGGATGGGCCAGCTGGAGGGGCACTAAGGCCTCCTGGAGGAGCTGACGCAGAACTCGGCGGTGGGGGAGTGCCGGTACGGGATGCGGAGCGAGGGGGTGGCGGAGGGGGCGTCGCAGCAGGCGTGTTTTCGGCTCCTGATTTCTTGTTGACCCAACGCTTGAGTTCTGGGTCGTATACAAAGCTGCTCGCTTCACCGAGCTTCGCTTTGATGGGCTTATTGCCCTGGTCGAGCGACTCCTTCTTGCTTCCACCGCCAAACCATCCTCCGAAACCCCAGCCCTTCTTGGCTGCTTTGGCTTCAGCAGCGCGTTTTGCTAGCAATTTTGTTAGCCTCGTGTCGACAGATATTCTCCATTCTGGTACTAACCTTCTTCCTCAGCAACCCTTCGGACCATCTCCTCGTTCTCCCGGTCCTTCTCCGCCTTGCTCTTTTCTTGAGGCCTTAGAGCGGGAATATCATCCTCGTCATCATCAAAGATAGTCTTCTTTTTTGGCTTTGACTCCGTGGGAGAACCATTCTCATCGTCAGCCGGACCTGGCTCGTAGGATGGTGGTTCAAAGCCAGATGGCTGGTACGAAGGTGGCTCGTACCTACCAGAATAGCTATCCGACTGGGTCGCGGGCGGCTCGAAAGAGTTCATTGACGGAGGCTCATATCCATATGAAGGCGGTTGATAACCTTGGTTAGAGTTGGCCTCCTTGGCCGAAGCCTCCGGTTTAGATTCTTCACGAGGTGAGCCATTCGGCTGAGAAGCATTGGCATTCGGAGAGGCCTGTGCGGCCCCGTATGGGTTGTAGCCTGGGAATGAGATGCCAATGCCTGTGGGTTGCGGGGCTGAATCGGATCCCTGAGATGTTGGCATATATGGAGAGCTCTGAGAAGCGGCAGGTGCAGTAGGTTGGTAGGTGGAATTAGGTGTTTGAGGTGCGTAAGGATTTCCATATGTAGACTGTTGTTCCGATCCTCGTCTCGGTAACTCGTAAGACGTTCGTGACATCTCGCCTGAAGAACTTTCCATTGAAGACCGCGGCGCCGGGTTGTAAGCGGCGCTAGGATCATAAGGATTATTCGACGTTTGGGATGCTATTGGCGCATACTTAGAAGCAGCTTTGGTAGCCGGAGTAGGCGGCGACGGACCACCATTTGCATACGTTTCGAAATTTGAAACTGATGGAGAGCGACTGATTGTTGGTGTTCCGGGAGCAAGGCGGGCAAAGGGCCCAGACTCACCACCGGCATCGCCTGACGCTCCATTACCAGAGGTTTCGTCGTCATCACCGGCGACAAATTTATTAAAGCGACTCCACATGTTATTGGACACCTGGTCCATCCTAGGCTTGGGAATCCATGAAGACGACTCTTCCTTTGGAGCCTGCTTAAGTCTCCTCATGAGGTCATCCACGGCGGACTCTAGAACGGGGTGGTAATAGGGAGACCTCTTCGTCTGCGCAGTAATGGCGTTGTAGATGCCTTCGCAGTACTGCAAAGCCTTATCCCTAAACCCATTTTCAGCAAGGGTCATAGCGTGTTGCAATTTGTATGCCGCCAAGTGCGGACAACTCTGAGCAACAGCTGAACCTCCTGCAAGGGACAACCCGTACTCGTACACTTCGCTGAGCTGCAAGGCTTCCGTTTCCTTTGCAAACTGGTCTGCCTGGCGACGATGATCGGCTCCAACAAGAACGAAGTTGGCGTTTGGGTCGTCAAGACCACCAAAAATGGCACAATTTCTAGCGAAGATATAGCAGATATGAGCTGCCTCCGCTCTTCCGTAACCAGAAAGTAGATTACCAAGAGACCTCAACGCTTGACCGTCGCCAAAACTTCTGTTGCTTAGTATCAGACCAAGTGTCTCGCGCCATTTGTCCAGCCCTGCCAGCGCATCTTGGGATGCACCAATAGAAGCCGAGGTCGACATTAGCTGGAGACCTGCCCGTGCATGAACTGGGACTAATTCATCCACAGACTCCTCAAAGTTTCCAGAAAGGACACCATAAAGAGCAGCAAGAGATTCGTTCCCGTGGCCTGGATGGTTCACCTCCTTCTTGATGAACTCTTGCGCGACCTGCTTATACAAATCAGGGCTCTGCATCGTGTTCGATATAAGCATCGCGTGGCCCCAAAGTCTCTTATCCACCGCAGCCCAGACAGCCTTCTCCCTGTCGCCAGCCAACAGATGGTGTCGGATTTGTTCAATAGCCGTAGAATCAACAGCGTCCGCTTGCATGTTGGTCACCGCTGAAGAACTTCCAGTCAAATCGACCCCGGTAGAGATCGCAGACGCGAGTGCTGGGTTGTTGGTATCAAGGCCAGGAGAGATAACTTCCCTAACAGCCTTATCCACTGTAGGGTTTCCTTCCAGAAGGCCGTCGTGTTCGACAAAGACTCTTAGAATCTTCCACAATAATAATCGCTCAACAGCCCTCTTGTCCTCATGCGAGACGGTTTGCTGGAAAGAAACGTTGGGCAGATTTCTTTCTAGGGCTTCGATGCCAGCCGTTAACCAAGCTAGAGTTTCCTTCTTCTTCGATTTGCCTTTCAGAGGGCCTGGAAATTTGGCCAGGCGTTCCTCTAACGGCAGAATATCTTTCATATGCTTTGCTTTCACCTCGCCCGGGCTACGCACGATCATCGGCAGTGTTTGGCTTATGCCATACCGAGGAACGTCCGTCGGAAAAGACGTCACTAATATCCCCCCCACGCCCCATGTGAAGACTGGCGCGCCTCGCCATCTTTGTAACGGATCCAGCTGTCGGCCATCGGTTGGAGGAACGAGGTTCAGATGTTGAGACATACCACGAGCTCTGACGATGGGTGGAGCTGCGCCCATGCTCGGTACGTCACGCGGAGAAGTCGCGCCTTGCACTGAAGATGGTCGAGGGACAGGGTCCACCGGCCTTCCGTTGGCCCTGTTACCGTAGACTGCGCCAGGAGACTGGGTTTGAGAACGAGGTGGCGGTACAAAATTGACTTCTTTATGTGGGACCGATGCAGGAGACAGCGGGACATAACTGGAAGCCGAGCGTTTAGGAGGCGAGACTGCGCTGTAGACTGGTAAGCTCATAGGCGGCGGAGTGTGTCTGGGTTGCATTGGACTATATCTCGGTTCAGCCGATTGTTTAGGGGCTACTGGCGGAGACCGCAACGGAGACTGTTCCTCTTCAACTTCTTGCGTTGGTGGCAACGAAGGTACTCTTGTGAGACGAGGCTCGTACTGAGATGAGCTGTTTCGACTTAGAGAGGGGACATCACCATTCACAGAAAGTTTGTCGTGTGACGCTTCAAAGTGAGAGTGAGCAAGAGGACTAGAAGTTCGCGGTTGGTGCGCAAGAGGGGGTGGGATAGGCGTGTATCCACCACTAGTGGAACGCACACTAGGCGGAGCAGGAGAATATCGACTCGTAGCGGGAGGTGGGTGCGCTCCATTCGTTACCGGTAACTGAGCTGGCGCGGGAGAGTATCTGGCGCTTGTGGCTGGAGGGATGCTTGGTTTCAGCGGCGGATTAGATTGTAAAGCTGCGTAGGGGTTGGGACGCTCCGGCATAACCAATTGCTGAACGCCAGCTGCTTGCTCTTGAGGAGAACGAGGCTGGGACGGCGGACGCATAGGGGGTCCCATAGGAGCTCCCGAAGAAGGTCCATGAGGCGGGCCCAAAGGTTGTCCATATGGGCTCTGCTGCGGTGGGGAGAGAGGGTTGCTGTGCCGGGACGCGGGCCTTGGTTTTGACGTTATAGGGAGGTCTTCGAAGAAACTAGATTTCGATTGTAACTGGGGAGTCGTCTTCTGGGTTGGTGGGGGCGGATGTTGGTTTGAATGACTTGAACTAGGAGGCGATAGGCTCGTGGTCGAGGCTCCCGAAGGTGGTGGTTGAGAATACATGCTCGCACTCCTTGGGGGGCCCGCTGGCGGTACCAAAGCCGCCACATTTGCCCGTGGAAGCTGTTGCATACTGACCCGTTTCTTCGGCTTGACGACTTCCATGGGGAGATCATACGGAGACGTATAACCGCCCTTGGACTTATCAGCAAAGCTCTGGGCTTTAGGCATCGCTGGCTGTGGAGGGGGCCCATATCCTCCCATTGCTGGAGGAGGAGCTGTGGCTGAGTGAGTATAGGAAGGATAAGCCGGCGACTGCACCGGGGTAATAACTGGAGCGGGTGCGTAAGGATTTGGGCTTGGTTGCGCTGGACGTTGGAGCGTATCAGGGGTGTAACGTCCGTTTAATCCTGTTGACTGAGGTTGGGCAGCTATATTGGGTTGAGAAATTGATTCTGCCGGTGCTGCTGTTGGCTCTTCCGAGGTATCTTCCAAGAATCCCTCATCATCGCTTCCGAAGATGTCCGCAGGGTCAAGCTCTTTAGATTCAGTTGAATCTAACAGGAAGTCTTCGTCATCGTCAAACGCAGCCGCCCACTTCGCATCAATATCGGTGGCTGGTGGTTGACCATCCGATGTTTCTTGCGGCCCAGGTTTGGAATCAACGTTAACAGTATCATGCGTGGGCGTGTCTGAAACCGCTGGTGCTGTCGGCGCAGCAGTATCAATCGGTGTGGGTGATTCCGAGTCCGAGTTGTATGCGCCTGTCGCTGGGTTTAAAGCTTCTCCCATTACCATCGTCGTAGACTTCCTGTGTAAAGTATGGTCAAAACCACCATCTTCTTCCGGTTGAGAAGCTTCTTTAGTGACCTGGCTGAAGAAGTCGTCTCCACCGTCAGCAGTATCATCTTGCGCAAAGGGATCTGACGTTTGGGGTTCGTGATGATTCTCTGCTTCATGCTGTTCTCCTTGCGGAATTAATGGCAAGCCCTCCTCGAACCGAGCTTCCGATTCCTCTTCTCCGGCACCCACGAGATCTCCGCCAACGTACTGCTGGGACGAGGACTCGGCTGCGCCGGGTTCAGCGGGATGATGTCGATCAAAAGTCCCATGGAACTCAGAATGTGCTGCGAAATCGGTATGGGAATCGTCCTTCTCCAAATCAAGCAGGATATCTTGAGCCTGAGTCGAGGGAGGAGGCTGCTCTATGTGGTCTTCAGTCGCATCTTCTCTTTGTGGCACCGCAGGAAATGAGTTTGTCCTCTCGTTCTGGGGCATGAATTTGAACGGGTCCGTTTCTGTTCGCTGCAGGTTCCACTCGACATCTTCGTCATCGTTGAAGCTTACTTCGTGGGACACAGTACGCGCAAATGAGATTGTGCTTGCGTGTTTGGCTGTGTTACTTGTTGGAACAGGTTCCGGTTGGGTATTGTCGCGTTCAGCATTGGATTCAAGAGATTCGTCGCCTTGTGCGGCCGAAGAGGGCGGCGGACCAGATAGATCCCACGCGGAATCCCCGGCATTATCATCGTTGAATTGGTCTAGGAATGCGCCATCGCTGGAAGGATGAGGTTGAGTTTCATGCTCTTTATCTATTAATCCCGAGTCTAACGTCCCCTGGGCCGAATTGTCAATCGTGTTCTCTTCGAGGGCGGTCCGTTGTTGGTGCTGCGGCGAATCGAGTTCTGGTGTTTGGTTATCGTCATTAGAGTATGGCATCTTAGCCGGATGCCACGTCGCACTTGGGGCATCCATCTCAGAGTACAATTATCGCGAATTAGACAGGCATCGAAATGGAATAATCCCGTGGAGTAGAATAAGAAACGGTACTGCGGGATCGGGACCGGTTAGTTTGGTGGTTTGCGATGGATATCGTTGTCATCAACAGCCAGAGATTGAATCGCATGCCAGATTGGATGATCGGTATAGGGGCAAACAGCGCGTGCATAAACACCGAGCAACAAGGAAAGAAATCAATCGCATCGAACGTTGAACCGGACTCACTTATACAAGAACGAATATGTTATAAAAAACTGTGGTCGGGAATCTGCTACAAGGCAAACTCCATTGCCATTCTTCAGAGCAATTGTATTTGCTTGGAAGCTGGAACAGGGAAATGAAAGCTGGCTTTCTGGGACTTCCAGTTCTTTTGGGGATCGTCAAGTTGCGACCCTGCCTCTGACCATACAAGCCACAACTACACCACATACACCCACGCTAGTGACTACCTAGGTACAGGTTCCTTGCACGTGGGCTAGCGGAGCCTGTGCAATATATGACATAAGTGCGATGGGAGAAATACATACCTAACCTACACTACCTCTATTTGCCTTTTATCCGACTACTCATAAGACGCCGAATAGTCTCCTAATTAAATTGAGAGAAATATAGTTGCGTGCAGACGATTCCCACATTATACAAAGCATGAAATCTGTCTTTTCCGCTTATTCTCGCTACTCAGGGATGTTATCAAAAGCCTGCATCGTTACTTGTACTTTCCAAGTGGTGATAAGCAATGTCGTCAGTGGGTCTCACTGAGCTTTACCTCAGCCAATCATGATCGCCAAGTCCAGCCCTTGCGAGATTATTTTTAGGTGGTACAGTGTACCCAGTGTACAGTACGTTACGTTTCCAAACTCGAGCTTCCAAGCCTCTGGGTCTTCCAAAGTGAAGATTGTCGATCTCGCTGCCTTTAATATCAATTGCTCACATAAATGTAGGATAAAGAGCATCCAATGATACCCCTATTACACTAGTTGTGGAAAGTAGAAGACTAAGTTGATCTAACGTTTAGAGTTTAAGCCCCTATTCAGACCCTTTAAATTCTACGTAGGTATCTTCAGCTTTCTCAACGGTCTACATACATTGGATGTACTGTGAGAACCCACTTGCGCAAAAGGAGCAAAACCGAAATCCTCACAATAATCCTCTAAATCTCACGCGCCGTAGCTATGCTTCAGAAAAACATCAGCCCGAGCGCGACTAGCAGCCCGAGCCGCAGCAACCGCCGCGATCCTACGGAGCCGGTCCGCGCCCGTCTCGTAGCAAGCCGGCACCCCGGTCGCCGCGAAAGCCCAGCCGTCCTTAATCATCCGCGCCAGCCCCTCGGCGCACAGCAGCACGTTCGGCATCCCGTGGCCGTTGAACCCGGCGCAGACGTACAGCCCCGGCCTCGAGGGCATGGGGCCGACGTGCGGCGCGTCGTCTGCGGAGTACTGCATCGCGTTCTCGTATTAGTCGATAATCACTCCCATTCGTGACATCTCTAGTCATGCGTGTATGAAGATACGAGTTAGGTATGTAATAGATGCAACTCACGCCCATAATGCCAGTCCAAATCCTATCCACCTCCGTCGGCGTCCCCTCCCAGCCGGCCAGCGTCCTCGCCGCCCAGCCGTCGAAGTGCGGCACCGCGGCCTCGATCAGCGTCGAGTCGTCGTGGTTCCTGTACCACTCGTCCCTCTTCTGGTAAATGAACGCGCTCCTCGCGCCGCCGACGATGAGGCTGCCGTCCGGACGCAGGCCGTAGTACGAGTCGAGCGAGTCCGGACTCCTCATCTCCAGCGCGCACGACCCGAGCGGCCTTTCTGCCGGCGGCGGGGAAGCAGCCGGCACGATTCTGCAGGCGGTCCCTCGACCGGCGTAGATAGCCTCGTCGTACTCGGGCAGCAGACCGCTGGTATAAGCATTCGTCGCGAAAAGGACCTTTTTCGCTCTCGTGGTGCCTCGCGGTGTCGCGAGCGTCCAGTAGCCCTCCCCATCCGCCGTCTGGGAAACCTCGTAGACTTGGGTATGAGTCTGGAGATTGACGCCTTTCTCAACGACGCCGGCCAAGAGATGCATGACCAGCTTGTACGGCCATAGCGTGTGTGCCGGGTACGTGAACGCGACCTTGGCGTCCTTCACCCCCGTCGCCTGCTCCGCGCTCTCTGGGCCGTGGTAGGTGACGTCTTTGAGTGTGGGGCAGTCTAGCTTCGACATCACATCCCACAGCTTCTTGACCTGAGCGGCCTCGGCCGCGTCGACGAACGTGTCCGCCGTGGTCACGGACCGGAGGTCGCAAGCTATGTTCTCCTCATGGATCAGCGCGGTCAGGGCCTTCGCGTTGGCAGCCTCGAAGAGAGCAACTTGGTTCGCCGTCTCGAGGCCGCGGGCTTGCATCCTCGCTGCTACGGCCACGAAGAGGTCCGGTCTCAAATGCCCGCCTGTGTGAATGGTTAGCTTTGGAATATAACCGTATATCACGAGAACTGGCGAGGTGAAGTAATGACTTGCCATTCCTGCCGGTGGCTCCTGAACAAGCCTCCCTCGCTTCCAATATCGTGATGCTCGGCTTCTCCGATGATGGCTGGCCCTTTAGCAAGTAGTACGCCAAAGCCGCTCCCGCGAACCCGGCCCCGATGATCACGATATCCTGCTCCCAGGGAAGCTCCGGTGTGCTGCGGTGGGAGTCGAGCTCATGAAGCTCCGTTCTCCAGTACGGAACAGTTGCGTTCGGAACAGGATACGGACCAGCCATTTTCGTCGGGAAGGTTGAGTGATCAATATTAATATTAAGCCAAGAAGTTTCGTCTAGATCAACATAGAAAATCAATAAGCTCGTTTGCCTGCCTACCTATGTATTGACACCATCGTCACGCTTCCTGTACGCCTTCATATATACGTAATTCTACGTCTGTGATAAAAGCGTACCTCGAGAAATACTATCCAGCTCTGGTGACTCATTCCGCAACACTTCGTCATGAGATGCGCAACAGGAAGTACACCGAAGCCGACATCCCCAACGACGTCGGAAGGATTACGGCTCTACCCAACATGCCGTACGGCCTTATAAGGCGGCGTGCGCGGACTATACCACGTCGTCAACGTGTATACATAACGCAAAAAACGCGACGTCGTCGATCTTCTTGGCGGTCTATAATCCATTGCATTCCACTCAGACGAAGACTATACACGAGGGTAATTACCTAGGTAATCACGGCGTGCGTCAGCAGGAGTATAGTCCTAGGTTATGTCCCTCGCGAACAATTGCCAGCGTAATAAGTCAATGCAAAGCAACGCGTACGCATCCTGAAGCACAATAGACAAAAACGGCGCTGATGAGAGAGCTATCGGTCAAGCCCATGGCTGCCTAAGGCGATCGTTACTAGCAATTCCTCTTTCCCCTCACCCAACGAGTTATAGACTTGCGCGGTCGTCAGGATCATTTAGGAGATGACGATGAAAGCGGAGGCGGTGACTCCATTTTGAACATGACCGGGTACCTACTAGACATCTAAGCAGCTAACCTAACCCAGGAATACATTGGATGCAATCAAAATTACCAATACTAGTGTATACCAGACCGCAATTTAGCCCCTACATAGGAGCCCTAAAGCGGGAGCCATAGCAAAGCGAAGGATGGCCCATGTGACGTTGCAACAGACAGCATCCAGATGGAGCCTCAACCGCATCACACACACAAATCTGATGACGCGGCTCAAATGGCCGACCCACGTAAGGCTCTGATAGGAATGGACAACCACCTTCTAGAAACAGTCGAAGCCCTACGCGGTTATAGCAAGGTGAGATATGACTCTCTCGGTTACTGTATATACTAGATACCAAGTGGATGAGTATCGGTGCGTTCGCAATATAGCATTGATTGGACTCTCAGAGCCATAAAGTAGCATTTCTAAAAGAAATTCACTCTGTTCTTGAACAAGTGCACCCATAAACGCCACGCTCATGCCCTCTCAACTAGTGAATCCAAATAATGGAGCGCCCTCAACGCCAGTTCCCAATGCTTCAATAATGCAGACCCCCAGACAAGCAACTTAATTCATGTTCTCTGCCGCTTATTCGAGAACCCCTCTCTCCCCAAACTCTCACGCGCCCTCTTCCGCTCCAGCTCCTCCTTCATGATGCGCTCCGCCTCGCTCATCTTCTTCGGCTGCTCGAGAGCCGGGGCCTTCTTTGAGCCGCCCGCAAGCGCGTTCTTCTTCGCCGCCGCAAACACATTCTTGGGTTGCGGCTTGGCCGCCATCTTCAGCGATATGGGAGCTGCAGCGGGCTTCTCGGCAGCGCCAGTCTGCCCTTGTGAGGTAGTCGCATCCGACTTATCCTTCTGCTCGTCGTTCGGCGGCGATCCCGAGGCGTTAGGTGTTGATCTCTCCGGGGAGGCGCTCGGCGCAGGTTGAGCAGCGGGTTTTGCGCCAAAGGATAGTTTGATCTTTTCGCCCTCCTGTCTCTTGAGCGCCCTGCTTTCCGCGTTATCGGCGTCCTCCTCGTTCGTCTCGCCCGCTTCCCTTTTCGCGCGACGGATCTGTTCCCTGATCATCATCTGTTCGCGCTCCTCGTCGCCCTTATCCTGCATCTCCTTCCTGCGCACAGCCTCCCTCCGCCGCAGCGCCTCGGGCGAGTCGTCCAACCACGCGATGTGGATTCCCTTGTCGGTCTCCTCCACCTTGCATATGCCCTCCCTGCCCAGGTACTTGGCGAACTCGGTAAGCGAATGCCACTTGGTGGCGTTCATGTGGATGTGCTCTTTATTCGCGATGTAGGTCTGGTAGAAGTGGTTGATGTGCACCTGCTTCTCGCCGTGGGACGTGCGCAGCAGCTGCAGGAAGTCCTTGAGGAACTGGTTGCTGAAGTCGTCGATGTACTTCTTCGGGTCCTCGCCCACCAGCAGCATCTTCCTCGTGTGCGACTCGCTCTGCGTGTGCATCTTGAACGCGTTGGCGTCCCGGCATTGCTTCTCGCATATCTGGCAGTACCACCGCAGCCGCTGCAGCCCCTTCGATTTGAGCTTGTTGCTCAGGTACTTTGTCGACCCGACCTCTGCTTTCGGCATCTTGACGTCGTCACGTACGTGTCAATACCTAGGTGCTAGGTATTTTGATAGTGGAAGAATCGGTGATTTTGTGGCGACGAGGGAGGCGCTCGATATAGAGAGTTGGGGTCGGTATTCACTGGCAGAGAAAACGGCCGTTCGCGACGATGATGAAAGATGCAGGGTACCTAAGAAAGGTAAGAAATGTATAATGTGGCGTTACGCCGCTTATTAGCTTATCGATACGAGATTCTCCACCAGTCTCACAGCTGGCAGCGGCTGCTAGTAGCCGACAAATTACAACTATTCTTGCTGATTAGATGAACGAATCGGAACCCAGAGTGAATCCCATACTTGCCAAGCTAGGCAAATACCTTATCGCTTTGGGGTTTATGTAAGAGTAAGTGAGCATTACATATGCCCATCTCAACTACTGAAGTTCGAGAAGCCATCGCATATAATTTACTTTATAAGACGTTCACCATGAAGAATGGTTGTCCGTTACAGCTCACTGTCCCCTAAGCAATATGGGACTGAAAGCAGCAGCACATTTACCGTCTTCCTCTCACGAATATCAACCAAGGAAAGAGGGTTGGTAGTGCTTTATTCTAAGCCGACCTCGGAGACGCAGCTTTCCAACAATAAGCCAGATACCATTAATGTACTCTCAAATTACTAGCGCCTTTATTCTAACTAGACCTATCTATCGAGCCTTTTCCTTGGAGGTATTCAGCACATCTTGAATTCTCCTGGTACCCTAAGTCCATTCGCAACAGATATTGACAACCCCTCCGAGCTACCATCGCGTGATAATCGAGTCCTTCCAAGCAGATGTCAGGACGCGAAACAAGGATTGCGCGCGAGCGCATTACGTTCCTATTCGAGGAAGGTGAATAGGTTTGTGTGTAATATGTTCATGGCCCTCGTAGCCTCTCTCGCATCGATGACGCATGAGATATTGATCTCACTCGCACCTAGAACCGTAGTCAGCAAAGGTCACACTACATCCCATACGGCTCATCATGCAGAATCACATACCCTGCGATATCATCTCGATATTAACGTTATGCTCTCCCAGCGTCGAAAACATACGCCCGGCAATACCGATCATGTTCTTCATCTCGGCACCCACCAAGCTCAAAATAGCCATGTCGAGCAGTATACTAACATCGCCGCACTCTTCTAGCTCTGCTTTGGCCTTTTCGAAATGGTGGACGGACGGGGTGGTTGAGTGGATGGCCATGGACACGTGGACTTCACTCGTGGAGATCAGGTCAACAGATATCCTATGGCTGTTTAGGATCGAAAAGACCTTGGCGAAGAAGCCGTGGGAAATAGAGCGCTTGTTCGAGTGTACGTTGATGACAGTGATGTTATTCTTGATAGTGACGGCCGTAGGTCTCTTCGGATGCTTCCGTAATGAGGCATCTGACGGCCGGGATCTCTTGATCTGCTGCGCCGGGGACTGTACTGGGTCCGGAACCACAATAGTACCATTGCCGCGGGGATTATTCACATTCTTGATGCGAATCGGTATCGGCGGATCGGCCTTGATAACTTGGTCCATAGTCAGGTGATGGATGACTTCTGAGCCATAGAACGTGAGTTCTGCCGCCTCTGATGGCGTTATTGATTGCAATAATCTTGCTGTTGGCACTTTGGTGGGATCTGCCGTGAATATGCCATCCACCTCCTTCCATATCTGCAGCTCTTGGGCCTTGAGTCCTACAGCGACCAATGCTGCACACAAATCAGTATACCCTCGCCCGATATCCCCGTCCATCAAGCTCCCAGGGACGTTTCCGAAGAAGCCTGTGATTACGGGTACTCTGTCGTTGCAAGCTTGTATCCTCTTTCGAAAGATGGCCGCCGCATCCTTGTAGAAAGCTGGACTTAATCGATCGGAGCTGTCATAGTGCATCACATCTGACAAGTCCACATACTCTGCATCAACGCCCTGGGACTCGAGTTAGCTAGCGGATGTGAGGAGTTATCTAGAGTTCCAATATACCTTTTCTTGTAGCAAGTATGTCATGAATCTGCAGCTCAGCTTCTCGCCGAAGCTGACCACTCGATCCTTGGATCTGGCGTTGACTTCCAAATTGAACCGTTTAGCTGCGACGATGTAGTCTTTTAATTCTTGGCAATCTTCCTCTATGCCTTCTATGACCTCCTTTTGCAAGTTGGGGTTCTTTACGAAATTTCGGACTGCCGCGACATGATCGTTGCAGATATCTTGTATGATGAGCTTCGCAGCTTCAACCAGGTCATTCTGGGTGACTTCATTGCTCGTCGCTGCTGATATAGCGCGTAACTGCTTGTATATCTCTAATAACCTTCACGGGTGTGTCGCGTTAGACCAATTGGGCGGGTACTGGAACCCAGTGAGGTGACGGGGTGACTCACCGACTGGTGGTGCCAGTGACTTTCTTACCAGAGCTTCTGGCAGAGCAGACGACGACAATCTTATTCGAGCTTAAGCTAGCTCTTATTATTGCAAGTCAGTATGTTACCGTAGAGAGGGCCAATGGCATGCTCATACCGAACAATGTGGTCGGCGATCTGGGTTCAAGTCGAACAAGGTCAGTCACACCAGATCAACAAATAAAGGGTTGGTGCATGACAAACAATATCTGGGAACTTCCCCACGCTGGTGCCTCCAAATTTTTGCACAATCCAGCCACCAGTGCTGGTGTTGCTACGAAGTGTGGTGTCCATGGCCATGACAAAAAGCAAACCTCGAGCTCCCTATACGCCGGTTGCCCTAGTAAGACGTCAGAGTGAATCGATGGCGGGGTAGCTTCAGTGTAGCTTTGGTCTGCTTGCAGTAATATTCAGAAGACAAAAACCCCAATTGATGCAGAAGAAGGACAAAAGAACGTGCGTTGAGCCAGGTATGAGTCTTAAGAGTACATGTATAACCTGACTCACTCGTCGAGATTCTCAAAGTGAAAATTGATGTTAAACAATCGTTCCCCGAATCGGAGGTGCCACAAATCAGTAACCAGCTGGAGAAAGAAATACGGGGTAGATGCAGCGGCTAAGTACCTAAGTGGGCAGCTATGTAACGTGCGCCGCGTGCAACGGGGCAGCCGCAATAGGTAATATAGCGGGTATAACCTGTACCATGATTCACGTGACAGCGCTAACATATGTATGTATTAGCCTGGCTTGAAGGTGGGCCTCTATATATAATGTACCTTTTGTCTGCAGAGTGGCCGGGTCCTTCTTGATAGCTAACCTAAAGCAAGTGTAGGCCAGATGTAGTCAACAAGCTCACATAAGGAGCTTTGAACCGCATAGCTAAAGTAGCTTTCTTTCTCCTTTTTATTAGTTTCTGAACCCTCGTCGCCCTGTCTAGGGTTGGATATAAAATAGCGTCGAAGTAAGCGGACATGGAAGACCGTATTTTAGCCATAGGCCATAGGAAGGTATCTTTGATTATATCGCGACTACCAAGGTAACTAGCTACCCACAACGGCATGTACGCGAAATGTACGTGATTGCTATGGGTATCGCAAAAGTTCCGAACCTTCCTATCCTATGGCAGGGGTGACAGCAGGGGCAAATGTCGACACCATCGCCCCTATACACCACCCTTAAAGCCAACCAACAAATGCCTGGCCACGGCATATATCTCATTGTACAATAGAAGGGACCGACTATTCCAGGTCCAAAACCTCACAGGCGACCTTTTTTCCATGCCTCGCAAATGCACGCCGCCCTGTCCCTAATGAAATCACCTATTCAGACACATTCCAACCAGCCACGAGCCGCCTGAATCCTCTAACCCTGCTGCTGGTCGTGATCGTATCAGTCATGCCGTCATGCTGTCGTATACATTGGCCCCTAAACCCTTAGGCCACATGATGAGGAATCCGTTTAACGCCGATTGTTATTATATAGGTAGCTCGGATCTATATGATCCAGCTGTCGGGGATACGGGAGGACACTCCGAGACAAAAGCTAGTCTACTGCAGAACGTGCTCTAAGTCGAGAGACTGCAGAATTTGACTGTGGCCTTGCTAATACTCGTACTTCTCCATAGGATAGTCTTCTTCAGGAGTTCGAATTCCGATGCCGCTATCATCGTGGTTTACCGACTGCTGTAGGGGGTCCTGTCCATTAGCCTCGAGCTGTGAAGGGAATGGGGCGCGGTCAGGCTGCGGCTGCGAGACACGTGGCATGCTAAACTCTTCGCTGCCGCTGGTAACCCGAGACTCCGGCTGACTAGTATCGTTGGGTGATGCTGGGTGCTTGGGAACAGTAGCGGCAGGAGGCGACGAGATCTTGGACTTCATGAACCCGCCGTACTCCGCCATGAAGGAGATCATCTCGTCGACCCAGCACTTGGTAACCCACCACGAACCAAAGCTCTTACTTTGGTTTATTGTCAAGTCACGCATAACTTCGGTTCCAACACGTTGCACACACGAAACGATATCCTCCGGCGTAGCGTATGGGAAGCGACTAGGAAGTGATCGCAGCAGAGCGACCCATCGATCAAGCATGTTCGCAACAGTAACATCAGCAGAACTCGGCTCCTCCGTAACTCGACTGTTGCGGAGCGCCATCTCTCCATAGAGTGTACGGCCTTCAATCTCCCATGAAACGTTAACCGGGTCGACCAAGTCCCGAATTTCATTGAGTAGAAGGTTCACGACGTCATCCATTCCTCTGGTGGGCACGCACTCGGAGACCTTGCGTATTCTAACCATGGTAATCCAGTCGATGTACATTTGGTCTCGGTTGGCTGAATTTGCGAGCATGTTTGCTGCAGCATGAGCGGTAAGATTGACTCTCAAGGTGCGATCCAACAGGGCAGTGAAGATAGCAGCCGGGGCTTCCTTGGCCTGGACTACATGCCTTGGTTGTCCCTGGTAAGATTCGCGAATGTGGACAACTAGTCGCTCGGATATGTTGCGAAACGTTTCGAGGACCGGCTTAGGAATCACTTGTAGCACGAGGGGGGCGACGATCTGCATCATGCGTTGGTAGACGACAAAGTCGCATTGCTCTATCCACGGCGCGATGCTCGGGTTGGAGAAGAGCTTTTGGACGGGCATTGTGAGAGTGCCTTGGAAAGACGTGTATAGGTGGAAGAAACCCTTGTCCTTGCAGAAGCGGATACACTCAAGAAGTGAAGTACAATGCGATCTATACAAAGCCGTGAGGGATATCGCTGCGTCCGGATCTGTCCCATCCGGCAAGTAGGGCTCGATCTTGGGCAGAACGAGAGGCTCGTTGTTGTGTGAGGGGTCCACCGGCGTCTCTAGGAATGCCAAATAGAGCGTGGTCTTAGCACTCGAAGAATGCAATTGATCGACACTATTTACATCGGGTTGGTTGTAGACACTGTGCGACCTAGTAGTCCCAGTTCCCGGGGCTGCCACGGTGTCGGCGTGTTGCGCGAACGTAGGTGTGGGAAGTCGAGAGAGTTGTTGTGTGTTCAACGCAGGGGATTGAGATTGTGGCGCACTGCTAGACATGAGAATCATGAATCAACGTAAATAGATAGTAAGTAGTCAGTCTCACCTGAAAGATTGGGTAAATGGTGTAGATTCCGGGTAAGGAAGCGCGGGAAGTGCAGGCCGCATAGGCACGTCTTCGATCGAGGGCTGGTCCTCGGCCAGTACAAAGTTAACGTAGTGGTACTTGGACTCGCCACGAACGCCAAGTCGTCGTGTCCTCAAGCCAGGAAAGAGCACGCGGACTAGCTTCCCAAAGCTTGCGGGATTCAAGACAGTTATTCTTTCCGTCGCGCAGCGGGATGCATAGTTTGCGTAGACTCTACCACGGGGCACTGAGCCCTTGCCTCTAGAGCACACCTGGTTGACCCTACTTCAAGTTAGGACGTCAACTACTCACGTTCCTTTCGAGTGCAACTCACCACAGCATAGCAAAGATTTGCCGGGCGCGCTCAGAGTTGGGTCCACGTTCGTTCCCGTGCAACTCTCTGGCTACATCCGGCAGGGTTCGATGCTGGTTAGCTTGGAAGAGCTGGCGCATTTCAAGCTCGTTGTTTGCGCTGGTCCGAGAGCTAACGCTTCGACTGGCCGGAACCATAGCGAGCGAGTCGGCTTCGTCGGCTTCGTCGCGATCCATCATCTGACTCTCACCATCTGTGAAACTTGCGTTCGCACCAAATGACTCGGATGGCACCGCATGATGCAAGTTCTGGTGTTGTTGATCCTGCATAGCGGATCCGACGGCAGGTTGCATGCTTTGATCCATCGAGAACGACTGGGCAACTTGCATCTGGGATGCAGGGCGAAGAAGAATCATATTAGTAGCCGGCATTGGCTGCATGACAGGTGCCATGTCTCTCTGCTGAGCGTGTTCGGTCGGAACCCATTGGTCGGGAAAGTTGCCCTGGTGTGCGACGAGGGCCTGCTGGTCGAGATTTGGCTGGGTGTTGATGCTGTGTATCGAGGCAGTCGAAGCCCTCGACTGGGTTCTCTGACGGGGGCGGCGGTGCGGCATCGCGCCTGTGTCAGTGTCCTGAGGATCTATGCGACTGTTAGGTACCTGAGAGAAGCGAAAGCAGCTGTGGGAGTTTCGCAGTCTGTCGAATTGACCCGAGCGACTATGGAGACATTCAACTGAGTTTTTGGGTGGGACGGTCTGTGCAAGAGGACATACCAGTCGTCATGTGTTTGGGGCGTTGTTTACCCGAGATTCCCTATAAACAACAAGCAGAGAGGGCCGAGAATTGAGTGTGCGCAACGCAAGAAAAAGAAGGAAGGATGCGAATTAGAGATATAGTAAAGATCCTGTGTGGGGTTAGTAAATCATGCATCAAATTGACCGGTTGTCGCGTTGCTATCAATTCGCCGGCGAGCCTTGGGATTGATTACCTGGGGTGAAGAAAACAGGAAGAGGGTTGCTCTTCCTCTCGTCGGGGCAACCGGGTCTGTGGCTGGAAAACAGTCTCCAGAGTGTCCCACCTTTGGGTGGCTGGTTGGCTACCAAAATCGAAATAAACATTTCTCCACGTGATTGGAGCGGGATTATGTTGAAGTAATGTACCCGAATTTGCGGGTCTGTACATATCTACGTTTTTCAATGGCAACAAACGTTAGTGTGTGGTACTGTACATAGTAGAGTTTAATGTGGGGCCCCTTTCCACGTTCCTACATGTGGGTAGTCTACGTGAATACATATACGTCTTTTGAAGCATGGACTTGTACGAATGGCACTGTACCTAGGTAACCTACATCTATTCATCGGCACCTCAAATCATAGTGTTCGGCCAGATTGAACTTGATACGTCCGTCACATGCTTGACGATCAGAGCAGGCGCATCTTCAGCTTAGGCTGTGTATCTACCTAGTATCTACGCATCTGTATGCATACATGCACGTAACGTATGAGACATTGAATGCTTGAGCTGCGTGTACGATGCCATGTGGCGCAGAGTCCCTTCCTTTTTATGCATATCCGCATACCAAGTACTTCCCGATGCCGATGGACCCCATCGTAAAGACCACGTAGGAAGGAGAGTACCAGCCCTAAAACTTACCACAGCTCCTTCGTCATTCCCCCACCTACAACCCTTATCCTCTTCCGCAATTTGGCTTGGAAATCATACATCACCATCATCATTCCACCGCTTTTCTGCTCTATCCCATAGCTATCTATAGTCGGAAGCAATCATGTCTGCGCAAGATCGTGTCCAGCACTATGTGTCCCAGCTCGATCGTGAGGTACGCCGCACCATTTACAATATCCCCAGCTTATCCGCCGGACCTGGATTTCGGGTCTGTCGCATGTTCATGAAGACTGACGGGGTGATGTCTAGCTTTCCAAGTACCCGGCCCTCAACAACATCGAGAAGCAGACCTCGGTCCCCAAGGTCTATGCGGTCATCGGAGTGGCCACTCTCTACTTCTTCTTTATCGTCTTCAACCTCGGCGGTCAGCTTCTGACCAACTTCGCTGGCTTTGTGGTACCCGGATATTACTC
Source organism: Hypoxylon sp. FL0543 (assembly GCA_022578575.1). Classification (NCBI taxonomy): domain Eukaryota; kingdom Fungi; phylum Ascomycota; class Sordariomycetes; order Xylariales; family Hypoxylaceae; genus Hypoxylon; species Hypoxylon sp. FL0543. The sequence goes on along the minus strand of MU394012.1, from coordinate 40,444 downwards.
CCTATCCGCCTTATTTAGTACTACTAAGGCGGATGACACTCAATGGTTGACAGTACGTTTTATACCATCAGCCATAGCTAGACATGGTCCGAAGCTAATTTATTACAGTATTGGGTCGTCTTTGCATTCTTCTCGTAAGCAGGCAGCCGCGCGACCTCCGCCTTGGTTCTTTATGACTGATGACACATCACAGCGTTCTTGAAAGTGCCTTGAATGTAGTTTACTGGTTCCCCTTCTACTACACTTTCAAGTTTGTCTTCCTCCTCTGGCTTTCGTTGCCCATCTTCAGGTTCGTAACCCGTCCTCTACCCCTTGGCTGCTTCAATCGACTAATAGCTATTTAGCGGTGCTCAGCTCATCTTCCGATCCTTCATCCACCCATTTTTCGGACGATACTTCCCTGAGAGCGGCTCAACGGCTGCCAACCTGCGCGCCAAGGCCGACTCTTTTGGCAAGGACCAGTAATCCGGTTTACTCGGTGAGGCTATCGCTATGAGCATGAAAATCAAGCAACGCCATCCGCGCATGTTCTAGCAGACAGGGACCCATGCAGCTGATGCGGTCATGGCGTTTTATCGATAACAGTACAACAGTCAGGGGCCCCCGAGGCCGGGGGAGAACGGAGAATCTATAGTACTGAGGTGTTTAGGAAAGGCCTTTCTCACCATTGTTGTGGGAAGTGCTAGTTCCTTTTTTGCTTCTGAGAAATTGTTTAGGCGATTATAGAATTCATTGAGTTGTTGCTTTGATGAGATCGACCGTGGATGTCGTATGGCTGACTTATAAATTACCCCCATACATGGAACCTTTGCCATGCAAACCAGGTCTGAGTCAAGATAATTGAAGTGCGCACCTGCATAAAATAGTGAAGCTGTCCTTCGGGGGTTCTTATAAATCCCATTGGATACCTTGTACCGTATGTAGGTATGTAAAGAGTCACTACCTTAGGTACCTAACCGGGTCACAATGACTTTCATGATTGGAGCTCGGAGCATTTGTAGATTGGCAGATACCAAGGCCTATTATTACGTAGATGCTATGAAAACATGTCAGCGAATATTTATTCTATGTCATCTGGACCTCAAAAGCTCCGCCAGCACAAGGCTCAGTTATGCCAAAATTTTCCGCAAGCTCAACCATCGCACAGGCCCACCTTACGATAGACTGGGCGTTTTGTTGGCTGAACACCTTGGGTTACCAGGCTCAATAGTCATCAGAATCAAGGGAAGAAAGAGAAGGCGACGGGAAATCGTATTTAGCTTACCTACAATACCGTGTAAATTCGGTGCAATCCACACTTGTGGTAAGCGAGGAGGCCGCGTCACTTCCTCGGTACTAGATAGATAGTCCTAGATGTCCGGACTTGCTTCAGGTCATCACCGCATCATGGTAGCCAGCAGTTAAGGGCCCTCGTGATGATGGTTTTAAGCAAGGGATTCGTTTGAAGTCACTCTCGACACACACATCGGAGTCGCCAGCAGCGTGGAAATGAAAACTGGCAAGCTGGCGATGACTTGAGTTGGTGGTCTTGACAAATGTTGTAGTAAAAGAAAGGAAGGGAAAAAATGGAAACGAAAACAGAAATTTTTTTAATCTTTCACTCGGTAAACCCATTTGCTGCATATAACTCCTTGAAGAAGTATATAACGTAAAATATGCAGTATTAAAGTACTAACGGTTACGGGTAATATGCATGTACATGCATGACTGGCCGTGAAACCACAGGCAGTGACACAACAGGGCTACCGTGCTGCTAGCTCTGGTAGCTTTTTCACTTTGGGGCAGGTACCTACTCCCCTCTTGGCCCATGCACCAATGAGAGACGCCGCACGTAGCAACCTTAGCTCGTTGCGAGTCGTTTAGTCGCCAGGCGGATTAAAGAAAACATTTCGAAGTGCAAGTGTGTGGTGTGACTTTCCCAATTCTCCCGTACTCAACCTCAGTCAACAGTTACCTCATTACCATTGAAAAACTTGTCACCTTCGCCGACAAACAAGTTACCCAAATAATAATATAACGAATATCACCTGCCCTCTTGCCCGTTTACATTGTGAAAATACATCAGCCATCCCGAATAATTACAAAAATTACCTTTTCCTCTGTCAATACTCGCTAGGTTTCGTCACTATCTACACGCCTATACCCTACCCCCCCCAGAGCCGGTTATTCACAGCATCCATTCACACGCATTCTTCTGGTTTTGGCGACAAATTCCGAAGGACGAATCGAGAATTAGGTGTTTCGATAGAATTTGGATTGAAGCGGGTGTATTGGTGGCACTGGAGAGTTTCAACATACTCATCCTCACAGAGCGGCCGACGCACACACTAGGAACCCAACATGGATAGACAGGAAACGATATGGACTCGCCGTAACAAGTAAGTCCGACTCTTAAGCCACGGTAAGACTCGTCTCAGACACTGACTGCTTCTATTCCCGTAGTCTTAGCAACCTCTCACTGTCTACTCCTAGTCAGCCCGACAATAATTCCACCACCCCGCGAGACTTCTCCAGTTTAGCCCGTCGAAATGGCCCCGGCTCATCCCACGGTCGTTCAAACCCCTTCAGCGCGACCACTCCCGGCGGCACCCTGACCTCGCCGACCAGCGCCGGAGGGGCCAACCAATTTGGCCTCGGATCTGGCGCGTTCGCATCGTTCGGTTCGGCCAAAACTTCCAAAACCCAGGGAAATCCCTTTGAGCAAGCCATGGGTGCGGTTGGCGCGAAGACCCCCTCTTCCGAAAAGACGGCCAAGGAAGCCACGCGCTCGGCTGCTGGAAAACTGTCCATGAGCTCTATCTCTGAGACGAGCACCCAACAGGGTTCGGCCCTGTCGGCGCACCCTCTTCGCGACACCTGGGTCTTCTGGTACCGGCCCCCGATCACCAAGGCCAACGGTTACATCGAATACGACAAGACTTTACATGCCATGATGGCAGTGAAGACCGTAGAGGAGTTCTGGCTGGCTTATTCGCACCTGAAGCGGCCTTCGTCTCTTCCCACAGTATCGGACTACCATCTGTTCAAGAAGGGCATCCGTCCAATATGGGAGGATGATGAGAATAAGCTGGGTGGGAAGTGGGTCTTGCGACTGAAGAAGGGCATCGCAGATCGGTATTACGAAGATCTCTTAATGGCATGTGTGGGCGATCAGTTTGGGGACGAAGCCGAAGAAGTCTGCGGCGTTGTGCTTAGTATGCGCAATGGAGAGGACGTGCTCAGCATCTGGACCCGTAGCACGGGACAGAAGGTCCTCAAGATCCGGTAAGTGGTGTTTCCCCCATTTCTTTCTTGACTGGCCTTCCCGGCTTACCATGGTTAGCGAGACGATGAAGCGCGTACTCAACTGCCCACCCGACACCCGCATCGAGTTCAAGAGCCATGATGCAAGCATGCAACAGCGCTCTGCTATCGACGAGATGCGCCGCGAGAAGGCGGCGCAGAACCACGATAAGCGATCACGCAACGATAACAAGACGAAACAGTCCCATGACGAGCAGCGACCGTAGTTAGGACATTGCAAAGCTCAGTGACGGTCCCGGGAAGCGAGCCGCATTATGCGATAGGGACGAGTGTAACTCAAACAAATAAATACATTGTTTTTTACACACGCAAGAATCATCCGGTGAGGATTGGTCCCGATGAAAGAATCAGTTGGTGACGCGCTCAGGCGGAAGCGTTCTGATCAATGCAGATACAGTCCTTCCAGTCTGTGGGTTATGCAAATAAGGGGCTTGTCCCTCTATGACGCGCTTGTACACGAGACCTTTTTGGTTCTCAGGCCTGTATAGGGGCCTGAAGTGTAACTAAACCAGTCGGTGCTCTCGCCGAATACTGTACATTATGGGGATCTGTAATGGACTCTTGGCATTTTGAAAGCAAAACCTAGTACTCTTTTTTGGGGAGGGCTTCTTGCTGAGCTGGATTGGATTCGGCTACTTAGGTATCGGCCATGTTGTCGTATGAATCGCGCATTCCTGTATTGTATAGCTGTACTGTACCAATATCTGACGCCGTGGGCGGGTGGCTGGCTGGCGGTGCGATGCTTTGCGGAAATGAATGATGTTTTGTATGGCCTGCACATCTCGCCTGCTTGAGCGGGCTGTCTTGGTTCGATATTGGAGTGGCTTGATACTTACCTGAGGTATGTGTGTATATGTATTGATGGTTACATTAAATTGTACGAGCCGTCTATAGGTTAGATGCTTGAGGTATCTCGTCCCGTGTCGCGACGTTGATTTCTAGACAGTAGCTGTATCATTCAAGTCGAGAATATTAATTACATTCATAGGCAGGTAGGTAGCTATGCTACAGACAGCATAGTCGCACATTACTTCACTTGGCTATAGCTAAGACGGTCCTTGACATTGGTACGAGGAACCAACTCCAGGTTCCGGTATACCTTGAGATATGAGAGAGGCTTTATGTATGTATGACGAGGATGATGGACATAGACACAGCATCTGGCGTGAATCACGTGTGCCATGGGGCTGGGTTAAGGAAGCAAAGTGGTCCTGGCTGCAACATGAGTGTTTAGCTTTATGTATTTGGCGACGTATTATCCTCTGGTAGAAATATCAGACGTCGAGTAGGTATGCAGCTCATGAGAAAGTAACCCAGATGGAGAGCTTGAAGGAGAGCAAGACGCTTTGCCAGATATTTTGCCAGATGTGGTAATCTAGTTGGATTGAATTGGATGTAGCATACAACCGTCGTATAACGCGGAAGCCGCGAAGATGCCTGTAAGGTGTTTTATACTCACCTGTTTCCTACGGTTTTCCTGAACTGCCCTCGTCCCCCTTTCCCTACTCTTCACCCTTGATCCGCTATCAAACTACAAATAGCTATTAACTTGGGAGGAACGAGGAGAACGTTGCAACTCCACAATACGATTAACACGGCAATCACCTACCTACCTAATGTACACACCATACATGAAGCGGCAACAGAACCCAATCCCCGGGATAACACGAGAAACGGGCCACGATCAAGTCCATTGTCGTCAGCCCAGCTTAGACCAATCACACCATTGTTTCTTCTATACAAGATCAACCCCTTTCCACTTTTCAACATCGAGGCAACGTAGATGATTAAACTCTTGGAGCGCTGACACCAGGAAGCCGATTTGACGAGGCGAACATCGAGCAAGTAGGGAACAAGACCGCATGAAAATGCAGAAAATCACCCACATTGCATAGGTACAACATTGCCGCCGATCTACGAGAACCCACTAGACCACTAGATTTATAACCCCGTGTCAATTCTGCAAATAGTAAAACTTCGCATCAACAAGCAATTGAGCCTGGCTAAATAGTCTATGTAGGAGTAAATCCAGACCCTCATCTAAGGCCCGGCCCAAAAGGTCCATTCACCATGCCAGAGGTGTTCAACTTGAAGAGTCTGCGAAGAGAAATCACTCGTAATCACGAAGTCGGCGTCATATACCACAGCTCACTAGAAGTCGGAAAATAAATCATTTCGTGCCATTGATTTGCTTCTTTCCTTTTCAGAAGCCCCCCTTAAAATGTTCCAGCCAGCCGGCTACCAGATCCATGCTCCCCTGGATCGAAAACTCATAAGAACTCCAGAAAGCCACCAAGGGGAGGAATATGGGCTTCTTATAGCCAGATAATACTCGTGTGACGCTTACTACTTCGTTTCGCTACATGGTCAGACCACGATTCACTTATGGTTAGTTATAATCGGAAAGCAAAGGCCCTCCATCATGCAATGGTATCATAACGCCGCCACCCTTTCCAAGAACTCCTTGAACAGAAATTGACTAGTCAGGTCCCTCAGGAGCACCTTTTGTTAGAACTTATGGATTGCCCAGACCTTGACGTTCTTCTTTGCTCCCGGAACACTAATACGGTGAGCAATTTTGTCTAGTGTGAACTTGACTTGGCCCTTGGTGCAACTTGGGAACTTCCTGGCTAGCAGATCCACGATTGTTCCCTTGTTGAAGTCTCGGAATTCGTCGCTGACGATCGCTTGTGCGAACTCTTCGAATACAGCTTTCGGTACAAGGTCCTTGGCATCCACTCCAAGTGAAACTAGCCTTGAAAAGGTGTCGGTTGGTTCGTTGGACACCGCACTAGGGGGAGGCATAGACGTCGGTGGCGCGGTCGAGAACAAAATGGGCGCACTGAGGGGTTTCTTTCTAACAGGTGCTGGCCAATATGAGCTGGAGAACGGGTCAATTCCCGAATGATGCTTAAGCGTGTCTATAGTCATTGTTAGCCTAGGAGGGTCTGGAGTGATTGATGTGGAACAAGACCTACCGAGCATAAATTCTAGTCGATACTTGTACGTAGACGCACAAGGTCCAAGTTTCATTCGATCTTCAAAGCATATGCCCGTGCTAGTAGGTTCTACCTCACCACGGAAGGTTGGACGGGTTGTTATAGGAACGTCATCTGAATCATCGAGGAAATCTTCCATTTCGCCGTCGCCATCATTACTCTCTTCGTCGTCGTCGTCATCGTCCAGATCTTCACCATCATCTTCCACCCACTCTGCCTCCGAATCATAGTCGTAGTCCAGAGTGAGTAGTTTTCCAGCGGGTCTTCGGGACAACTTGCGAAGCTTATTGGCGGGCATAGGTGTAGTGATGGTCCCGCAATAAGGTGGTCGAACGTCTTCATAAAATGACAGGAGTTTCATCGGGATAGTATTGAGACGAGATTGTGCGTCGACAACGAGCTTTTCGGTTTGGGACTCGGTTCGCGATGGCTGCATATCGAACTTCTTCTGAAGGGGGTCGCCATAGATATTCTCCATGATCCTCTTCACACTCGGCAATGTGATTCCACGTCTTTGTGGGAATGCAATGTTGAAGGTCTCTGCGGGATTGAATGGCTTCGGGTTGAAGGGGCCACGCTCACCACGAATGTACTGGTCTAGAATTTCCGACTTGGCTTCCTTGGTCTCTTCATCCATCTCAAAGGGTTGTGGAGCCATCGTCAAGTTAGATCTGACGAAGAAAGGTTTAAACATCTGTTCGTAAGCTGTCATTTGTGGCTCGAATTCCGCCTTTGACGTCGCAGAGTTCGTGTCGGCTTTCGGAGAAGAATTCGTGGCCTGCTCCGTAGACTTCTTGGATGGCGTAGTGGGAGTCTTTTTGAAAAAGCTGGCCAACATATTCTGCTGCTTTTCCTGCTTTCGTTGAGCAGCGAGTTGTTGCTCCTCCTTTTTCCGCCTCTCCTCAGCTTTCTTCTCTTCTTTCATCTTTTTCTCCAATTTCTTTGCCTCCACTTCAGCCTTCTTCGCCAACCTTGCTGCATCTTTCTCTTCCTTCTCTGCAGCCCTAGCGGCTTTGGCGGCTTCGTCAGCAGCCTTCTTGGCAGCCTTTTCGGCGGCCTCTGCCTCCTTTTTCCGTTGTTTCTCGGCAGCTTCTTCTTCCTTCTTACGTTTCTTCTCAGTACGTTCCTGCTCTCTCTCTGCTGCCGTAGACTTTCGCTTTGCTGGTGTCTTGTCTTGAATTACGGGCGCGGAATTTACTTGCGCCGTTAGGGAGGTGACACCATTAGGTTGTGGTGATGTTGAGGGTGTCTTAGTTGGTGAAGGGAGATCACTGAGGGACTGGCTGGATCCAGGCTCCGTCAAGTCCAAGGGACTACTGCCAGGCGTCGACTCCATTGTGACTGGCCCAGGAGATAATCCTTTGCTAGGCATTAGCAGGTCCGTATAATTAAACTCGGGGCCCAAGGAGCAACTAACGTAGGCGGTGGCTTTCGGCCGATACCGATCCTCCGATGGACTTCTGGTCTCCAATATTCTCTGAATCAGAGGGTTCGTCGATCGCAAGTTGAATGCCACCACCAACAAACTCCTCGTGTGTCCTTTTCCTAGACGTCGGGTCCAATTCCTGAATATTGGGAGATATCGGAAATAGAGGCATCGAGACAGTTGATCAGTCGTGGGCTGCTGTCCAGCATCACAGGATGACGGGGAATGAAAATGCAACCGGTCGAAGTCGAATTGAGTTGGCAAGAAAGGCGACGAAGGTGAGAAAGCTGAGTAAGTCACGAGATGAAGTGGTGAGCAAACAGAGAAAATTGGCCCGTTTAACAAGCAGGGTGCTCGTTGTCAGAGAAAGCAAGATCCTGTCGCCTCGGCAGAAAAGAGTTTTAAGTTTCCGTCAAGTTGTTGTTCAGTAATTCGTCACTGCCTTGCAGTGGAGGACTGTTGGGTGCTCAGGGCAGGTGCGGCAGAGTGGATTATCCAGGACGCGTTTAGCTGAACGCGCGAGATCGCGTCGAGCATTGTCCCACTTAGAGGAGCATGTATTGCTGTGCACGGACCCGAAGTTATGTACCCTGCAGGTGATGGCTGAGGTATACATAGGTACCATTATCTTCGGCAATTTGGTGGTGGCTTTATTGTTCAGTCAGGTAATTGAAGTAATAAGGCACAATCCATTGTTATCGTAGTGGTTTGCCTTAGATCTCATCAATAATAATGTTCCAAGTTTTAGTGAATCATGTTAAAAGAATCGGAAGTGCTAAACTATGTACATGAGTTACCTAAGGTGTGTACATACAGGACAAAGCATTTTGTGCACAGTGTTAAATGGTCCATTATCTGGTGGGGAACAGTGAATTCTGCCAAAAGCGGACCCACAACCACCGCTCCCACCGCCCTCGGAGGGGTATAAGTAAGCTGAATCTCTCCCGGCTTTTCGAATTTTGAATTTTCTTTTCTTCATACTTACCTTGGGAGGAGAATCCTCGCTCAAGAATGAGGATTCTCAAGGGGGGAGACCTGCATTGCACATCGCGGAGTCGACCCTTTTCTATTATCCCTCGTGGATCATAGTTCCCGTAATTTTTTATTTACCAAACTTTTCATTATGAGCGGTGCCTTGAGTACCGTCATGAGGAAGATGTTCTGACCACCTCGCGTAAGTGCGGTAGCCTTAATGGGGGCTGGATCCTAAAAGTGAATTATTGCTGCCTACTCGCATCTGTATTTCATCCAAGTTATCATGACATAGGGCGGCAGACGTTTATATCGAACTCTGCTTCCTCGCCATTGGCCGGAGCCAAATATTGCAATTAGGACCAGGCGCCAACGACAATCCGGTCCAAGTAGATAGGGTTGGGATAGCTACGTGTTCGCTCCACGACCGCATACTGAACCCTAGAGATGCCTCAACAAGTAGGTCTATTCATAGGAGACGGCAACTCGTCTTTAATCTCAATGTGACGACCCGTAACAGCTTGAGCAAATCAGTAAGGAGCTGATCATTTGCGGCTTATCGATAAGCCCTAGCATACCTCTGCCAGGCCTTTGCCGGGCCGTCCCACCTGTCCAATTGATCTTCGGCGTTCGAATTTTCGGCGTTGAGAAGCTTCACCAAAACCCGTAGCGACCACGACGACAGTTGTCCTAGGTTCATGAGACCCTAATCACGCCAAGCCAGAGGAGCGCATACGATCATTTAGAGACGGACAGCCTCCGGGTAACTTGGTCGGGTTGAAAGCTGCAGCATGAGCATACATTGAACCGAAAATCGGCATACAACAGCATCTCCTAGCTCGCGATCCAGTTCCGTTCCGCTCTCCCTTCCGCACAGAAATGAGGTCTCTCGTCCTGTCAGCCCTACCAAGGGCTCGCGGCTACCGAGCTGCAGCAACAGTAGCAGCGAATATCCAGGCCTGCGCCACAAGAAGGTCAGTCTAAACCCAACCCCAATCTCCCTCCACCGCTCAACAAACACTAACCCAAAGCCCTAACCAGAACATTCTCCTGCCTCCCCAGTCTGCGCCCAACAATCCCCACATCCAACAGCCCAAGCAGCACCATCTTCCGCTCCCCAAGCACACACAACGGGCTCCTAAGCTCCTTCGCCCCGTCCCCGACGGCCTCCGGGCTCGCGCCGGACCTCGTGCCCAAGACGTCCGTCACGTCGCACCCCGCGCTGGGCCTCGGCGCGCAGGTGCGCTTCGCCCCGCGCCCGAACATGGCGCGCACGAGCCGGCTGAAGCGCAAGCGCCGCCACGGCTTCCTCAGCCGCCTGCGCTCGCGCGACGGCCGCAAGACGCTGCAGCGGCGGAAGGACAAGAAGAGGACCTTGCTGACGAACTAGAAGGCGGGCTGGCTGGCTGGGTTTTACGGGGCTACCTCGTTAGTTTTTGATATCTGTGCCTACGACGCCGGGGCTTATGGGGCATCTGGAGAGACGCGAAGTGAGGGGTGGTGAGGTTGACCTACCCGCGGTGACTTGGGGCGTATGTCACATCCGCGCGGGCTGGGTTGAGAATGGAGTGAGTGTATCATCTACGAGCATAGACCTGTATATTGCAAGAATCATCTCTGAACCAGTATCATTTTGTCTCGACAATATAATGACGTTCGGACAAGTGTATGGAGGCGTTCCAATCATCTGAAAGCAGCAACAACAGATAAATATGTCCAAACTACCTGTCTGCCTACAAAAGCTACAGCTCCCTCCCTCCCTCTCCCATCCTTCTGAAGCGACCACGAACACCTCATCTTCTAGACAGGACCCACCACACCGCTCTCGCACTGCAAAGTATCCGAGTAACAGACGACACCCAAATCATCACTCGCCCCTCCGATCCAAACGCTATACCTCCCCCGTGGGTCCGGCACAACCCAGTTCTGGCTCACCGTGTCCCAGACACTCACATCCTTCCGCGTGAGGCTCAGCTCCACCACCGCGCTCTCGCCCGGCGCCAGCGCATCCGTCTTCGCGAAGTCGCGTAGCTGGATCACGGGCGTGTCGAAGGCGATGCCCGCCGGGAACTGCACGTATGCCTGCGCCACGGCCTTGCCGGCCGGTATGTTTGTGGAGGAGGCGGTGTTGGTGACCGTGACGGAGAGCTTATACGCCACGTCCCAGAGGGCGGGGTTGCCGCCGCTGGGGCCACCCGCGGGAGGACCAGCTTTCTGCGTGGTGGAGTAGCCGTCCGGGTAGGGGTATTTCGAATCACCAGAAGCGCCGATATCGTGCGCGGCGTCGGCCTCGACTTTGGAGAGCCAGGGGTACAGGTACCGCCAGATCCGGTCGAGGTTGTTCGGGAAGTACGCCTCGCTCGCCGCGGGGAGGGAGGTGTTCAGGCCAGCTACAGGCGACGCGGGTTTCGCGGGACGAGGCGGTGGGACTTCGGACAGCTCCGTGACGCGGGTGATGGACGCGTTGGAAAACTCGAAGGAGGCGTAGCTCAGGCCGTGGCCGAAGGCGAAGCGGGGCTTGATGCCGTTCTTGTTGAAGTACCGGTAGTCGATGTACAGACCCTCGGAGTACGTGTCCTGCGTCTGGCTAAGAGGCGTGGAGACGAGACCAACGCTCTTGGGATAGTCGTCCTCGGAGACGGGGATGCTGTACGGTAAACGGCCACTGGGAGATACCTCGCCGAACAGGACCTCTGTTAGCGAGTCCCCGGCTTCTTGTCCAGGGAGGTGGGCGACGAGGACCGCCTTGACAGAGGGGAGGTCGATCCACGGTTCCATGACGACGGGGCCGACGGTGTGGACGACTACCACGACATTACTGTACTTAGCGGCTGCCTGTTGAACGAGTTCGTCGCCGTTATGCCAGGCCACCAGCCCGGAAGTGTCGCGATCACCGTGGTTATTTTCCACCGTGTACGAGTTCTCTCCTGAGTCAGATGTTATGAACACGATAGCTACATCGTCAGTAGTTGGTGCTGGGACGGACGGGAAGCTATCAGTCGCGTAGTAGGTCACATTGGCTGCCTTTCTCTTTAAAGAGCTGATAGGGTCGTCCAGGTAAGGGTAATTTGCGGATCCTGACCCCCATCCCATTCCCAGCGTGCCTCGGTTGCAGCTCTTGTCCGTGCAGGAGTTGATACCCTGAGGATCAGCTTGCGCATCTGTGCCGAACACATAAAGGGGCGACGAAGTGGACAGTGGGAGAAAGCTTCCGTTGTTCTTCAGCAGCGTGATGGCCTCCTGGGCAACTTGTTTGGCTACTACTTTGTGGTCAGCCTGCACGTTGACGTACTCGTTAACCACACCAACTGGTGAGAACAGAGCACCCGGATACAGAGGCCCGGTACGATCTGCGGTGTTAGAAGAGAAGTTAGGAGGCGGGTAATTTTGATCTTGACCAAGTTGATACCACGTCGCCACGACACGCGTGGCCATATCGTTCAGCCGGTCAACAGGCACGGAGCCGTTTAGTACAGACCGCGTGAGTTCATACATCCAGTTGGAGTAGCCATCCAGAGGAATATTATTGCCAACCGTGTCTCCGGGCATAGACATATCGAGACCAGCAAGAGCAGAACCAACTCCCGAAATTTGTGCGAGCCAGTCGGTCATCACCAAACCTTGGAAACCAAGTTCGTCTTTCAGAAGGCCGTTGAGAATGTAGCTATTCTGAGAAGCAGCAGAACCATTGATCTGTAATCACATGAATAAAACTGACCACATCGAGTTGTTATTCATAAGGGAACTTACGGCGTTGTAAGAGGCCATTATCGAGCCTACACCTGCTTTAACTCCTTGCGCGAAGGGCCAGAGGTACAGTTCGTGTATCGTTCGGTCGTCTGTTATCTATTAGCCGTGGGCATCGGGGGCTCTCTGGTATACACACCGATATTTGCGCTGTATGCTTGCTGTACTGGGTTGTACATGCGGTAAAGCTCCTGTTCATATCCGATCAGGTGCTTAATCGTCGCGATGACTCCCTGATCTTGGACACCCCGAATTGTCTCCGCTCCGGCAATGGCTTGGAGCACCGGGTCTACTCCGAACCCTTCCCAGTTTCGACCGCCTCTCGGTTTCCTCCCAAGAGGGCCAACACACGGCCCTAAGTAAAAGTTGGCTCCTTTACCCCTGAATTCCTTACCGATAGCTACGCCCCTCTGGTATATGAGGTCTTTGTTAAATGTCGCTCCAGTCGTAATTCCAGCAGGGAAAGCGGTGATGTTGTCCGTTGTGCGAACCCCTAGAGGTCCGTCCTGTAGGCATAGTTGCGGGAGTCCCAGTCGCGGCACACTGCCAGTGTTCCCGACGCAGCGCCCTTAAGTTCCATGTTAGAATTAGGAAGCTACCTGATTTGTATCGACCTACCCTAAGCATTGTTAGAACCAAGAGTTTCGTATTATGAGGTTCATGGTGGATTTACCATGTAAAGGCCAGTACCAGCAGTGATGTTTACTTTCTCAGCCACTGTCATCTGTGATACCAATTTGACTGCTTTGTCATAGCTTTCGGACCAGTCATCGGCCCAACCGCCATAAGGGGTCGGGTAATACGGCGCGGCGACATAGCCGTCAGGGACGGGATCCCGAGCCAACAACACTGACGCCGAGACCGTAGCTACTAGGCAAAAGAACGAGAGACTACGGAGTCCTGAAGGGCACTCCATCTTGAAAATTACCATTATAATTAAAAAAGGGAAAGATACGAGGTATCTTCAGGATATTAGAATATATCGGTCGTTATTACAGCACTTCAAAACGCATCATGAACTCATGGGTTCGTGAACACGCGAGCTGTGGTGGCTGGACAGCAAGGCATCACGATTTACACACGTGTGATTGGCGACTGCCTTGGATAAATAGCGGAAGGATGATCCAGGAACCAGGCACGGGGACGGGGACGGGGACTTCGCATCTGGCGATCGCCTGCCTGCGCGAGAAGAGCTGTACGAAGTATGCAGCTCGGTTTCTCGGTTTCCATCCGAAGCGCATAATCCTGTTGTTATTAGACAAGATCTTGGGTCTATGCCGGAATAGCACATGGCCATTAAGCTTGAATAGTGTGCCTGCCTGGCAGCCTGGGTATGCATTAGTGATAGGCGGGGTAAGGAGTGGGTTGGTCCCAAGAGATAATCTCCGTATTCCGCAATGCTCGTAAAGAGCAGATTTGGATCGCCATCCATGCTCATGATTACCAGGTCATGGCTTTCCATGATAGAGCAAGCCTCGGCCCACCACCTCCGGACGACTGGATAGTCCAAGAAATCCAAGGACAAGTGTATGTAGTGGTATGCGGAATGAAGAAGTCATGCGCATACGAGGATACACAAATTGGTCACATCGGGGCGGCATCTAGCTGCAGTGCAGAACTTGACAAGACGGAGGGTCGCATCCTAGCAAACGGCGTCTTTCTAGGCTGATGAGCTAGCCTAGCTGATGACGCGTTTCGAGGTTGCAGTCGGAATGGGCCATAGTAGCATGGCTATCACGGCGCATCGGGGAAGCAATCTAGATGCAAATTGCAGCTTCCGAAGCTATACTTGATAAGAGTACGAAGTATCATGATTTTACGTTCATGTCGTGATTTTAACTCTCAAGGCTGGAAATAAGCTTGACAGGGTAGCTGCAGGTAGGTAGCACAAGCAGGGCAAGTGCGGAGTGAGAATACCATTGACCCGATATTCTTCCGCCTGATCCATTATTCCTCGAATCCCTTTCTTTCGTCCCTAGCGGTTACCTTATTAACAAGTCATGCATTATACCCTTCCATTGTGAAGACAATGTAGCGGGCACCCCCAACGAAGAGATGACTCTCTTAGGAGACATGCCCGGCTATTATACCATGGATTCTCATATTCTCGTGGCCTTCAATTTTGGTATCCCCTATTGTTCTCAATGCCTTCTGTTATTTCGAGTCGCTCTGGTAGAACTGCCTCGAAGTCAGACAGTCTCGCGCTCGCCGGAACCTGTCGAGATATGGAAGTTGGATGCCTAAGGGGTAGACATTTCATCTATTTATCGTCTCTTCCAAACGTTTGTGGGACTTGAACGAAGTGGCTGAGGCGTTACAAACCCAATCCTCCGTTCTCCTCACACTGCAGCCCGCTGAAGATTTGTCAAGCGATGGATCCTTGCTCTTGGCAGGTAGGCGGGACGAACCTCACGTGGGCAGAGTAGTCCGTGTCACTCACTGTCGAGTCGTGACAAGGCGGGCGCCAATAGGACTCTAAGGGTCCAATCCTATGGTACTACCTTGACACTTCTCGCTAAGTGCCGAGACTAGATGCCAGGACGATTTCTGTCACACAGTCAAATCAAGCATCTAAGTTTATATGCTTAATATGGCTGCTTGTACTGTACAGAACGGGCAATTCCGAGATCTTGGGGTCTGCGAGTACAAATATTATTTTATTGTTGATCGAGGTTGCATCAAACTTTGTGATTCGTAGCGTAGCTCTCTCCACGCCGGAGTCGCGCAGCGAATGAGGGCTTCGAGGTCGCCCATTTGCCGTATTAATTGGCATTTTAGTTGGCCAATCGCAGGCCCAATGCGACTTTCTCACCTTTACAACTTACCATCCTACCTAGGTAGCTACCAGAATAATGGATATCCGGCCGCGTTTGTAGCGCCGCTCTCCCGCTTCTAGCCTTACTCTGAAGGAGTAGCGAGGGGGTCGAGAACATACCCCTCCTCCGGCGTGGAGAGGGCTGCAACCAAGCTGGTACCGTGTTCCATGCATATAATTAGGATCGTGGCTGAGGAGTTCATTCGAAACGTTGATACCACTCAGATGGGAAACGAGTTTGAAGTAGACCAAATAAGTCAACTTCGACTTGGGCTGTTTGACCCGAAAGAAGGAGCTCCTAGACACAGCATTCGCCTACGTCCGTACATTAATCCATATAGAAACCTGGGTCACAAGAGTGAGATTGCCATGTCTTACACGCACGCGCTTTCTTAATATATTCCCACTCCCTTGGTTTCTGCGATAATATGCAGCTGCGATTATTAATACTTCTGACTCCTGCTGCATCTTGTCTGTCTACTACATTTTGGCATAGATCTTCATACACCTATTCGCCATGCAGCGGTTTAGTTGGGCCGTCGTCTCTGCCTTTAGTCTACTCGTTACCGCGAGCCCGGTCCCTGGGAAGCCTCGTTATATTGTCAACGGTCGTGGTATGTCTTCCATTTACAAGGAAAACGATAAGCTGACGGACAGAAGACACGGTAACTGAAGCTGAGGTTACGAACCTCCAGTTCTTTTCTCAGTATGCTGGCGCCAGCTATTGTAATAGCGAAAACACGCCAGGCTCTACAGTCAACTGCTCTGAAAATGTCTGCCCGGATGTTACCGCTGCCGGCGCCAAGGTGGTAGCCTCATTCCAGTGAGCCTGCGCCAATTCTCCCTCAGATATCGGATATATCAGACTGACACCTGAGAAGTGGGGATGCCACTGACATTCAAGGCTTTGTCTCGTCAGATGACACGAACAAGTTGATCGTTGCCTCCATTAAGGGGTCCGAATCTATAAGAAACTGGATAGCCGAGTCAGTTGACCTCGCAGTTTAATACTGTAGGAGAAAAGGAACTAACATTCAATCAGTCTTTCATTCATAGCTGTACCTTGCGACCTCGTAGACGGATGTTTAGTCCACACCGGATTTCTCACGGCCTATGATGAGATCAAAGATGACATGATGGCCGCCTTGGAAGCAGCCAAGAAGGCAAATCCTTCTTATAAAACAGTCTTCACGGGCCACTCACTCGGAGGCGCAGTTGCCACGGTGGCCGCTGCTAATGCTCGAAACGAGGGCTACGAGACGGACCTCATCACCTACGGCAGTCCACGAGTAGGAAATCAGGAGTTCGTCAGTTTCGTCACAAACCAAACCGGCGCAGAGTATCGTGTCACGCATCTCGACGACCCCGTACCGCGCCTGCCACCGATCATCCTTGATTACCGACATACGAGTCCTGAATATTGGCTCTCCGATGGTAATCCCAACACGACTGCATTCAAGGCGTCGGATGTCAAGGTGTGCGATGGCTTCGCGAACACCGACTGCAATGGCGGAACTGGCGGGCTGGATATCGACGCTCATCTCTTCTACTTCGAGCACATCAGCGGGTGCGGCCAGGACGGTCTTTCGTTTAAATCGAGAGACGTGACACACGACATGGCGACAACGGAGCCCAAGGATATCTCCGATGAGGATCTTCTTGCTCAACTTGAGGATTGGGTGGCGAAAGATCGGGAGTTCTCCGGGACGCTGAGAGGGTAAACCTCTGGTTTTGAATTGTATTTGGGGATAGATCGCATCGCATCTTCAAGGATACTTCTGCGGCGGCGTTTAGGAATATTTTATCATAGAATCGGCGTACTATGGGATCGCATGTGCCTTGGTTCATGGGAAGAAATGAACGGCATTTTCAGCGTCAAATGTAATATACCCACTCATGTTCAAACAGAGAAGTCCTTGTCTGAGACTAACTACGTCAAGTTATATATATTTCATTCCAAGTCTAGCCCAATTATCCGGATGATATATCTTCATCTTGCACGATTTGTTTTACAGAAAAAGGCTGCAAACCGCCCTTCCTGCCACGGACACTGTATAGCCCGCCAACCAAGGTCTTCCCAATCTGTAATAACAGTCTACATGTCGTAACATCAGCCCGCTACATCCAAATGAGGATCTTTCTTCTCCACATCCTCAACAGACGTCGCCTCCTCAGGCTCGTACTTGAACCCCAACTCCTCAAGCGTCTTCGCCTTGCGACCCGTCTTCTCAAACTGCATCTTAGCCTCGGCATAAATGCTCCTCTCCCACAACAACTCCTCACCCCAAAACGGCGGCTCCTTCCCTCCTCCTCCCCTGCTCTCCTTGACAACCCAGTCGTGCAAGCCGTTGATGTACCGCCCGTCGCCGCCCTTGGGGAAGACGTGGTACTTCCCCGGAAGCGCCCCCTCGCCGTCCTCGCGCTCCCACTGCTCGAGCACGGACCGGGGAGGCAGCGGGAGCGCGTTGGACCACAGGCGCGCGAGGACCGCGGCCTGCGCCTCGGAGAGCGGGAACGGGATCACTTTGATGGGCAGGCCCGGGAAGGCCAGGGTCGGGTGCGCGATGTGCAGGAAGTGCCTCGCGAGCCCGTGGACCCTGCGGCCGTCCGTGACGAGGGGCGGGTCGGCGAGCGTGTTTAGGAAGGGGAAGGTGTATAGGTAGCCCGTGCAGAAGAGCACGGCGTTTATGTCTTTCTCGATTATCGTCTCGCTCTTCTCCTGTTCCACACCCACCTGCTTTGTGCCGCTGTCCTCGCCTTCGTTGTCCAGGCGGAAGAACTCAACGCCCCGCTCTTCGACCAGGAACCGCTTGATCCGCCCGACCTGCACCGCGTTGCCGATGTGCTCGAGCGTCTCCTTGGGCGCCTGCGTGCGCGCCGAGATGAGCAGCGGCCCCTTGCACACGCGCTGGATCTGCGACGCGATGTCCAGCCCCGAGGCGCCCGTGCCCACGACCACGACCTTCTTCCCGCGGTACGGGTCCGCGTTGCGGTACAGCTTCGAGTGCGAGATGGCGCCGGGATGCGCCTTATGGAATGCGGATATGGCGCCGATGCTGTCCGGGATGTACGGCGTGGAGTAATGTCCCGACGCCACGACCACCGCGTCATACGTCTCCTTCGTCTCTTTTCCCGTGAGCAGATCCGTGGTGCTCACATCCCACCGCTCCTTCCCCCACCCATCCCCATCTTCCCGGAGCGACACGTCCGTCACCTGCGTCGAGAACCGGATCAAGCGCCGCACATCCCGCGCGTACTCCTCCAGGTAAGCCTGCACGGCCTGCCGCGTCGGGAAGATCTCGACGCCCGCGCGGAACCCCAGGTCCGAGTACCGCATGAGCGTGTGCGGGATGTTCGTGTGCAGGTCCTCGTACATGGGCGACGGGAACAGCGGCTCTCCCTTCCCACCCTTACCCCCATCCCCATCCCCATCCCCATCCCCATCCCCATCTTCGTAAACAGGCGGATCCGGCCTCCGCGGGTGCGCATCAGTCTGCGGCACAGGCAAGCTCTCCACGGGCCGCGCCAAGGCGCTGTACTTCCACACGCCGCCGACCTCCGCCTGCTGCTCGAAGACGTCGACGCGCGGGAACGCGCCGTCCTGCGCCTGCAGGTACTTGGCCGCCGCCAAGCCGCTGGGCCCCGCGCCGATGACGGCGACTTTGCGTACGTTGAACGGCGCCGAAGCGGCCGTGGGGGAAGAAGCCATGGAAGCAAGGGCGGATGGATTCCCGGATGCTGCGCTTTTTTGCTGATCCTGGTAACGCCGGTAATTTCGGCTTTAGCTGCTGGCGCAGTATCTCGAGAGGAGAATGTGAAAACCTATGTAAAACCTACCTATAGGTACCTATGCAAGACCTAACTATAACTTTAGGGAATAAGTTCTGGCAAGGCAAAAGTTAGAAATGCCTCGTCTACAGCGCTAGCAAGAGAATTGAAATGCGTGACATGATCGTCGAGGTAAATCACGGGTGAAGGGACAAGTCGTCGATGGCGCAATTCTGCAATTCCAGCTACGGCGGGGCCGACCGAACTTGCTGAGTACCACTGCAATGGCCGGCGCCGGAATACGGAATGGCTACCAACTAAGTGCGTATCTTGGAATACCTGATTTATCATTGTGTGGCCATGGTGCCAAGCACCAAAAGTCATGGCGCACACCTGTCTGATTCCTTAATGTACATGGGTGCCATGAGGCCAAAGATTAAGCAAAGGGATAAGCAAATACGCAGGTCGCGATCATTGATGCCTTTGGTGAAAGTTCTGCAGTTCCTGCAGCCGAGGGGAAATTCGCAGCGCACGAGCTAGAAGCCGCACGAGAAGCTCGGCAAGCCGCAAAAAACTGAGCACAACTATTCCTTCTGTAGGCACCTCGAAAATGAAATCAAAGTGCAATAATAGAACCGCACACAGCGGTCCAGGATGCCAACCATCCAACATTGTCCGTGTCGTTCCGTATCGTTCGCGTCGTCTGCACTGGTGCTTCACGTGGGGTATCATCAGAAACTACCGCAGGATCTCAAAAATGGGCAGGTGTTCAATCATCGGTGCCTTCAATAACCATGCCAATGGCGTTCGGCATACCGACCAAGATCTTGCCCTTAGGCACACGCACATCTCTCAACTGCGAGTCACACCATTAGCCTTACAACTTGAAAGAAAGAATACAGACGTGATGGCCGCCTGGTATGTGCACCGCGAGGGCATGGGAAAAGCGGCTTACCTTCATGCAACCGAAAACATTCAGTCTCCTCAACTTGGGACAACATCTGAAGATAGAACCAACGATGAAGTCTGTGACCTGCTCACAGAAACTGATCTCCAAATCTTCGAGACTCGGGTAGACCTGACCGACGGAGAAGATTCTTTCGAAGGCCTCCCGAGAAATGTGCCTGCAGCCGTGAAGATTGAGTTTCTGTAGGCTCGCGCCCGAGTGGACCATCATGGCTTCGAAGCCATTGGAGCATAGACCAACCATGTGCGGGTTGTCACGGGGCTTCTCGGAGTTGACGTAGCGACATTTCTCCAGATCAAGGTGCGTGAGCCTCTTGTTCTTCCAATCCAGGAAGAGTCTTGTGAAGCCCGCATCGGTCATGACTTCGCTGTCGGTTATGCGAAGCTTCTTCAACTGGGTGCAGTGAGCATGTAATGCGTCGAGAAACCGATCGTCCACGTCTGGCACCATTCGTAGAGAGAGAGTGCGTAGATTCGTGCCGATCTTCTCGATGATATGAACATAAGGCATTGTTGATGTGGGTTTCACTAGATGCAGGCCTAGGCGTTGCAGCTTGTCAAGGCCCGCAACATATTCCAACCCATCGTCCGAGACCTGTTGGTTGTGGCAGATCTTGAGTGTGTCCAGGTCAGGGCAACAATGCTTTAGCCATCCAACAACTTCATCACCAAAGTATCGATCCGTGAAGTACACACGGAGACTTTTGAGGGCCTTTCCTTTGTCCTCCAAGAACCGTCTCCAACTATCGTCGGTGAGCAAGTTGGCGCCGGAAAGAGAGATGCTTTCCAGCGCGAAATTCCTTCCAATAAGGTAGTCCATGACACTGTCCCTGAACTGAATTGCACAGCGCACCTTGAGGTGCTTGAGCTGGGAGCAGACTGCAAAGATGTTGATGTAATCAGCTTGTGTCAGGCGGGCCGCATCATACAGGGTAATTTTCTCAGCCTGGGGTTGGAGAAACAACTTCAAGGTGTTAGAATCCAACAGTCGACGCTTGGAAATCTGCCTAGCTATGCGGTCAACAGCTGTGGGAGGGAGGTCCCCGAGGGAGTCGGCTAGGCTGACGTTGTTGGCGAGAGTCTCGACACAAAGAGTCATCAAGGATTTGACACCAATCTGACCGTCGAGTAAGCGGCTCTGCATCTTTCTTCGTCCGCCACGAGTTGGTACAGCTGTTTCCTTCTTCTTGCTGTTCTGCTTGGCAGCCTTTTCCTTGTCTGCTAGCTTGCTGGCGCACTTTGGACAAAGTAGACCTCCCTTTGGACCGGCACGAGTATACGCAGTCACAGTAAAGCGCTTGCCACATTCCTCGCAATTCTCCGTCTGGCCAGGCAACGCGGTCAAATATCCTTCCTTCAACATGGAAAGAGCCAGCTTGTCGTCGTCATCGTCGTCAGCCAGCTTACGTTTCTTGAAAGCCTTGGACTTCTTGATCTTAGCAATTGCTTCGGCTTGCTTCTTGCGCTTTCGCTCTTGAGCTCGACGCGCGAGTTCAGCGGCTGAAGGGCCAGCCTCGTCGTCTTCGTCGTCGTCGTCTACATGCTGGGCAGTCGTGGTGGCTGTAGTAGCTGAATTGGCAGCAGCGTTAGCGGCAGCAGCGCGACGAGCCTCATAATCGGCACGGATGCGACTAGCTGAGATGTTCTGGGAAGCTAGGTAGTCAGTGAGAGCCGACTGAGGTCCGCGAATGCGCCTCTCCCTGGGTTGAAAAGTTAGCTTGTCTTGTCTTGGTGGAGAGTCTCCGACCGAGACATCTGAAAGACATGACCTACATTGTTGCTCGAGTGTGACAGGCGCGCCCTGATTGAACTTGGTTAACTTCTAGATCCGATCTCCGCGGAGCGGATTGAGACAAGCAGAGATGAGACGAAGCGCGGAAGTGAACGATGAAGCGGATGAAGCGATGAAGCGATGAAGCGATGAGGGGATGAGGGGGACGAAGAGGTGAAGAGGTGAAGGGATGAAGGGATGAAGAGGCGAAGAGGTGAAGAGATGAACGGACCAAGAGGTGAATGAGATGAACGGGCCAAGAGGTGGAGAGGTGAAGAGGTGAAAAGGTGAAGGGACCAAGGAACCAAGGAACCAAAGGCTCACAACAAACGCGACGAATCCAAAGGTCTCCTTCCCAGCTTAGCAGACTCCCTTAACTGGCAGTTGCGACGAGAGAAAAAAAGTAAGCCCCAGGTACTCCAACACGGTCGCCACCCATAAGCGCGTTAAGTGGTCTCCTTTCAGGCGTATCTTATCAGTTTAATGGGCTTTTAGCGTGCTTGCCTGCATGCCTATGGGGGTCGTCGAAGGGTGCGACCGATCACCCCTGTCACCGCGGGGCATCGTTTGACGCTAGCAATGAAGACAGGCTGCGCCTGCTGGGATTTTAATTGCCAGTACTCGACGCCTATTGGCCAGTTAAGGGGGTGATCTTCCAATCGACGTACCCCAGTAGCGATCAATGTCACGGGCTTTCGCGTTAGCTGTCGCGCCGCAACGAGGCAACCTTGATCAGCCCAATTCTTTCTCTCACATCTTCACAAAATCTTTGACCTTCTTGCCACCCCCTGTACATCCGTGCTCTTTTGTTGATCAAGTCGAACACAAATTCTTCTTCACCCTTTCCCATCTGCCTCTTATCTTCCTGCACTGCACATCCACAGTGAAGGTCGAGGCGCTATCTGTCTTCCTTCGCCTTTACACTTTCAGTACCATACCTTCTTTTGCCTTCTTACGTACCTGGGTACATACCCACTTCACATACATACCTTCTACCTTCAAGTTATCACATAATTACCTTCACATTCACTGATCATCCCCACTTCCTTTCACTACATACCTGTTCCTGTCAAAAACTTGAAGCCAACCATTCGCTTATCCAGTTGTTCTTCTAGACTTCTTGACGACCTCTCATTTCCGTTCATGACTCCATTCTGACTCATCCTACTACCTCACTGTTGACATTCACGACCTAGGGAGGTAGCCGTCACAAGGATGGCGCCTCAGACCCGACGTTCGTTGGCTGCTCAGGCCGGAAGCAATTCCACTTCTTCCGCGCCTACTCCGAGCACCACTGTCTCTGACAGTGACTACTCTACTCCTGCGACTAGTAATACGCAGACCCCTGCTCCGACCACGAAGGGACGATCGCGTCTAACGGTTGAACTTCCACAAGTCGACCCGATTCAGACAGAAGGAACGCCCCGGTCATTTGCTTCTTCTGGTCCTCGACGCAGCAGACGCCGACCTGGCCCCATAGCCTACGTTGATGAGTCTGAAGAGGAGGATGATGAGTACTTCCCCGGCGATCTATCTCGCAGTGCAGCATTGGCCCGCAAACTCCAACGAGAGGAGGATCAGAAGGCTATGGCATCCACCGAGGTAACCCCCACGCTGGCGAGCCTGCGACTAGGCCCCTCCCAGCAGCCTAAGGCCACAACGGCTCCCCGACGCAAGAGACCTGCCTCACTCATGTCTCCCTCTGATGAAGGCGAGGATGATGAGGAGCCTGTACCCACTTCTGTCCCCTTTCGAAAGAAAACCAAATTTACTGCTCAGCCTGCCTCCATTGATAGCGACAGTGAGGAATTGGTTGATGAGTCGGATGACGACGGTATCAGTAGTGTCAGTGACGAATCCAGCGACTCTGACATCGACAACTCTGCTTCCAATGGCACTTTTGGTGTCGCAGCTAACGCCGACCTACCTTTCTCCCAGAGGAGACGTGCCCGTCGTCCATCGGCTAGGGCCCAATTGAAGAGGGAGCAGCTCGAAAGATTCCATCCGGAGTTGAAGACAATGTGGAAAGAGTTGGAGGACATGCCAGCCCTGAATGCTGGCAGAGCAGCTCAGCCAGCCACCATCAAGCGAGAAATGAAAACATTTCAGCTCGAGGGATTGGCATGGATGAAAGCTATGGAGAAGACCCGTTTCAAGGGAGGCCTTCTTGGCGACGAGATGGGCCTTGGCAAGACTATTCAGGCAGTCTCGTTAATCATGTCGGACTACCCGGCCAAGACGCCGACCTTGATCATTATGCCCCCCGTCGCTCTCGTGCAATGGGCGCAAGAGATTGAGTCGTACACGAATGTGCAAGTAAAGACGTTGATCTTTCACGGAACCAATCCGAAGGCCAAAGGCATGTCGGCCAAGGAACTCAAAAATTTCGATATCATCATGATGTCCTACAACACGCTGGAGTCCGTGTACCGCAAGCAAGAGACGGGTTTCAAGAGAAAGGAGGGCACCTATAAAGAGAAGAGTGCCATTCACCAGATCAAGTTCCATCGTGTCATTCTTGACGAAGCTCATTGCATCAAGGTAAGCTTCAGGCAGCATCTTAGCTCGTGCTCGACTGACTTTTTCGGGGGAACATAGTCCAGACATTCTACGACTGCCAAGGCTTGCTGGGCTCTTAATGTTGAATACCGTTGGTGTTTGACTGGTACCCCGCTGCAGAATCGAATTGGCGAGTACTTCTCGCTCGTTCGCTTTCTCAAGATCAAGCCATTCGCTGCTTATCTCTGCAAGGCGTGTAAATGTTCAACCGTGGAGTGGTCCGGAGGCGACAAGCATATGTGCACGCATTGTAAGTCTCTACTGACCATCAACTACCTCCTAAGCATTTACTCCAATAGCTAACTTCCTTCCAGGCGGCCACAGCATGTTGCAGCATGTTTCCATCTTCAACTACGAACTCAGCAACCCAATCGTGAACCCCCGCAATCCAGGAGAACAGAAAGTTGCAATGGAGAAAGTTCATCTCCTAACCCGCCGTATCATGTTGCGCCGTCTCAAAAGAGATCATACAAACGCGATGGAGCTTCCAGTCAAGGAGATCTTTGTGGACCGCCAATTCTTTGGAGAGGAAGAGAACGACTTTGCCGCTAGCATCATGACCAACAGTAAACGCCAGTTTAACACTTATGTGGCTCAGCGTGTCGTACTCAACAACTACGCCAACATTTTTGGCCTAATCATGCAGATGCGTCAGGTTGCCGATCATCCTGATCTCATCCTCAAGAAGTCGGGCGAGGGCGGACAGAACGTGCTGCATTGCTGCATATGTGACGAACCTGCCGAGGAAGCTATTCGATCCAATTGCAAGCATCTCTTTTGCCGCTCTTGTGCCCAGAGTTATATCGAGTCTCAAGACAAACCCGACTGTCCCCGATGCCATATCCCTCTGTCGATCGATCTTGAGCAGCCGGAGATCGAGCAAGACCCGTCCCTGTTCAAGAAATCATCAATCATCAACCGCATCAAGATGGAGGACTGGACTTCGTCAACCAAGATCGAGCTCCTTGTGCACGAACTCCATAGGATGCGCTCTGACAATGCATCGCAGAAGTCGATCATCTTTTCGCAGTTCACAACGATGCTCCAGTTGATTGAGTGGCGCCTTCGCCGAGCTGGCATCACAACGGTGATGCTAGACGGCAGCATGACGCCGGCGCAGCGCCAGGCTTCGATTAATCACTTCATGAAGAACGCAGAGGTGGAGTGCTTTCTAGTCAGTCTCAAGGCCGGTGGAGTGGCGCTCAACCTCACCGAGGCGTCACGCGTCTTCATCGTCGACCCGTAAGTTGAACAAGGCCCCCAGACACTCTCTTGGAAGATAACCTGCTAACCGTGCTTGCTCGTGTAGGTGGTGGAATCCGGCAGCAGAGTGGCAGTCAGCTGACCGATGCCATCGTATTGGGCAGACACGCCCATGTATTATCACACGCCTCTGTATTGAGGACTCGGTGGAGAGCCGTATGGTGCTGCTCCAAGAGAAGAAGACGAAGATGATCAACTCAACGGTTAACGCGGACTCGTCTGCTCTGGAGACTCTTACCCCCGAGGACTTGCAGTTCCTGTTCCGAAGCGGTTAACTTCTCTCTACCGTTGCTTACCAGGACCTACTAGGGTCAATTCCGAGATAGTCTGCGTCACGCTTTCAGTTGCCATCTTCACCCAGGCCTAGCAGGTCTAGCAAGTCATCCTGAAAGTCACGAGTTGGTATCTTCTTTGGCGTTGTATGATAGGGAGGCCAGCCACTACCAAGTGAGCCTAATTTGCAGGGCAGTAATGGTGTTACGAAATAAGTTGCGTTGCTTTACGTTGCTTTGCTTTGCTTTGCGTTGCTTTACGTTGCTGTTCTTATCAGCTACATGTACCTATGGTATCTAGGTAGTCAGGTGCACATCCGCCCGTAATGATAATGAACACATTTGCATTCTCGTCAAAATCGAGTATGAAGCTTGCAAACGTAGCCGTGAAATAAAACCGAATTAGTTCTAGATCCATGGATACAATGGCCGAAATACGGGGCAACACTCTGAGCATGACCCCCCCACCACCACCTGCCTGCCTTAACAACTTAGGTATCTATAGGTACCCACTCTACCGGGGCTCAATAGGGCTGATCATCGGCAGGTCGGCCTTGAAGAATTTCTGCACCGACCTGACCGACCCAAGCCCGAAATATTATCAGGTACCTTACATACCTCCTGGGCAGCTTTTCCGCCAACAGCCATTGGTCTCAGTCGCAAAGGTGATAAACCCCTAGGTCATGAGGAGTCATTTGGGGGTCCTAGGCCGGCGACTTTTGGCACCGAGAGCTGTGCAGACGGCACGCAATGGCTGGATATGCCAGTCGTGCAGAGGCAGCTCTGGTGGGCACAAGCTGCACAAGCTGTTCAGCACCACCGGCACCACCAGCGCAGCTCTCCGCGAGGCCGTGGCCGTGGGTAAACCGTATTATGTGACGACACCGATTTTCTACGTCAACGCCTGTGAGTCCTGCTGCTTATTTTTCCCTGTTCATCTTTTTGCCTCGTGAAAGCCTTTGGATTTGATGTCTGCTAATTGCTCTCTCTGCTGCGCAGCTCCTCACGTCGGTCACCTCTACAGCATGCTAATCGCGGACGTCTTGAAACGATGGCAAGTGCTAAAAGGCAGGCCGGCGATCCTGAGTACGGGCACGGACGAGCACGGCATGAAGGTCCAGAGCGCGGCCGAGCTGCAGGATGTCCACCCGAAAGCCCTGTGCGATACGAATTCCGAGACCTTCAGGGATTTGGCGAAGAAGGCGAATATAGCGAACGACTTCTTCATACGCACGACGGACCCCGAGCACAGAGACGCCGTGGAATACTTCTGGGAGAGGCTGAGGGAGAGCGGGCACATATACGAGACGAAGCATGAGGGCTGGTACTGTGTCAGTGACGAGACGTACTATCCCGATACAATGGTCGAGAAGAGGTTGTCGCCGCTGACGGGAAAGGTGTTCATGGCATCGATCGAGACGGGAAATGCGGTGGAGTGGACCGAGGAGAGGAACTACCATTTCCGACTGACGGCTTTTCGGGATAGGCTGCTTCAGTTCTATGCGGATCACCCGAATTTTGTCACTCCGAGCAATCGCTTCGCTGAGGTCATCCGCTGGGTCCAGAATAACCTCGAGGACCTGTCGATATCCCGTCCTGCGAGCCGTCTTGAATGGGGTATCCGTGTGCCGGATGACCCGAGCCAGACTATCTACGTGTGGGTTGACGCTCTGATAAACTACATCACCGTCGCCGGGTACCCCGTGTGGGCGCCTGGTTCCGAGCACGAGAAAGGCTGGCCGGCTGATGTCCACGTTGTCGGGAAGGACATTGTTCGCTTCCATAGCATATATTGGCCCGCACTGCTCATGGCGCTGGATCTACCCCTACCAAAGTGCGTTCTCAGCCACGGCCATTGGTTGATGAGCCAGCAGAAGATGTCCAAATCGGTCGGGAATGTGGTGAATCCCTTCTTCGCCCTCGACCGCTGGGGCGTAGATACGATGCGGTATTTCCTCATCTACAACGCTGCCATGTCTGACGACGCCGACTACGACAACACGTTCATTGTCGATAGATACAAGAAGGGGCTGCAAGGGGGTCTTGGCAACCTACTGAATCGCATTACTCGGCCGAAAACCTGGAACGTGAGGGAGGCGGTGGTGTCAATGTGCGGCAAGCATCGCGATCATCCGCTTCCGACGGTGGTCGAGAACCAGAGAGAGAGTCTGGCGTCAATTGTAGGGAAGGTCGAGGTCCACATGGAGGAATTGGATCCCCGAAATGCGTTGAAGAGGATTATGGATCTAGTATTCGATGTGAGTTCACGCTGCTGGTCCTTATATTTCTGTCGTATTTCTAACTATGTGATTTACAGACAAATAAGTTCGTATCGGACGCAGCTCCATGGGACAGGGCCAAGGAAGGCGACACAGCCGCAGTGCAACAGATTGTCTACTACGCGGCCGAGTCGCTGCGTCTGGCGGGCATTCTGCTGCAGCCTTTCATGCCGGAGAAGTCGGGCCAGCTCCTCGACAGACTGGGGGTCAGCCAAGATAGGAGGACGTTGCGGTTTGCTGAGCTGCACGCGGATGATTCCTACGGAACGTCCACGGTGCCGCTTGGTGAGGGCGCGCAGAGCAGCCTGTTCCCGCCGCTGCCTGTTGAGGATTAAGAAGCCGTTTATGACGATGCATTGGCCGATGAAGAAGATGACGACGACGATGGATTGTGTAAATAAACGTGTAGATTATACACTTGTATAACTATATACTGTAATGATACCCCAGAAGATTTTCCCTTCCATTGCTGCGTGTTGCGAAATTTGGTGTTGTGAGGATTGTCCGGGAATCTTAGCACCTGAAGTTGACGTGTAGCTACTAGCTATGAGGAAATTTCAGTGTATTGGAAGTCCGCACCTCAAATTTGACCATCTACAACAGCAATGTCTCCCTTCAATTCCAGACTGCGACACCGACCGAATAAGCTCGTTTTTGAAGAAGAAAAATATGAGATACAAGGAACCTATAAAATCCAATAGGTATTCTGAGCCGCGATGAAGTTGAATGAGAATATTGGTGAGTTCTAGTCGTTTCTTTTGCCTGTTCCGCCTGGATTACGCGCCGCTTCTCGACTCTGCTTGCCTACTGAACATATGTAACTCGTGACGCTCATAAAAGGTTTTTTACATTTCTTGCAAACACAATACCCGCGCAAAAGATGAACAAGACCAATATACTAACACGGATTCCGCATCAGCCATTTCAACGGGCAAAGTGCTGCTCGTGCCTTACGATGCGCACCACGTCCCGCGGTACCATCAGTGGATGGAAGACGCGGTATTTTCCCCTCCCCTCCCCTCCCCTCCCCTCCCCTCCCCTTTCGCTCTTTCCCCTTCTCCTTCTGAGTACGGGGTAGACGCGATTTTAGGTATATATGGGTACTAACAGGCGCTAAAAGGCTATTCGCGAAGCCACTGCCTCGGAGCGTCTAACCCTAGACGAAGAGTACGAGAATCAAATATCTTGGCGGGAGGCTTGCGATAAGCTTACTTTTATCATCTGCGAGCCGCTACCTCTAAGGCCTGCACTCGGTGATCCCGGATTGCTGGATGGAAATGATGAGGAAAAGCAGCGAGAGCAGAAGGAACAGCACTCGGTAGATCGGAAGCTTGAGGTCCCAGGAGTGCTGGCGGGCAGGGATGATGGTGGCGAGAGGATGGTCGGGGATGTGAATTTATTTCTCACGCCGTGGGAAGACGCCGGCGAGAACGAGGGCGATGTTAATGGGGAAAGTATATGTGCGGATGGAAATCAAGAGCAGCGGAAGGCGTATTACTGCGCCGCCGAAATCGACATCATGATCGCGGAACATCGACACCGCGGCAAGGGCCTCGGCCGCGCGACCGTGGCTGCGTTCTTGCGCTTCGTGCGACGGCATCTCGACGGCATTCTTGCCGAGTATGCCAGCGCGGATGCTGGTGGTGGTGGTGATGAGAGCGGAGGCAGAGGCAGACCCGTGCTGAGAGAACTGGTGGCCAAGATCAATGCGAGTAATGCGGGGAGCATTGCGCTGTTTAAGAGCCTCGGGTTCAGGCAGCGCGGGACTGTCAACTACTTTGGCGAGATACAGATGGTGCTTGAAACGTTCGGATCCGGAGATGATGGCGAGGCGGTTCGTGAGAATGCTTGGACGGGTGGCGTGGAGGGGGATGGGTATAGAGAGATGGTTTACGATCGGTCGCGGTTGGCGAAATAGATGGACATTAGTTCAGGTATATGTGCGCTGAATAGACGTCTAGGACGTCTAGATATACCGTATTGCAAGGTTAACGATCGGGAGTGAAGCACGTCCATACGTCTCGAAGCGAGAACAGAAGACACTCTCGCGGCGTCGCGACCTAAACGAGCCTTTACGATCTTCACTCACTTCGAAAGTCTATTTTATCTTCTTTCTAAGACGCCATCTATTTAACCCCGTACTTCTCCTGATAATCCCGCAACAGCTCCAACGTAACATTACTCCCACCACAAACAATCACCACAACATTCCTCCGACTCCACTCCTCGTCGCTCAAGCCGTCGGCCCCCATAACCCTCCTCAGATCGCCGTTATACACCGTCGCGATGGTGGCGCCGCACGCGACCTCGACGAGCATGCGCGCGTCGTTGGCGAACCTCACGGACCCCGTCACGGCCTCCGCGTCCGTCACGACCAGGCTCTCGAGGTGCGGCGCCTCCCGGCTCCACCTGAAGGTGCGCTCCGAGACGCGCGGGGCGCCTAGGCTCGTCGCTATGCTGGTTATCGCCGGTAATGTGACGAGGTGGCCCGCCTTGACGCTCGCGTTGAGGCTGTCCGCGCCGACGGTCTCGACGGCGAGGACTTTGGGCTTCTTGTCTGCGCTCTTGAAGTTGTTCTCCACGCCCTCCATGATTCCGTTGAGGAGGCCGCCGCCGCCACAATTACACTGTGACGTGAGGGTTAGCTATCACTTCCTGGGGCAGTGGTATCAGTGGCATTAGTGGTATAAGGGTCTTAGGGGGGACGTCTCGGAAGCGGCAATAGTATCTCCACTAATTTGAGTAGGATTACCAGATACTCTCGAGGCGTGCTGGCAGAGGGGGATTTCTCTTTTACATACAATAATGCCGTCGATTTGCAACGCGTTGTACGGTTTTATCTGGTAGACCAGCTCGTCGACGATCCTGCTCGCGCCCTCCCAGATGTGCGGGTGGTCGAAGGGCGGCACGTACACGCCGATCGGGTCGTGTGCGAGCAGCTCTTCGCGAAGATGCGCATCAGCTTGAGCCCAGTGCGAGCCTACCTGGTGCACTTTCGCGCCTAGTACTATACGGTGATATCGCATGTTAGTACATCTTATCCCGCCCATTGGAAGAGAAAGGGGCTTGAAGGTTTGTGGCACCCCTTACCTCAACAACAGAGGTGGGTATGTAAAGACGTGACGATCCTATGAATAGCAGGCATATTACTCACGCTGCATCTTTTCAATCATGTGAGCCGCCGTCGTCATCGGGACCACGATGGTACACGGCTGGCTGAGAGTCGCGGCGGCAGTAGCGCATGCCAGGCCAGCATTACCGCCGGACGAGCAGTAGAAGTGCACGTTGCCTCCTGGCTTCTCGAGCATCGCTCTGTACATCATGTATCCCACTCCTCGCGACTTGAACGAACCCGAGGGCTGCAGGTTCTCCAACTTGAGGAAGATGTTGCTGCGTCCTGTGTCAGTTTCATGGTCATCCCAGGATCGAATTTGGGGGTAGGGAAGGAGGTTAGGGAGAGCATGTACCTACCAGCCTGCGGCTCTAGAGAGAGCCGCCGAGGGGATGCATGGCGTCTCTATGGAAAGCTTCTGAGGCTCGGGGTCGTAGGAGCCCATTGTGCTTGGTATACAGTTGAGGGTAGGTTCGTATGAAGAAGTAGAGAGCTAGCTATCCAAGTTGTAGCAGCCAAACACGTCCAAATCCTACTCGACTAAATGAAAAAAAAATCTAGATTTAAGTCAGCTTCATATATACCTCTTAGTAATATCTAGGAATTAGTGTACGCTTCTCACCTGTGTATCTAAGGTACCTAATATACGCTATTAAGGAGATATAAGATCCGATTCCGATATTCGCAGTAGCGACTACAACAGCCGGAATGTATAACAGGCCGTTACCGATTCCCCCGCAGGTCCCGAATTAGCTCTTCTCTCGCCGTCTACAAGCCAAAGTCTCCGGGAGCAGGTGGCCTATTTGTAGCGTTCCTTCATCGGACTATTTCGCAAATATCGAGAGCCTTGCACGACTATGACATTAAGGCGTCAAGGTACGCGCGAATACCCATTGGTTTACCGGAGTAAAACTGGTAGTGTCGCATTGCAGGTGCAGGTAGTTGTTAAGGGCGTAGGGCACACTGCACAGTTTGCAGGGAACGAGCTAATGCAGGCTACTGCGCCCTTAGCAGGAGCATGGAACGTGCAGGAACCTTTAGGGCTCTGGAGTGATCACGTTTAGGTACCTAGGTAGGTACAATGAGATAATAGTAGTGGCGTCCGTCGATTGCCGATACTGGCCGCCGACTGCTATACATAATAGTTACCTAACACTTTAGGTAATGCTTCCCCCTTATACCTCCGACTTTGTCACCATGGTGATTCTTTACAGCATCGACGTATGCATGAGAGTCAGGAGAACGTAGTCATGTCATCATACATCTCGTATAGTGATTCCGTCGGGGCTGTGGAACTCGTTTTCTCATGATACGGGTGTCGCTTGATACCTCAGCACCGGAGGTTTTGGCGTCGAGCTCGCGTTAAGCCAAGTCAAAGTAGAGTAGATGAGATTGACTACCACCAAACATTACCGAGATTCTTTGACGATGATTTGAAAACGCGGCAGTCGACTCAAGAGACCAAAGCTTAGCAGATACATTGATGCCCCGCTCCCTATCTCAATCTTCGCTGGACGTGGTCATGTTATAAAGTTGCTACGGCTTCTACAACTCCTCCCGACGATACGCCAGCATGCCCGGCATCCTCGACACGGAAGCCACAGCCACGATGACATCCATCCCAAAGGCCAACGCCTTGCATAACACAGGGCCGTATAGGCCTGCGTTGGCATGAAGATCCTTGGACGTAAAGTGACCATCAAAGCCCGCCATGCGGACCATCTCAAGCGCTACTCGCAGCAGCCGCTCGTCTTCGAGCAAGCTCCTTGACTGTTATCGTCCTCGGAAGTGCTCGCCTATTATTATGCGGATGAGCTAGCGCGCGGATCGACCGTCTTAGCCGACTAGTTGCTATCGCTTGGCCTTCATTCGCTCGATAAAAGCTGGAACTCTGTCGACGGTGCCGATCTGCTCAAGTTGTTCGAATACTGAAATTGGCCAATAACGCCTTTTACGACCTTCATGAGCTATCCCCCCGGAAATGATAATTTATTGAGAAAGGCCCGATACCATATCAAGTTCAAGCCGAAAGGAGCATTTAGGAGGTCCATAACGAATACGAAGAGCCTGCGGTCGACTTGGGATGACTTGGCAGCACTGAAGGGCCCGTAAACAGACCCGAAACTAGAATCACACAAGTCAGGGGATCCACGAGAGTCGATGCTGCGTATAAGAAAGCGGCTGCAGAATTCAGCACTCCGTGACCTGCATTGAGGATCCATGGGCGTTGAAGAGACGTCTCAGTCCTATTCCCTTTGACTATCCCCATCGTCAGCAACATGTTCCCGACGTACGAACCGTGCGGGTCGGCGGGAGTAAACACGCGCCGTCGCCTATAGCAGTAGACAGGATCGATGGTCGTGGCCGCTACTGCAGTTGTTCGAATTATCGCAGCATTCACGACTTTCATATTTCCCAGGAAAATAGGTTGTGGCAGGTTTCGGGCCGCCGCCTAGTCGTCGACTACCGCGGCGTATACGGATAAGCCGTCAATACGCATCGAGGAAGTCGATGAATCTCAACTAATTCATAGTTTAGGCAGGTAACGATGGTAGAATTCACGACGTTGAGAACTCAGAAACTCTATGCGCTTATGTACAAAGCGAAACTTTAACTATATGCAGTACTCTGTTAACAGATGAGACGAATGTCTAATGACTAGCTTCTAGAGCTGGGTATATGTTGCCGTTACCGTGGTCGGGCAGCTTATTTGCAGAATGCCGACGAGAGCCTTCGTAGGTCCGCGAGATGTCCGCCAAATGTCTCTATGCGAGCTCGACGCTGCTCTTCCTCCGATTGCGCGGTGACAGAGCTCCATGCCATCGGCGCCTGACTCCCGCGCTACATCATTTACCAAGGGCTAGCGCGCTCAGATCCTACGCAACGATAGCAACCTTTCGCAGAACAGACCCGAACGCCGCCTATGTTTGCTTCTCTATGTTAATATCCGAAATTCCCAAAGTGATGAACCCAAAGCGGCAGCAGGTTAGGCACGCTCATTGCGGGAAATGCCATAATCCCAATCTCTCAACCACGCTGTAACCCATACCCAAGAACTCGCAGAGCGCGACCCAGTTCTCCGCCTGCGCACCCGCTTCCAGCGCGAGCACGTCCAGCTCGAGAAGCCCCTGCAAGCGCTTCTCCTCGAGAACAGTGTGGTTCGCCCAATCGTGCTGCGCACTCTTCACCTCGGTGGCAGCACCGCGCCCCCAGAACGCGGCGCCTATCCCCGATGGATCGGGCGCCTTTGTGGCGCGCCGACGCCCTTCTGGGATGATGAACTTGGCTTCGGGATAGGACCTGCCGATCTCCGTGAGCTGGGCGTCTGACGTGACCTCGATGTAGGCGTTATATGCTGATTGCTGGTTGCCCTGGCGGTTGTAGCCCAGGGTGTCCAGCGCCTTTCCCAGAGCAAGTGTTGCGGGCTCCGTCGTCTTGAGTATGTAGACGGGTTGTGAGGCGCCAGGCTGTCTGTGTAAAGCGAAAATGCCGGGTGCGAGCAAGCTCAGGCCGGCTAGTAAGGAAGTCTTCATTGTTATTGAAATGAATGTGAGTCTAAGTAGCGACGGATTGCAATGTTGTAGTTAACCAGTGCTTTTCCCCCAGAAAAGCTCGGTCGATGAAATGAGTGTAGATAGGTGGTTATTGTGCTAGTATTAGCCGCGGAAGCATCTCAGTGCATCAAACTGAAGATGTCTCGTTTCTATAAGCGACAGCGCCGTTGCTCGCACAATTCGGCCGAAGCAAAGAGTCCCGTGAGACGGTAGTGTATATTTTTCTCGTATTGAAATCCTCTCACCGCGATAAGAAAAGTAACGAATGGCGCGTATTACATGCAAAATGTTCAGGCAGCTCTATTCTTGCGCTGGGCTGGGCGCGAGTTCTGGGTATTATGAACTCGGTCTGCATGACACTGCCACGATCGACTTCCCTACGTGGTATTTCTGAAGGGCCAATCAGCATGATCGTCGAGGAGAGAAATAAGCATATTTCTCTTTAGGGGCGCCAGGATTGAAACGGTTGCCAAGAGCGTCCAGATTCACGTTTGACACCATCCTCTAATGAGTATCATAAGGGTCTCGTTGAGCCATGCCTGTTACGTGGTAGCGAGGGCGGTGGGCCGTATTGGATTCGCTCAGCTCAACCCCATGTACATACTAGCCAACGGTCGCCCGCTGGAGACTAGCACATAGATCGTTTCGGTCCCATAAATAGCTCAATAAGGGTCCTTTCAGCTACGTAGTGTATGTAGAGCTCTTCTGTCCATACCTACATAGGCAATAGGTAAGTAGGCAAGCTCAGAAGGAGGACAGAAACCCGGTTTGAAGCTTGGAAGACAGTTGGCTGGATCGTTAGGGAATTATGTGGGCCAGCGAGAATTAAGCTAGTGGGGGAATAGGGGTCGAGGCGATGCTGTACAGGTAAGTACCTAGGTACCCCTACCCCTGGCCCCTACCTATGTATGTACCCCTATTATGGATCAATTTGAAACTGCCGCGTCGGTTTAATCGAACTTCACCGCCGCATCCATGGGAGCAGAGGATGGCTTTAAAGCCTTCGATGACCAGATTTCATTGTAAACGGTCTAGATTCAATGTTACCTACTCTGTTCGAATGCTCTACGGGCAGGCAATTGGCTGCAACAGTTTCGGCGGACGGAGATGCCAAGGGGTCGTGGAGAAGCCAATATTCGGGTAGCTCATCTCGGTATACCGCACAGCCTCTTCATATCCTTCCTACGTGGCCTGCTTACGAATACATAAATGTCCCATTAGATCTATAATTACTTGCCCTTGACCGATTGCGTAGGTAGAATACATAACTTACCGCCGGCACTATCCATTGCGGGCGCGTTTTTGGATCTGTCGCCGTCTTAACCTGAGCTTGCCTATTATCGTCCAAGGGTCGAACTTGTGTTCTATCCGTCGTATAATGCTAATCAAGTCGCTCCGCATGTTCGCGCCTGTAAGTTTTCGCATACGGGCTTCAACAAAGCAGTTCAATCATGTGGACCTGCGGGCTTCATCGTCTACCGCTACCCGTGCTGCCGTGGTCGACGGGACAATTCGACAGGTTATTGCTTTAGCTCTGGCGGGGCTTGGAACTGACTAAGCAGTCGGAGGCAAAACGAGTTGAGGTGGCTGCTTGAGAGAAACACTATCCTAGAAAGCAGGTCAGGTCACTGGACGAAGACTGGCGATTCAAGGATTTAGTCGCTGACAGCTGAATTGGGACGTCACC
Organism: Hypoxylon sp. FL0543; assembly: GCA_022578575.1. Taxonomy (NCBI): domain Eukaryota; kingdom Fungi; phylum Ascomycota; class Sordariomycetes; order Xylariales; family Hypoxylaceae; genus Hypoxylon; species Hypoxylon sp. FL0543. The sequence goes on along the minus strand of MU394012.1, from coordinate 3,951 downwards.
CGAATGAAGAGATGGTCGAAAAGGCCGCAAAAGGGAGTTCGCCCCTGAGTCCATATAAACACATTCTACATAGTTTGATACCCTAGGTGGAGCAACCTTCTTATACGAAGAGTCGCTCAACAAGTTCCGATCGCAGCGCTCTGAGACTGGAGTTTCTCCCTGATTGATACGGATTGCCGTCTTTGCCTTCCTGGGGGCAGTTCTGCCCTGCAGAAAAGTTGATTTTCTTTTTTGGTGTAAAACTAGATTTACATTGTAAGCATGGGCACAGGCAGATAAGAAGGCCTACAGAGGAAAATGGTGATAGGTAATGCTCAACTAGGTGGGAGATCGGATGGGGTGCGCCAGATCTATGTAGGCATAGGCTAGGTGTTGCTATCGTGCAGGAAGATGGAATGTCCACGGAGACACTAAGAGAGTCACAGGATAACTAGAAGATGTGTACCAAAGGGCTGCACAAATCAACACATGAGACCTTTGGGAGGGAAATTTACCTAGGGGGTTGGCATTTCTTGGATAAGGGGCGAACTGGTTGATGTCAGGCGAAAAAGGGTGGCAAGAGAGCTACATAGAACGGAGTTCTCAGGATCTTGAAAGCTTGAATTATATCTGAATTTTCGAACCCCGACTGTTTACTTTCATATATGGCATGCAGAAAAGTCCCATATCCACGTAGGAATGTGTCCCCTTTTGCTGAAAGATCAAAAAGGAGCGAAAAAAAAGTTTGCCACAGGCGCACCACCATGGCTCAAACCCGGCGTTTTCTCGTAACCGATCGCCACCCCTATTCCTCACCAACACAGGGAGCAACTAGCTACATACGGGGATGATAAAATAATAGAAAAAATTGCAAAATAGTTGACCACTTCCTTGCCTATTCTCCAGCTCCTTAATAGCGCACCATCTACGGGCCATGACACGCCTCTACACTCCAAGCAGAATTTACTCTAAACGTACCTACTTAGCTTCTACGACTACTAACGTCTAACCATCTACTAGAATGCTTATTCGGCAAAGAAAGGGTCACTTATCAAATGATGTTGTTGTGTAAAAACGGTGTATAACTATCTGCTATGGATCGGGATGTCAATCCCCCTTTTAATCTCGGCCATCGGACCAGACCGTACTATCGTAGCCCCAATCTCCTGCCTGTGCTGAAGTCTCTCCGGGTTAGATTCGAATTCGATCTTCTCATTGTACGCGACCCCCCTCCTGCAGGTCCTCCTTGAGCTCGGCATTCACGACCCCCTAATGATGTCGTCCACTTCCCTGTTAGCTACATCCATGCGCCCAGGGAGGCCATTATGGCCAGGCCGTTCATAAGGCCAAGGCCCGCAGGCCAGGTTGTAAGAGTCTCATTGTGACTGCTCTAGCCACGAAAGTAATGTTGGAAAGGTTTACTTTCGGTGTCCTCCTCGTTGATGTGAACGGTACACAGGAAGGGTCCTTTATCCTGCTGGTTGATGCAGGACGATAAGGAGTTGAGGTTTGAAACGGAAGGAAAGGAGAGGAGAGGTGGGAGAAGAGAAGCGAAGGAGGAGAGGTGAGAGAAGAAAAGCGAGAGAGGAGAGAAGCATGATGGCAGGAGAGGAGAGTGCGGAGAAGAGGATGCGGAGGAGTGGGCAATAGAGGCAAGAGCACCAGCGTGAAGCATTAGTCTAATCCCTCTCTTCTTTCGTTCAGCCATAGCGCTAGCCTCTATAGGCAGCGGCAATAGGGGATTTTGTTAGACCCCGGCCTTTCTTCAGGCCCTGAAAACCATATTCCTTTTTGGAGTTGAGAGACTTGATGACGAGATGGATGTGGACGGAGGCGAAATAGGTGTGGAACGACCAGGGCAAGGCGACCAAGAAGGTGGAACGCCCCAACCCCAGGGCAAGCCACCGGGGCTGGGCTTCCTCCTGGGCCGCCTTATCCTGGCCGTTGCCGACCACCAGGAAGGCGAGTGAAGTGTAGAGGCATCGGGCCACTCTGAGGGATGAGAATGTGAGAAAGAAGATAAAAGGGGGGAGGGGACCGGGGAGGTGAAGAAGAATTGATACGTTGGGGAACGGCCGATCTTGCAATCAGGCCAGGGACAGCGAAGCTGGCCCTTCGGCACAGTCTTTGTGCTTGATGTATGCTTGTAGGTATGTCCGTTTTTGTTCTTGGCCCTGGTTCTGCTCACAGTCTCGGCCTCGGTCTGAACGTTTCCTCCACATTCTGTCAAGGGAGCTGACTTCGTCCCATAGTCCTTCTTTCCTTTGTCGTCGTGACCGTTGCCAGCGGCAAGGAAAACATGCACCGACGGACGGTCTCCCGTTCCGTTGGCAACGGTCACGACGAAAGTGACAAGAGGGATATATCATCCGTTCATCATCGTGTCTCAATGAAAGTTCTCTAACTCATCCTAGTTTTTACGTTCGACCTCAGTCGAGGTGCTGGTCTTAGTCATGGCAAGTCCTCATGGGTGGTGTGCACCTTGTAAGTCGGCTTGTTGATCTGCTTGTTGATCTGTTTCTTACTGTGTTTCCTGATCTGTTTCTTGATCGGCTTGTTTTAGCCGTTGATGTTAAGGAATAGCATCGCTACCGGGAAGTGTTTGGCGTTTCGAATTTGCCAATATGCCTATGACCTGGTCAGGCAAGCGAAGTCCTAGAAAAGGGTGGATGGTGTCTTACCTTTTTGACGGGTCCTCTCCCTCGGCGTCTCTACCATTCTCCTTGGTATCTCGCTCCAAATCTCCCTGTGTCTCTTTCATCTGGGGACGGCGATCTTGCATTGTGTATATTGGGTGTCTCTTGTTTCCCCAATAACACCGTCTTGTACCTTCTCACGGACGTCCTCTTGCCCTGTGCTGTGCCATCTACAACGTGCGCCGTGCTTGACGCCATCCTTGCTGTCTTCTCAGCCTTCGGCGGGTAACTTGCTCGACCCCCTCTATCTCGGGATGTTCCGAGAGGTCCTATACGCATGCTCTCTGAGCGCGCCAAACTTGATTGATCCTCTGTACGTTCTCATTGAGGTCGCGTTGGGTATCTTGTATGTTTGGAGTAGGAGCGGCATAATACGAAGCTCGACATCAATGATATCGGGCGCGACCTCAATGGGAATGAGGTCGGCCGGGCCGATGGGGGTATTCCGTACCACCCATGGTCACTTTTCAAAGCTATGCTGATTGTGAGATAGACCTTACGTCGTGATTTCTTCAACCGGAGAAGGTGTGAGGGCAGTTTCCAAAGGGATGAGTCAGTCGTCAAGGTATTCATGCTCTTGGTGAACTCGCCTGTGACTTTCTCTCGGACGAGTTCACTGTCGCATGGATGAAGTTCGCAGCCGAGCAGATGCTCGAGTCGGTACTCCCGACGTAGTCTGAATCGGAGTACTGACTCCAATTATTTAGGATGCTGGTTTCGGGATGAGGCGTTATTTTGCTTCGCCGGCTGCGCGGCTGCCGCGTTCTTCTTCAAGACACTTATTCGTAGCGGTGACTCCTGGGCCCTTGATTGGCGGCCACATCTCGCGACTCACGCCGCGGCGCCCAGTTACCTGTTCGTTCCAGGCTTTGCTGGAGTTCTCTCGATGGTAATGGATTCTAGTTTTGGTCCGATGGATCAGTAGCTCCACCCACCCTCGAACACGGCGACTGGTTCGTAGTCGCCATGACTCCTAGAGTTCCGTGAACTCCCCGACCTCGTCGGATTGTGGTACAGTCTTCGGGCAATCTGTTCGTTGGAGTTGGTTTGACCTCCTGTCTGACCCCCGTGTATCCGAAATCAAGCCGTTTAATTTTTTTTTTTTTTTTTTTTTTCTATTTTTTGTAATGAATTTGAGAAACTTTCTGGGAGGGTTTTTTTTTTTTTTTTGGGGGGGGGGGGGGGGGGGGTTTTTGTGGAAAAAGATGGATACAAAACCCAATGCGAACAAAAACCACCCCAATATTTACATTCCAGGATCCAAAGCTTAAATACA